>MU228368.1:4662276-4679100 GCA_018584345.1 Thuja plicata | reverse complement strand
TTTGTTATTTTATAATGATTGACTTTAAAATTTTTGTTTTAGAAATGACAATCTATAAATTTCACAAATGTAGGATTGTGACTTCTGAAAAAAAAAAAAGATATTAAAGAAGTCAACTCTACTTTCTTTTGGGCTTTTGAGAAAATAGAGAAAGATACTGAAATGAAATAAGCAAAGAAATGATGACATGTAATTGATTGAATGTTTGAAGATGTTACGTTGATGATCATGCAAGGCATTAAATCAGTTAATGTATTGTATTGCCATTGATGTCAACTTGATATAATTTGTATGGTCATGGAAATGTTGTCAAAGACTTGAAAGAACTGATGAATCAAGGCTATGCTATCACTAATGCATACAAGTCAAGTATTCACAAAGTGACTGTATACACCGATGGAGTGCACACCGACGGTCAGAGTAAAAGAGAAAAAGTCACAGTGTTACCCAACGAGTTAATGCACAGCATTACCGACGAGCAAAGTCATAGTGTTGCCTGACGAGCAAAGCATAGAGTAACCTGACGGAAAGAATTACAGTGTCGCCCGACGAAAAAGACAAGGACAGAGATCCCAATGACAACTATAGTCACACCGATGGAATAGTCAGTTATCACCGATGACTAACTAAAGTGTTGACTGACAGAACTGAGAGTTTAGAAAATGACAAAATGCTTAGTTGTCAAGAAGCTAAAAATAGACTCAAGTGATACTTATCATTGTTTTAATCATCCAGATAAAGCTGGAGATAATTAATTGATTTAAAGCTTATTTGTCCAGTTGGTAAGAAGATCTCTTTAAGATAAAACTGGAGTTTTCTTTAAATCTAATTGGCAAGAATTGTGGATCAAGCCAAGAATCAAGAAAATAAAGAAAAGGTAAATCATGTCTATATAGAGACAAACCCAATTCATTATGAAAAGTGTGGGGTGAACAAGAGAAGAAGAAAGATGCTAAAGAACATTTAAAGGAGAAGAAAGTCTTCATTCAGTCCTGATCAACAAGCTAAAGAAAGAGCTAGATTTTGTAGACACCAATGAATAGTGAGACAACATCACAGAGCATAACAGTGTGGAGAAAAGATATAGAATTGATTATATTGATTAGAGAGGTAATGCACTTACAATAGATCTAAAAATATGCAATTGAGTTGTATGTATGAATAGATCATTAATGTTTCAGTTTAACCATTGAAGCATCAAGTCTCTTAACCGAGAAAGACTTAAAAGTCTTCTACAATTGAGATACATCCCAAGGAGTATCAAAAGGTTTGATCGTGAAAGTAGCATTGGATATGCCCGATACCTATTGACATGCCAAGTGAGTGTTTGATCAAGGATGATAGCAAAAGATGCCAGATACTAGGTGACAAATTATCTTTTAAATCCTCTAACAAGGTCACACCTAACAGTGTGTTTGTAACCTTTTAACAGGGTTAGATCCTAATAGAGCTCACTTCATAAGAGTGAAAATTTGGGGTACCGGTCCCAGTGGTTTTTCCCTTAACAGGGTTTCCACGTTAAAAATCTATGTGTTATGTGTTTATATTTTATTACTTTACTATTTTACATTTCACATATGCAATTCTAGATTTATTGGTATACTTTGCATATTTACTATGTTTCGGTAAATAGTTGACTACTTATCGGTAATCATACAGAAGAGAGATTTACAAAGAAATCTAACAAGTAGAAAATTGATGTAAGTATTTCAAGGCTTTCATCTTATAGGACAGAAGATAACTAGAGGCATAATTTGTGGTTATAAGTTGTAAGGGTTGATTTAAGGATTAATTTTTGAGACCATTGATTCACCCCCCTGTCTCAGTTATTACTAACAATTGGTATCAAAGCTTGTGTGCTTAGAAGGAATTTTTCAAGACCTAAGCTAAAGATCACAAGATGAACAGACGAGATGTGCCCAAGTTGAACAAAGATAATTTTGCTTCATGGCAGAGCATAATAAGACTCCACTTATCAGGTATTGGTAATGATGTTACTCAATACTTAGATATTGAATATGTGTTGCCCTCGGGAGAACCAACAGTTGAACAAATGAGAGAGAAGCATGAGCAAATTTGCATGATAATAGAGCTTGCTTCCTCACCCTCTGATGTTGAATTTGAAGATGTCAAAACCTGCAAGACTATAAAGTAGATGTGGGACAAATTGATGCTTGTACATGGTGGTGACAAAAATGTTTTGAGAGCCAAGGAAGAAAGCCTTAGAGGAAAGTTTGATGATCTCAAAATGAAATAAGGTGAAAACATCACACAGTACAACACAAGAATCAAAGAGGTAGTCAATTCTATCCAAGGAGTTTGAGGTGTACTAGAAGAAGATACAGTGGTAAGTAAAATTCTAAGAACCTTACTACCTAGTTATGCTATTAGAGTATCTGTCATTCAAGAAATGAGAGTAGTAGCAAATAGCAATGTAACTCTAGACAGTTTAATTGGAAGGCTGATTTCATTTGAGATGAATAACTTTGATAATAGTGTCTTACCAAACATAGAGTCTGCATTCAAAAATTCTATGAGAATAAGTAAATCAAGTCATAAACACACTATGAGAAAAGATAGTGATAATGAAAGTGAAGAAGAAGATCTTGATGAAATTGAAGCACATATGGAAAGAAGAATGCAGAGAGGCAAAGGTAAATACAAAGGTAAATTACCACTTGTTTGTTTTAATTGTAAAGAGATTGGACACATTGTTGCAAGATGTCCTAACAGAAGAAAAGATGAAAGAAGTAATGACAGATCATTTGAAAAGAATTCTGACAAAGGTGATTACAGAAGCTACCAACAATCAGAAAGAAGAGATACCCAAGACTATAAGGACAAAGGAAAGAAGGCTAATTACCTAGTAAAATGTAAAGATGATGATACTAACACCAAATCTAAAAGACATCGAGATGGTGTTTGTGGTAGTAAAAGATGATTCAAATTATGATGAAGAAAGGTATGTAGAAGTTGCACTCATATCTAAAGTTAGTAAAAATGATGTCTAGATCATAGATAGTGGCTGCACTCACCATATGACCGGTGACAAGCAAAAGTTTGAGACTTTTGAATACTATAAAGGTGGCTTAGTAAGAATGGGTAATGACACACCTTGTCCAATTGAAGGTAGAGGAACCATAATGTTGAATAACCAAATAAAATGTGAAAATGCTTATTGGGTAAATTAATTGAATTATAATCTTTTGAGTGTTTCTCAGTTGAGTAATTCAGGTCACAGAGTAGCATTTGAAAATAAGAAGGCAAAGATCTTCAATAAATCAGGAAATCTAATTGGTACCGGTGAGCAGACAAAAAGTTAACTTATTCTATCTGAATGATACTGACACCACTTGTTTAATTGATACAAACAAAGATACATAGTTTTGGCACAAAAGATTGTGTCATGTGAACTTTGAAAACATGATAAAGATTAGAAAAAAGATAAATGTCAAAGGCTTACCGACGATGACCAAGCCCGACAACATCATGTGTAAGAATTATCAAAAAGGTAAGATGACAAAGTCTAGTTTCAAAAGAAAAACCCATACATCTAATGCCATTCTAGAATTAGTTCATACTCATTTATGTGGACCTATGAGGACAAAGGTTTATTATGGAGATAGATATTTTATTCTCTTTGTTGATGATTACTCTAGAATGATGCCAGTCATGTTTCTAAAAGATAAATCAACTGAATTTAATATGTTTAAATGGTATAACACAATGGTTGAGAAACAAAGTGGTAAAGAATTAAAATGCTTAAGATCATATAGAGGAGGGGAATTTATCTTAGATGAATTCACTATCTTTTGTAATGAGCATGGAATCAAAAGGCAGGTCTTTGCACCAAGAACACCACAACAAAAAAGAATTATTGAAAGAAGGAACAGATCCATAGTTGATTGTGCAAGGACACTGATGATAGAGAAAGGCATCACCCAAATATTCTGGAGAGAAGCTATCAGTACTATTGTTTACACATTGAACAAAGTACAATTGAAGAAAGACACCAAAAAGACACCTTATGAGCTTTGGTATGGATACACACCCAATGTGAGTTATTTATAAATTTTTGGTAGTCAATGTTATATCTTAAAAGATAATAGAAATGGAAAAATTGACTCCAAGAGTGATGAAGGAATATTTCTAGGGTATTCCACTAAGAGAAAGGCTTATAAATGTCTAAATAAAGCCTCTAACAAAATTGTTGAAAGTGCAAATGTAAAGATAGATGAGTTTGCAAAGAAGAATGAAAATGAAAGCACTAAAGAACCCAGAGGACTGCAATGGGTTTTCTTACAATGAGGAACCTGACACTCTACCTGACCATCAATGTAGAGCTTCTGAGGAACAAATCATTGCACCCAAGCATCAGGTTGAAAATACTGATGATCAAAATATTGCTCAAAATGATGCACAAAGTGATGGAGAACAAAATGATGATCAAGTTGATATTGAAAGAGCTGAACTTGTACTTGCCAGATATGTTAGAAAGAACCATTCACAAAACCAGATCAATGGAGACAAGAAGGCTGGTATGAGAACCAAAAGTAAGTCTCTATATACAAGATGTCTTATTTGTGATTATGAGCCCAAATCTGTCAATGTTCCACTAGATAATAATGAATGGATAAGTGCTATGAATGAGGAGACTGAGAAGATAGAGAAAAACAAGAAATTGACACTTGTACCGAGACCAGATGAAAAGAATGTCATCGGTACAGAATGGATATTCAAGAATAAGCTGAATGAGAATGGAGAAGTCACCAAAAATAAAGCAAGACTAGTATGCAAGGGGTATGCACAAGAAGAGGGTGAACCCACAATAGTGGGTTACACTTTTTCAGAGGAAGGAATTTGCCCCAAAAAGTGTGACCAAAGAAAAATTAAAACTTACTTTCGATCGGAATTGACAAATACTTTTGATCGTAAGTGAGTAACTTACGATCAAAAGTACCAAAAAGTAATACTTTCGATCATAAGTTACATTCAATCGAAAGTACTAAATTACTTTCAAAAGTGCAAAAAAGTAGTCAAATCATGAAATTACTTTCAATAGAAAGTAGTTTTTATCGAAACTAAATAGTTTTGATCGAAACTAGTTTCTATCAAAAGTATTTTCTATCAAAAGTAGTTTCTATCAAAACCCTCTGATTAGAGGCCATTTGCAGAGGCTAACAGAAAACTACAATTTTCATGGCTTCGGAGCTCAAGCACGGGGCTCAAATGGATGAATAGGGAAATGTCCTTTTGCATAGCACAAGTACTCAGAATGAGTTTTCTAATGAATATAGATTTGAATTTTTTTGAATTAATTAGGTCTATGTTTTTTGATGTGCATCGAATGTAGGTTTTTTTTATCTAAAATAAACCTCCAACTTTGATGTTCAATCAAAAATAGTAGAAAAAAGAAAAAAAATTGAAAAATAACAATGCCCTCCAGATTCAAGTCTACTTTCTATCAAAAAAAAAAATTGAATTTTGATAAATACACAAGTTATAAGCTATGCAATCAAGGTATGTCAAAATTATGATTTACTCTACTTCAAACATTCATAAAATATGAAATAATCATGATTTTGTCGTCAAAACAATTGCATACCCTTCATATGGATGTTAAAAAACCAAATTCAAAATAATTGCATTGATATTTATTTTAGAAAAAAGGTTATGCTCTATGAAGTCAATGTAACTTTTTGAAAATGAAATTTTCAGCAACATAGCCGTTTTCGTGGGAGAAAAACAAAACAGTTCAAATTAATTTAAAAAAAAAAGGAAAAAAATATATTTAGAATCTAGACAAAAAATCCTAAAATACTCTAGTTTACTTTATCTTCTGATTTCAAACAGTTTAACGACAATATGCATCTGAATCTGAATTTTTTTTTTAAAATGTAAACTTCAATGTTCGTTTAGACAAAAAAGTGTAACCCACTATTGTGGGATCACCCAAGAAGGAATTGACTATGGAGATACCTTTGCACCCATTGCTAGGCTAGAAGGAGTGATAATATTACTTTCTTATGCTGCATATAAAGGCTTTAAGGTATATCAAATGGATGTCAAGTCTACATTCATGAATGGAATACTTGAAGAAGAGGTATACATTGAGCAACCATAAGAGTTTGTTGATCCAAACAAGAGGAACATGGTATGTAGACTACAAAAATCCTTGTATGGATTGAAACAAGCACCTTGAGCCTGGTATGAAAGACTTCATTCCTATCTTATAAGTATTGGATTTGTAAGGACTAGTGAAAACATAAATCTTTATTTGAAGAAAGATATTGATGCTAACATTTTGATTGCTGAGATATTTGTTGATGACATCATATTTGGAGGCAATGATATGATATGCAAATCATTTGCAAATGGAATGAGCAAAGAGTTTGAGATGTCTATGTTTGGAGAGATCAAGTTCTTTCTTGGTCTATAGATCATGCAACAAGATGAAGGTATTTTCATTACACAATCCAAGTACATCAAAGAAGTACTAAAAATATTCAAGATGGAAGAGTCCAAACCAGTTGGAACACATATGAAAACTAGATGTAAGCTGAAAAAGGAGGACAAGTCATTAGAAGTAAATCAGACTTTGTATAGATCATTGATTGGAAAAATCATGTATGTTGTACATACTAGACCAGATATTACACATGCAGTAGGAATAGTTGCAATATTTTCTGCTAATCCCAGAGAATCACATATGACTGCTGTGAAAAGAATTCTAAGATATCTAAATAATACCGAGGAATATGGCTTATAGTATAGAAGAGAAGGAAAATTTGAACTTAAGTTCTTTACCGACGCTGATTGGGCTGGAAATATTCACGACCGGAAGAGCACAACTTGAGGAGCATTCTTTATGGGTGACAGACTTGTGACATGGATCAGCAAGAAGCAATGATGCATCTCTCAGTCTTCTGTAGAAGCAGAGTATGGTTCTATTGCTGCAAATTGCTCAAATATTACATGGATCAAACAGTTACTAGAAGGTATGCATATGAAAATTCTTGAACCGGTAATTATCTACTGTGATAATACAAGTGCAATAAATATTTCCAAGAATCCAGTCATGCATGCTAAAACAAAGCATATTGCCATCAAGTATCATTATTTGAGAGAAAAAGTTCAGGCAAAGGAGGTGATACTTGAGTATGTTCAATCAAAGGAACAATTGGCTGATATCTTCACCAAGCCACTACCCAAGGATGCATTTGAATACTTGAGAAAGAGACTAGGGGTCAGACCCTTGTCTACTGGTCAGTAAGATGACTAGAAGGCTGCATCTGCCTACATATTATCAGAATATCATTCATGTTGATGCAATAAGAGAGATGGACTTCAAAGATACATCTATACATAAAAAGGTATTTATCTACTCCAAGCTCCAGAGTTATTACCGATGGATTGAGAAATTCAAGGAATATGGTATGGATAGAAAAGATCTATTTAGAAAAATGTTTGTTTGGAATTGTTGTCAAAGGGAGAGAGTTATCTCATTATCATACTGATAAAGGGAGAGATTATATCCATCAAAGTATCCAAAGGGAGAGATGTAACAAAGACTGGGAGAGTACACACAAAGGGAAAGAATTGCTGACAAGAGACATCAAAAGAAAAGAGAACAGTCAAAGGGAAAGAGTTTGACATAGAAGGAGAATACATCACATGAGAGAAAGAATTATTCTACATCTATCCAGTGAAGGGATTGAAGACAAAAAGAAAGCTGCAAGAATCAAATCAAAGCTATTTGAGCTTACCAAAACCTAGATATTTGTAATAGTTACATTATGAAAGCTTGATGAAACTGTATATTTCATATTGTATTAGTAATAGTATAGTATGAAAAATGTGGTATGTTCCCATCAATGCCAAAGGGATAGATTGATGACATGTAACTGATTGAATGTTTGAATATGTTAATTTGATGATCATACAAGGCATTAAATCAGTTAATGTATTGTATTGTCATTGATGCAAACTTGATATAATTTGTATGGTCATGGAAATACTGCCAAAGACTTCAAAGAATTGATGAATCAAGGCTATGCTATCACTAATGCATACAAGTCAAGTATTCACAAAGTGAGTGTATATGCCAATGGAGTGCACACCGACAGTCAGAGTAAAAGAGAAAAAGTCACAGTGTTACCTGATGAGCTAATGCACAACATTATCGACAAGCAAAGTCACAGTGTTGCCCGACAAGCAAAGCACAGAGTAACCTGACAGAAAGAATTATAGTGTTTCCCGATGAAAAAGACAAGGATGAAGATCCCAATGACAATTGTAACCACACTGATAGAACAGTCAGTTATCACCAATGACTAACTAAAGTGTTGACCGACATAATAGAGAGTTTAGAAAATGACAAAATGCTCAGCCGTCAAGAAGCTAAAAATAGACTCAACTGATACTTATCATTGTTTTAATCATCTAGATAAAGCCGAAGATAAGTAATTGATTTAAAGTTGATTTGTCCAGTTGGCAAGAAGATCTCTTTAAGATAAAACTGGATTTTTCTTTAAATCTAATTGGCAAGAATTGTGGATCATGCCAATAATCAATAAAGCAAAGAAAAGGTAAGTCATGTCTATATAGAGACAAGCCCAATTCATTACAAAAAAGTGTGGGGTGAACAAGAGAAGAGGAAAGATGCTAAAGAAAATCTGAAGGAGAAGAAATTCTTCATTCAGTCCCGATCAACAAGCTAAAGAAAGAGATATATTTTGCAGACACCAGTGAACAATGAGACAACATCACAGAACAAAATAGTGTGGAGAAAAGGTATAGAATTGATTATATTGATTAGAGAGGTAATGCACTTACAATAGATCTAAAAATCTTCCATTGAGTTGTAGGCATGAACAGATCATTAATGTTTCAGTTTAACCATTGAAGCATCAATTCTCTTAACCGAGGAGGACTTAAAATTCTTCTACAATTTAGATACATCCCAAGGAGTATCAAAAGATTTGATCATGAAAGTAGCATTGGATATGTCTGATACCTATTGACAGGCCAAGTGAGTGTTTGATCAAGGATGGTAGCATTAGATGCCAGATACTAGGTGACAAACTATCTTTTAAATCCTCTAACAACGTCACACCTAACAGTGTGTTTGTAACCTTTAACAGGGCTGGCTCTTAATAGAGCTCACTTCAGAAGAGTAAAAATTTGGGGTATTGGTCCCAGTGGTTTTTCCCTTAATAGGGTTTCCATGTTAAAAATCCATGTGTTATGTGTTTATATTTTATTACTTTACTATTTTACATTTCACATATACAATTCTGGATTTATCGATATACTCTACATATTTACTGTGTTTCGGTAAATAGTTGACTGCTTATCGATAATCATACATAAGAGAGATTTACAAAGCAATCCAACAAGTAGAAAGTTTATATAAGTATTTCAAGACATTCATCTTGTAGGAAAGAAGATAACTAGAGGCATAATTTGTGGTTATAAGTTGTAAGGGTTGATTTAAGGATTAATTTTTGAGACCACCGATTCACCCCCCCCTCAGTTATTGCCAACAAGAAATTAATTAAGATGATCTACCAAGTTTTGTAAAGCATATTTCTTCCTCTAAATACATAACGCAATTCACAACAATCTCTAATTCATAAGAAATTTAAAAGCACATGAGTATGATTTAGAATTCTATTTAATATTTTAACATGAAGAATTGTATAATCTAATAATTTTTTATCAATAAAAAGGTTGAAGCCAAAGTTTGTATTACTAAAAAGTATAATTAAATATAATATTAAAGCCTAAGAGTATAAGAAAGAATAGTATTAAAGCCATGTTTAGTCCATAGAGCCACAAGGGTCATAATGTTTATGATAATCTGAGCTTCAACAAGCATATAGATTTTAATAAGCCAAAAAAAAGACATTTCCCCTAAGATCTAAACCCTAAACACTGTCCAATTTCATATAAGCCAATTAAAAGTATAACCAAAATTGCAGAGAATTTCCTTATGTGAGCCAAACTATGAAATGCAGCCTTTTGAACTTTTATCAATCTACTAAAATTGGGTTGGATCAACTTCCCAATCTTTTTCTTCTACGACATGCCTTCCAAGACCTGTCATCTACAAAGCAACTCTCCAAGTGAGGAGACAAAGAAAATGAATTACCCGAAGTGTTCCTTACCTTTCCATGATGGATAGATTCCCCTTCCTCTTTAGCTTTAGATATGTTATGCAGACATAATTATCCTCCTCCAACTTCTTACCAACTACTATTAAGATAACAAAAAAAAATTCAAAAAATTGAACATAGAACACTAAAAACTCTTCATTATTGAAAAGAGAAATAGGCATAAATGAATATTATATAAAATATAACATTTAGATATTTCTATAATAAGCACACATTAAAGCTCATTAGAATAAAAAGATCCTACTATGTAAGAAAAACTAATTACTATCAAACCACACTTCCATCAATTTTGATTACATTTATATTATCACTCATCCATCATGGTGGTTATCCAAGGTCTAACTGAACTATTTTGAGACTTATAAAAATATTCACATGAAAATGGTGAACGTGCGGTTCAATCCACAACTGAAACTAATATATTCTCCTGTTCTCAAACAATGCTCTAGCAACATATGGCTTTTTTGGCTAAGATGCTTTATATTCTCAAGAAATTGGTCAACTTCTATGTAGCTTTAGTAATGAACCCCTAAAAATTTATCCTAAATGATAAGGAAACTCCTTTAAAATCTCATTGACCTTACCCTTAACAAGATATACCCACTTCACGTGTCTCAATATAGTAGCATATGAAAAATACTACTTCCCTTTTGATAGAGAACACACACCATACGGACATCCCTATCACAAATGGAACCAGTATTTCCATTGATACCAAATTTAGGTCTCTCGCCAAACCTAGGCTTAAACCCCGCCAAAATGGAATCATTATTTCCATTGATACAAAATGCAAAGCAAATCAAATTGTAGAGATGTTATCTATAGCTTTGGAAACTCAAGATGGGCTCTTTCTGTGCAAAGGTAGATCCCATCTTTTAACCTTTCTATATGTAAATTCAAAATGCAAAAAGTGAAAGAGAGCTTTGGCAGAACTAGAACCTCTAAAGGGTGAGTTGAAGAGATTCACACTTAGCTTTGGAGGGTTCTGCGTTTCTCTTGACAACCTCATAAACTTTATCCAAAAATAATCTCTTTAAAACAAAAGACGTGTATATTATGAATTGTAGATCATATCTAAAAGTCAACTAGTACTAGTGGTTTAATGATGCCTTATACTTCTATTATACTCAATACTTGTCTCAAACTTTCAAAATAAGTTTGATCTCTTCCAATTTATCTTCAATCAATTCATAAATTTGACCTCCAAATAGCGTTGCCTTTTCTAGTTCAAATGGAGAAGGAAGCCTTGATTTGAATTTTTTTTTTCAATATGCTCCTTCATCTCCTTGAAAATATTCTCTAATTCATTTAGATGTACCTTTAACTTCATGGAGACTTCATTATATAGCTTCAGAAATCATTTACTTTAATAATAGTCTACATTATATTTTCAACTCCTAATTCTTGAAGTGTCTCCTCTAAATAATTGTTTAGCTTTTGGACTAGCAACTATAAGTCTATGACCCTAAGAGAAACAAAGGAGAGCATTTGATCTACAGTAAAATTTATTTCTACACTCAAGGAATGAGAAGTTAAGATGAATAAGAGAGAAAGATGTATATATGGAGCCACTTCTTTGATTCTTTCCCAAAAAGAGCATACAACTCCTAGACCATACAAAGAATATTTGTAGCATGTGAGGCCTGGGATAGCTCTTTCTTAAGTTGAGTGATGTGTTACTATTGATCTCTAAAGATAATTCCTGAGAGATATAGCATTGGGAAGCTCTACAAATGGGGGGACTATAATGTATTAGATTAGTCAATATTTAATTAAAATATAATAATAGACCAATACAATAATTTGATTAAGTTTATTAACAAAATTCACACTAATATACTAAAACAAAAAGTAGATAAATATATATAGCACTATGTGTTATTTTATAATGATTGATTTTTAAACTTTTTGTTTTATAAATGACAATCTATAAGTTTCACAAATGTAGGATTGTGACTTCTGAAAAAAAGAAAAATATTAAAGAAGTCAAATCTACTATATTTTGGACTTTTGAGAATAGAGAGAAAGATACTGAAATAAAACAAACAAAGAAATTAATTAAGGTGATCCACCAAATTTTTTAAAGCATATTTCTATTAGAAAAGTTGAGAGGGGGGTGAATCAGTGACCTCAAACATATTCTGATAAATTAACCCAAAAACTTATTACCAAAATTATAAGCCTCTAGTTATCTTCATTCCTACAAGATGAATGCCTTGAAATAATCTTATCAAATAACTACTTCTCAAAGTTCACTGTTAAACGCTATTCATTTTATTTACTGACTAGTAGTCTTTCATTTACTGAAATGCAATAAATTACTTAGTGTATATCGATCAATCTAGATTAGTTATGTGTAATGAAAAACACTAAAGTAATCACTCATAAACACATTGACACATGGATTTTTAATGTGGAAACCCTATTAAGGGAAAAACCATTTGGGACCGGTAACCCAAAATTTTCACTCTTCTGAAGCAAGCTCGGTGAAGAGCCAACCCTGTTAAAGGTCACAAACACACTGCTAGGTGTGACCTTGTTAGAGGAAATAAATAAAATAGTTTGTCACTTGATATCTGACATCTCTATTCTATATTTATGACCAAACCTTGTGTATTTAGTCACTTGATATCTAGCATCTCTATGCTATATTTATGACCAAACCTTTTGATACTCCTTGGGATGTATCTCAATATATAAATGATTTGTTTAGATCCTGCTCGGTTAAGAAACTTCTCTGATTCAATGGTTAAACTAAAACAATATATGATCTATTCATAAACAATTATACTTTGTAGATGTTGAGATCTATTGTCAGCTCATAATACCTTATTGATTAATTTCTCCATTCAATACCTTTTCTCTACTTCTTTTTTCTCGGTGATGCTATGCTCCTCTGTTGCTCGGTGTCCATAGAAATATAGCTTTGTTCTTTAGCTTGATTGATCAAGACTGTTTGAAGTTTTCCTTCACCAGTATCTCTCTAGCATCTTCTTCTATGTTCACCCCTTATTCACAATGAATTAGCTTGTCTCTTTATAGACATGATTTCACCATTTTTAGGTCTTAGTCTTTCTTGTTCTTGGCGTGATCCGCAATTCTAGCCAATATTTCTTTAAAACTTTACTTTAGTTTTATCCCGTAGATTTCTCTTAGAAAATTGGAATAAAACAAATTTAAATCTATTTATTATCTCTAGCTTTAACTTGTCAATGAAAACAATATTAACAACTAGTTAACTCCTTTAGCTCCTACGAGCTAAGTCTTTTGTCATTTCTGAAGTTGAGTTCTTTTCAGTGTTTATCTCTTTGTTAGCTCAGTCAACACTTTAGTTCTCCTCAGGCATCTCCATCGGGGTTGTTTGTTTGTCGGGTAACATTGTGACTTTCCTCTCAGGTTTCTCTATCCGTTGAGGTGCACTATGTTAGAAACACTGAGAGGGGGGGGGGGGGTGAATCAGTGTTTGTCTATTTATTATATTTAAGAAACTTAAACATAAATCAAACATACATCCAATGAAGCTCAATACAAGAACACATAACACATGATATGATTACAGGGAAACCTTGATCAGAGGAAAACCCCAGTGGGAATTAGTACCCACAAATATTGTACTAGTATAATGAACCTTTTAAAGTTCCTTTGCCCTGTTAGAAGCAGTCTTTACAATGCAAGTACAATGACCCTATTAGGAACCTTTACAAAACCCTGTTAAAGGTATATGGCTCACTGCCAGAGCTCACTTCTCAATAGGATGAAGGCTACAACCTTCTAATAGTTGATATACACTATATCAAAAGTGAACTGCTGTGATGACACTATTGTTTGATCAATTTAGTTTATACACTGATGCTCTTACTCTCTTAAAGAGCTTTATCTCATACTGACTTCATTATACTGTTCTTTTATATCTTTCTCATGCATATTCTTCAACACTTGTAATATAACTTTACATTACATACTTATATGTTCATGCCCAAGTAGACGTGACCCAAAACAAGACTTATGGTCGGCCCTAAAACATAATACACAATGCCTCCAAACTAATTGGCTTAAGCGTGTTTACAACATTACTAATTACATCATTACAAACATAATATCATAGGCACTTGGCCTTTACATAACAAAATAATATACGCTGATCAAAACACTAGTCAACTTTCATGCTCTGTCTTCTGGACTCCTGGTGCACTGATCTATCTATAACTTCTCCATACTATCATGCCATACCATGCATGTCTAGACTTAGTATATACATGAAACATAGAACATATATTTGAATGCATGTACTCTAATTCAGTCGTTCACACGTGCGCTGATGTGTTGATCACTGTATATCTTTGTCTGTCCTGTTTTCCATACTTAGTCATTTTATCTTTCTTGACAGAAACTTAATATGACTTTGTTTCCATGATGAAAACACAAAATAAGTCATGCATCCTCAATAATTCAACACGCCAACAATCTCCCCCTTTGTCATTTATGGCAACAAAGGAATGTGGCCAAGTTTCTCAAAATGACTTAATCAAAAAAAACTGTCTATCATAGCATCTTTTAATATATACATATACTGCTCCCCATATATACATATTCTATATTACTCCCCCTTTGACATTAATGACAAAGGTGTCCAAAACTTGTAATTCTTCTAGATACTTACTCCATGTAAACATCTGGGTACACAATCTAAAGAGATTGGATCTCTTTCTACCAGAATACCTTCATTGCATCAACTGTCTAAAGATGCGCGCATAAGGAATATGTTAGCTTCTCCATCTTTATCAATTCCATGTAGGGACCTTGATCATATGTCACAATGGTGGCATCAATCTATTTGATGTTCTCATTCATAACTACTAGAGAGGGTGCAAGAGCATTTCTCAATTGAGTTTGGTTGACTCTTATCTTACTGATCTCCAACTTGGCCTTTTCAATCTTGTCCAACTAACCTTGATAGACATTGTTACAGATGTTCATGTCTTGTTTGGATGTATCAACTAATTTTCTAATATTGTCCACCATGATCTTTGCCTCTTCTATCTTTTTGATATGTTCAGAGGTGAACTTTACTCTGTCCATGCAGTTTTCTATAACTTTCTTACCTTTGGTTGCCAATTCTTTCAATATAGATTGCCCAATATTTAAATATTTTAAGTCTAAGGTAAAATTATTTACCAATTCATTCAATCTCTCCTTTTTATACTCATCTTCTGCAATTCTAGTAGTAGAGTCTACTAGATTAGTAAAGTGTGCTTTGAAGCTTGTTAGAATGTTGTCGACATCTTCAATTGATTGAATTTTGGCTACTTTCTTGTTTGTAGGCACTAGATCATTCAAGATGTTTACTGATTCCAAGAAAAGAGGGTTCCTCATAACCTATTTTTCTTTTTCCTTTTCCATAGCTAGAACGCTGATCTTCATTAAGTCCTCTTCTCCCTACGCATCTAGACTTGCTGAGTCAGGATTTAACCTTGACAACAATGAAGTAGATGGTAAAGTGGATGGAGTGAATATAGTATTTTGATTGGTATCCATACATTCACTCTTTACTGGTATCTCCTTGACTGGTGTCTCATTATCTTGAGTATCTTTCTCTTTATTCAAGTCTATTGGATCATTGGAGGGAACTTCATCATGTTGTAAAGATGTATCATCAGTGCACATCTCTTCAGTGCTTACAAATACTTTATCAACTTTGTCCATGTCATTGTTAGATGTTGTCATGGATATCTTGATATTATCAACCACTATAGTATCTTTTGAGTCTTTTGTTCTATCAAAAGTTATTGACACTAAGGGCGCTGAAACCTATGGACCTGTCATAGGTGCATTTTGAATCACTGGTTCTGTAACCTATTTGGGAGGAGCTGGAGTTACCTTAGTTGTAGGTGTCATTGATGGATACATGTGTCTATCCATAAACACTTGTGCAAAAGATTTTTCTATCTCTTTTCCAACTAACTCATATTCCTTGTTCATAATATGAAGTTTTCTTGTCTTAGTTCTTAGATGAGGCTTCACCAAATATAACAGAATTGCCTTTTCATCATGTGAGCATATAGGGAGAAGATTATCCAAAGTTTCTTCCCTAATTCTCATATCTTCTTCAATTGCATGTCTCTTCATTATTTCCAGTATGTTCCATAACTTATCAGGTATCACTGTCTTAAGTTCTAGAACTAATTTATTGAACTTAATCATATGAGAGATGATCATAGAATGTATCTCAGATTTATCTATCTCTTGATACTTGTCATAAACCTTAGCAAGTGTGTCTAGTCTACCTTCATTAACAATCCTGTTCTTTAACACATTTAGACTAGGTCTAAATCCTACGTCAGGAGGAGGTTGAGTATTTCTTCCTGTGCTCCATGTAGTTCTTGAGGATGGGTGACCTATGGGCACTTGCTTCCTTCCTCTAGAATTCTTTCTTGGTATAGAAGGTGGAGATGAGCCTAGGTCAATGGTGGTAGAGGGCGCAGAGGTGCTCTCTACTTTCTTGTTCTTCTGGATGTCATTAGTCTTCTCAAGTTCTTTGGCTATCTTGGCTTCTCTAGCTTTGTCAAGATCTTCTTGAGTGACTCCATGAACTCTTAGAATGCTAGATGTAATCTTAGATGCCTTTCTTTTGTTATCAACACTATAT
>MU228368.1:4619150-4660388 GCA_018584345.1 Thuja plicata | reverse complement strand
CCTTCTTCTTCAAATAGTGATTTCTTAGGATCCTCTTGTTTTTGAGTTCTGGATCTACAGAACCTTGAGATGTGTCCAGCCTTTCCACATGTGTGAAAAATGATAGGAGGTTTGATGTTCTTGTTCATCATTCTACACTTCTTTTTTGTGTTTCCATTGTAGTTACATATCTGACATGTAATGTTCTGCAAATTTCTTTGAGGCTGATTTCTCTGATTGTTTTGATTCATTTTTCTCTGATTTTTCCGTGACTGATTTCTTTGATTTGTTCTACAATGTATAGCCCTGTGACCAAACTTATTACACGAGTAACAATATCCATTGAAAGGTCTTACCTCTTTACAATCTCTTGCCAAATGACCATGTTTATTACATGCATAACAAGTTCTATTAACTTGCTTGATTTCTCCTTTAGGTGGATCTGTTTTAATCTCTGCAACATTTTCAACTTTCTTTGCTTCTAAAGATGATTCATGTGCTTTCTTTCTTTCTTTCAATGAATTGATTTAAACTTGTACTACACTATATCCAAGACCAGTAGTGTCACCTTTTAGCTTTTGTGCATTGAGCTAAGATTGAAGTGAATCAGAACTTGTGTGGAGTTTATCAATCTTATCCTTTGCTTTTGTTAATTCAGATTCCATCTTTATGTTCTCCAATTCCAAGACTTTCATGTTTGCTTGCAAATGTTCATCTTCTAATTGTTTGCTTTCTTTGATCTTTTCTTCAATATCAATTTGACTGGCTATTAGCTGTTCATCCATATTTTCAATTTTGTCTTTCAGCGACATGTGCTCTTTATTCAGCTTTTTGACCATTTTCCCTAAATCACTTGTAGAAAAATATTTTAAATCTTTTCTCAATTTTTTGATAATCATTTGTGAGAAATCAACCTTCAATCTAAGTTCTTCATTTTCTTTTTTAGATCTGTCAAGATCTTCAAGAGCTGGTTCAAGATTCTTTTTCAAATGTTTTGCTTCTACTGAGTCCATGA
The DNA here is from genome assembly GCA_018584345.1 of Thuja plicata. Classification (NCBI taxonomy): domain Eukaryota; kingdom Viridiplantae; phylum Streptophyta; class Pinopsida; order Cupressales; family Cupressaceae; genus Thuja; species Thuja plicata. Next base: position 4,659,394 of record MU228368.1, on the reverse strand, counting down.
TCTCCTCAAGTGGTTAAACTTTCTTTTAGAGGACCAGAGCTTTGATACCAATTTTTGGAAACACTGAGAGGGGGGGGGTGAATAAGTGTTTGTCTATTTATTATATTTCAGCAACTTAAACACAAATCAAACATACATCCAATGAACCTTGATCAGAGGAAAACCCTAGTGGGAATTAGTACCCATAAATATTGTACTAGTATAATGAACCTGTTAAACTTCTTTTGTCCTATTATAAGTAGTATTTACAATGCAAGTACAATGAACCTGTTAGGAGTCTTTACAAAACCCTGTTAAAGCTATATGGCTCACTGCCAGAGCTCACTACTCAATAGGATGAAGGCTGCAACCTTCTGATAGTTGATATACACTATATCAAAAGTGAATTGTTGTGATGACACTGTTGTCTGATCAGTTCCATTTATGTGCTGATGCTCTTACTCTCTTAAAGAGATTTATCTCATACTGACTTCATTATACTTCTCTTCTATATCTTTCTCATGCATATTCTTTGACACTTTTAATATAACTTTACATTACATACTTATATGTTCATGCCCGAATAGACATGACCCAAAATAAGACTTATGGTCGGCCCTAAAACATAATACACAACGCTTCCAAAATAATTGGCTTAAGCATGTTTACAACATTACTAATTACATAATTACAAACATAATATCATAGGCACTTGGCCTTTACATAACAAAATAATATACGCTGATCAAAACACTAGTCCACTTTCATGCTCTGTCTTCTGGACTACTGGTGCACTGATCTGTCTTTTACTTCTCTGTACTATCATGTCGTACCATGTGTGTCTAGACTTAGTATGTACATGAAACATAGAACATATATTTGAATGTGCATACTCTGATTTAGTCATTTGCACATGCGCTGATGTGTTGATTGCTATATATATCTGTCTACCCTATTTTCCATACTTAGTCATTTTGTCTTTCTTGACAGAAACTTAATATGACTTTGTTGCCATTATGACAAAACAAAATAAGTCATGCATCCTCAGGAAGTCAACTTGCCAACACACTAACCGTCGGTGTTTTTTGTCACTTAGTGCATATTGAATGTTTATGCATTACTGATAGCATAACCTTTATCTCTCTGGCTCTTTGAAGTCTTTGACACTATATATATATAACCAATTAGATTATATCAAGTTGACATCAATGAGAATACAATACATTAACTGATTTAATGTCTTGCATTAACTTGCTGCATCTTTTTGATCATTGACTTGACATCTTCAAGCATTCAATCAATTATAGTTCATCAATCTCTGCCTTTGGCATTGATGGAAACACACTACATTATTACTGATACAATATGAAATATATCAATTGTAGGTCATCAATCTACCAATTTCATTTTTCTATAACCAATACAAATGTATGGGTCTCGGTAAGCTCGTATAGCTTAGATTTTTTTCTTACAGAGTGCTTTCTTCAATCTTCAATCCCTTCACTGGATAGTTGTAGCATCTTTTGATTCTATCTTTGATGTTGTCTCTCCCTTTGACTGTTCCTCTCCTTGATCATCTCTTTTTCCTTTGACAGCAATATAAAGTACTCTCTCCCTTAAGTCATTTCTTCCTTAAGTCATCTCTCCCTCATGATACTACTCTCCCTTTTGATATTCTCTCCCTGATGATAGTCATGATGGATATTTCATATGTAATCTCTCCCTTTGGATATTCTCTCCCTTTGACAATAATGCCAAAGTTGTATCCTTTCTCCTTTTTATAATATACTCCTTGAATTTTTCTATCCATCAGCAATATAATGACTCTGTTGTTCGGTGCAAATATGTATCTTTCTATGTACTGATGTATCTTTGCAATCCATCTCTTTGCTTGCATCAACATGAATGATCTGCTAATTTTGTGTAGGCTGATGCAACCTCCTAGTCAGCTTACTAACCAATTGACAAGGGTCAGACCCCTAGTCTCTTTCTTAGGTTCTCAAACGTATCTTTAGGTAATGGCTTTGTAAATATTTCATCTAATTTTTCCTTTGATTGAACATATTTGAGTATCACCTATTTCTCTTGTACTTTCTCTCTTAAGTAATGATACTTGATAGCAATATGCTTAGTCTTAGCATGCATGACAGGATTCTTAGAAATGTTTATTGCACTGGTATAATCACAATAGATAATCACTGGTTCAAGAATTTTCATATTCTTACCTTCCAGTAATTGTTTGATCCATGCAATGCTAGAGAAGTTTGCAGTAGGAGCCACATATTCTACTTCTACAGTAGATTGTGAGATGCATCCTTGCTTCTTACTGATCCATGTGACAATTCTATCACCCATGAAGAATGCTCCTCTAGTTGTTCTCTTTCTTTCATCTAAGTTTCCAGCCCAATCAACATCTGTATAAACTTGAAGCTCAAATTTGCCTTCTCTTTTATACCATAAGCCATATTCCTCGGTGTTCTTTAGATATCTCATAATTCTCTTGATAGCATTCGTGTGTGATTATTTCGGATTAGTAGAGAATCTTGCAAGTATTCCAACGGCATGTGCTATATCTGGTCTTGTATGAACAACATACATTAGTTTTCCAATCGTTGATCTATACAAGCTCTGATTTACCTCATTTGATTTGTCTTCTTTTGTCAGCTTACATCCTATTGCCATAGGTGTTCCAACTAGTTTGGAATCTACCATCTTGAATATCTTCAACACTTCCTTGATGTATTTGGATTGTGTGATATATATGCCTACATCTTTTTGAAGAATTTGTAGACCAAGAAAGAATTTAATCTCCCTAAACATTGACATCTCAAACTCTTTTCTCATTTCATTAGAAAAATATTTACATAACATATCATTACCCCTAAATATGACATCATCAACAAATATTTCAGCAATCAAAATATTATCATCAGTATCTTCTTTTAAGTACAGATTCCTAGTTTCACTTGTTCTTACAAATCCAATTCTTATGAGATAGGAGTGAATTCTTTCATACTAGGCTCTAGCTGCTTGTTTCAATCCATACAAGGCTTTGCGTAGTCTACATACCATGTTTCTCCTATCTGGATCAACAAACCTGGTTTTTCAATGTATACCTCTTCTTCTAGTATTCCATTTAGGAATGCAAAATTGACATCCATTTGGTATACATTGAATCCTTTGAATGCAACATAAGCAAGTAAAATTCTTACTCCTAGTCTAGCAATGGGTGCAAAGGTTTCTCCATATTAAATACCTTATTCTTGTGCATACCCCTTGCATACTAATCTTGCTTGATTCCTTGTGACTTCTCCTTTCTCATTCATCTTGTTTCTGAATATCCATTTGGTACTGGTGACATTCTTATCATCTGGTCTGGCTACTAATGTCCATTTTCTATTCTTCTCAATCTGTTCTATCTCTTCATTCATAGCACTAACCCATTCTCCATTCTCTAGTGCAGTAGTAACAGATTTAGGCTCAAAATCATAAATTAAAAATCTAGTTTTCAGTCACTTACTTCTTGTTCTCATTTCAGCCTTCTTGTATCCTATGATCTAGTTTTGTGGATGGTGTCTTCTAACATACTTGGCAAGTATGAGTTTAGTTCTTTGTTCATCATTCTGATCATCATTTTTACCTTCATTTTGATCTCCATCACTCAGAACATCATTTAGAGATATTTCCTAATTTTAGGTATTTTTAGCATGATGCTCAGGTGCAATGTTCTGTTGCTCGGGAGTGATACACTATTTCTTAGGTAGAGTGTCAAGTTCTTCAGTGAAAACAAACTTGTTGTAGTCTTCTGGTTCTTTTCTTCTTTCCTCATAATTTTTCTCTGCATATTCATCTATTCTAACATTTGCACTTTAAATGATTTTGTTAGAGGACTTGTTAAGACATTTATAATCCTTTCTCTTGGTAGAATACCCTAGAAAGATACCTTCTTCACTTTTTGAGTCAAGCTTTCTATTGGTTGTATTTCTAGTTTGTAGTATGCCCAGTAAAATTTTGAAGTTCCCTGTCATTCCTGTGCTGAAAGAATTGAACGTCATGTCTAAAAATTGTTAAAATATCTCTTTAAATGGTGTTTTTATCCCTAGACCTAGTAAAAATGTCAAAAAACCCTAATTCCTAGCTTTGTTTATACTCAAAATGGCAAAAAGCCCTAAAAATCTCAGTCGAGTTTCTATTTTGAAGTTACTTTTTCATAACTTAAGTTTGAGAATAAAGCATGTGGTTATAATGTTGTCGCTTATTCTCATGAAGAAAAAAGAATATTCCATTTAGTCTGGAGACTTAGCAAAAAGCATTGGTCGCGTTGTCTCTTGATAAAAATAATATGCCTCTGCCGATATGGAGACTTAATGTAGACAATTCATCTCAGATTAAATCAAACGGTGGTTGAGTTGTCTCATAATAAACCCTATAGTTTAAAATTTATCTAACAAAACTGAGTTTACATAGTCATGAGATCTCGTGATCAACCATGAGTTAGATGCCAATTTCAGTTTTAATGTTGTCGCCTAGTCGCGAAAGAAACCATAAGTTAAGTTAAGAATAAAGAGACTTGGAAACAACTATAGTATGAAAATCAGATCCAACGGCATTCGTGAAGTCACGGTAAAGGTTTGAAAAGTCAAATGAGATTTGGCGATCAAGAGAGAAAGAGAAAGATGGGACACATGTCATTCAGTCATGTAGTCTCTAATGAAAATACAAAGTAAAGAATACATGTGGAAACTTAAAGATAGAAGTCGTGAAGTCTTCTAAAATATTAGTGTTTTCCTTGAAGATCTAGAGACTTGGCACCAACCGTTCGATGCAGAGAAAAGAAGATCAATGGTAGTTGCATTATCTCTAGATGGAAATCATAAAGGTAAAATCATACATCAATAAAGAGACAAAGGTATTTTTCGCGCAGTCTCCAGATAAACTATGAGTTAAAAGATTGGTTCAGAAAAAAAAAAAATATAACAGTCGTGAAGTCTCCATATGTAAGCTAAGGTTAAAGATCAATTAGTGAATGGATTAGTCATGCTGTCTCCGTAAGAACATGAGTTAAGTAAAAACATCAAGTTAAAAGGAGATAAACGTTGATCTAGAGCTCGAGCCAATGGTAGTTACTAAGTCTCAGTATGAAACCATAGTTAGAGTGAACATTCAATGATAAAGAGGTTACACAATCACGAGGTCACCAAAAGCATAACCAGAGTTAAAATGAAAACTTTTCTTTGATTCCATGGTGGACAATTGCTAGCCAATAGATTATCATATATTTATGCCAGATGGAAAAGTGGCCAACTTACGTTTAATGACAGCCAAGCAGATTTTGATTTTGATTTCTTTTCAAATTTTATAAGGTTAAAATAAGAAAAATGCACTCATTGATAATTGATTGCATGTCAGTTTGAAATGCCACGGCTAGAAACAAAATTGATGTCACAGTATGTAAACTAATGGTGGAAGTGAGTGAATTGTAAGTTTACCAGTTTCGAAGAGATGGCTACATTGCTTTCTCAGTAATAAGTAAGTGTATCCATTTTCATTTTATTTTACCAACTTTCAAGTTTGTAGAGCTAAGAGTTTTATAAGAGATCAACATTTTCCAAGTAAAGTAGAGTTTTCCAGCAGTGTGTTTTGAAACAAGTGATTTCCTGGTTCAGAATTCAGAGAGCTTTGTGATTGGTAGTGTTTTCAATGCTCAAAAGTGCAATTCACAGAGTAATTGACAGCTTGTAGTGAGGGTTTGTAGGATATTTGTTTCAATATCGGTAATATAAATTGGAACAAAACAAGATGAGTCAGGCAATGAGTGTAGTGTCTACCAGTGGGAGAAGTGGTGATGATGATGATATGAAAGGGAAGTGCAACTATTCTGAAGAATTCATCTCCCTATTGCCAGGATCAAGCCAAAATAGAAAGGTAAGTGTTGATACCCTCATAGATGATTTGTTCTTCATTAGGGATGCTAAAACCCCAGGCTCTTCTGGTTATTTCTTGTTTAATTACTTCTACAATAATAGTGATGAAGTTGTGCCTATCTTGAACCCATAGACCTGTGGACTGGCCAAATTAATAGTCCCTCACATCTTTGTAGATGTCGATTTTATCTTAGAAATGGCCAGTAGATATGATACCCTAACCAAAACAATCACAAGGGATGATGGGAAAATTCTTGTAACCCTAGACAGGAATTCATTCATGAAGGCCTTGAATGTATACCATCCCATGGCCACAGAGATAAACTTGAAATGTTTATAGAATAGATATATGAGAGTCTAGCATTGATTCCAAATTGATTCAGAAGCATCATGTGCCGAGGAGAATGAAGAATTATATAGCACCCATTCTAGGTACTGCCCCATACTATTACAAGGAGCTGAGCTTCTACATGAAGTATATATCCTATGCATTCTGCAGAGTGTTAGGGAAGGATGGAGGACAAGAAAGAATTACCTCAGACATCCTTATGATGGTCCTCGATATTTAGAGCCCTCACAAAAGTACCAACTATGATTATATTTAATATATCATAGATCAAATGCATCAGGGATTCATTGATATCCATAACAAGAAGGACAATCCTAGATTCATGCATTACTCTATTTTAATGCATTTGATCTTATATTACAACTTTCCCATTATGAATTATCAGTGTTTAAGGCCTTAGAGGTTTCACCAGAACCAAGCCAACCCAATTTAGTTTTGGCTGAGAGTGTGAAATTACACCTCAAGAGAACAAGAGTTTGGTGCCTTTGAAAATTGGATAGTATATCCAATTCTTAAGTGCCTGCATGTGAACAAAACAAGGCTACCAGTGAAGTTGATCCAGCTACTCAGGCCATGCCAATATCTTGATAAGTGGCCAGGAGATCACAACTTGGGTGACTTCTACTATGAGAATAATTTCACATTGATTAGGGTGTATGGTTGTACCCACCCACCTCATGTTTTTCCATTCCATGTGCCACCAAGGATTGCAACAATGGAATTCATTAGGAAACTAATTTTGATAGACAAGGAACACCTTTCTCCTCACAGTAAGGGTACATTTACCCTAAGGCAGTTCAATATTTATAATTTTACAATTGGAAAGAGGGAATTAGACCTAGTAAACAATTGCATCAGTCTTTACATAATGAATGTAGCCATTTACAGATACATTGATACATAAGGCTTCATTTTGAGTGCAAAGAATTTATTAACACCCACCATTCCATACACAAAGGATCATGAGGACTGCATGGAGGAAGACCTCATAAGAAATATATCTGAGGATGAGGATGCTGATAGAAGAGCTAAGAAATTCAATGAATTAATGGACCTAGAGAGACAGGTAAAGAGAAAGGGCATTACTTTTGGGGGTTTCTTCCCAGAATTTCCATACCTAAAGAAGCTTGATGCCATTATTGAATCCCATACTCTTCTATGTAACCAATTGGATGATGCACTAGTAGTGCTAGAGAAAGGCCAAAAAGGGAACTCATCATCAGAGTATGATGAAGATAGTGATGAAGAGTACTCAGTACCTAGTTCCCCTCAACTAAATCAAGCATTTGTTGAGGAACAAGCAACTAAGGGTGATAATATAATTGACCTAACAAAGGTCCCTAAAAATAAGGTCACCAATGAGCCCCCACCAAAAAGACAAAAGGTTGAAATAGGGGAGCCATCACAGAAGAAAGATAGAATTGGTGCTCTCATTACTGGAAATAGAGCATATGACCATCAGTTGAGAAAATAGATAAGAGTAACAAAGAAGTTGCAGAAGGATGAAGAAGAGGAAGTAGAGTTTCCTCTCATGAACTGCATAGATGAAAGACTAATATATCAGGAGAAATTCCTAAAGGATGACAATTTAATCAAGACAAAGGAATTCAAAGACTTCCTCATTTGGAATAAACAAAAATAGGTCAGTGCATAATTGCAGTTGGCAGGAGGTGACCCTATAACCAAAAAGGCTCTACAAACATTGTAGGATTATGATCCTAAATCAGATCAAATAACACCTGAGTAGGCAAGACAACTGGTCAAGGAAAGTTGTATGTTATTAGTAGAAGGGTGGGATTTAGCCTCTTCTTTTATTATTGATTAGAATAGAAAGAAACCTGATGTAAAGTTGTCATCAAAGACATAGGTTGGAGACACGATTAGAGGATTTGGATACAATCCAAAATCCCACGCATTAGCAATGTGAAGCTTAGCTCCAAAAGAACAAAAGCCAGTAGTAATAAACATTTAGGAGAAAATTGAAGGCAACAATATTATCTGGTCAGTCAAGAATATAGGATACTTGGAGATTTCCCAAATGCTCACCCATTTTTCTCAATTGAATGAGGCCAAAGCAGTCCAAATGTCTGAGAAATTGAAGAAGCTCACTAGTGAGACTAGTGATATTGTCAAAGATAGAGAGTTGGGTCTAATCAAGATCAAAGCACAAGAAAAACTGATAGGAGAGCTTACACAAAAATTGCTCGACAAGCCTGAAGCTGCCCCTGCAGAGCTAAAAGAGGTATAGGATGATGAGATCTAAACAAAGGGAGAAGAGGATACAATAGCAGAAACAAAGTAGGAGATTAAGGAGAACAATAATGTGATTTTTGGTGCATTAACATAAAATTTGCAACATAGGGTAGATACAATAAAGAATAATATTGATGTAGTGTATGGAGCCTATGGAAAATGGCTAGGTTTGCAACTAGAGGTGAACAATTTTATCTCAATCTTGAATCCCTATTATGCAACTTGGTCTGGAAGAACAACACTTTTTGAAAAGTTGGCATCTTTGCAACCATTGAGGTCAGACCTACCAGAGATAGTTACCTAGGTTGGGACTAAGATAGAACAAATGAGAGCCACCTTGTCATTTTTTAAAGGAAAGGATAATAAAATAGAGGCAATGTTTAATATGTTTGGGCCTAGCTACAATAGATTTGTGCCTCTAATCAAATCTGAGGATGATTAGATTAAGCCACTAGGTGCATGGGGCTCAGAGTTCCACATTGTACTGCCTAGTAAAGAGGTTTATGTTTCTAACCAAGGAGAGCTAGATATGGAGAGATTTAATAAGATTCTAGATGAAGCAATTAAGGCAGAAACAAATTACAATAAATTCATCACAGATGTCAAAAGTATTACTAATGCCAGGTGGGAAAGATAGAAGACCCTGTTGGTGAATATATAGAGCTTTGAATTTCCAAATGAGGAAGATGTTATAGTATGGGACATCTTAACAAAGCCCAAGAAGAAAAATCATGTCACTGTTGACCTGGACATCATAGATGAAGAATAGGAGGACACATGGTACATGTTGTTTGAGCACATGAAGGTTAGCAATCATAAAGACTAGTGTAAGTTATCCTGTATTGGAAGTTACTAGATCTCATTACAAATATCAGATGTTATCCTGAACATATATAGACAAAGTCACCAAAGATCACAAGAAGGCAAGGAGAAAATCATATCTTATTCTTCAGTTTTTTTAGTCCACCGCTTGGTGCTTTCGTGTCTTTTGTATTTTCTATATTTTTGGGTTAGGTCTTAAAACCATCTAAATCTTGTAGCATCCTTACTTCTTAATGATTCCAGGAAGGTTTAAGCCTATAAATAGAACTAACTGTAAAAATTTTAAGATGGATGATGATGGAATAGAATTACAAAACAAACTACTAAAATTTGTTTGAGCCTCTGTACCTTTTTGTCTATCTGAATGTATTTGAAGCATTAATGCATTAATATAATATATTGCAATCTCTGTTTTACATCTTGGTTGTCTCTTTTCATTTCTTTTATAGTTATTGTATGATTATTTATATGGCACTTAGACATACTGATCACAGGGTGGTTGTGCAGTCATTTGTGAGATCCTTCAAGGAAGGATTAATTATTTCAAGTCACCCCAGAGAACTTAGCATTAATTTAAGGATTTGATGACAGTTATAGAACTAGAGGATAATTTGTAATGCATTTTATCTTTTTTGCAAGTATTTTATTGATCACCTTATTGTGGATTTATACTAGATATTGACTCTATAGCCCATAGGATTAGGCACTGGTTTATAGTTTTGCATGTAATTGTTCAATCATCCAACATTTAAGAATAATCATTAAAATACATTATACTTATAAAAGAGCATACATTCATAAGCAATTGTACTCACAAAGTATACAATTCAAGTTTACTGATTCCTTTAAGAGAGAATCAAATAGGTTATCCCTCTTGAAGTTCATAAGAATTGTAAAAGGAAGAAGGATGAGAATCATTATTGCATTACTAAATACTAGTTTGGCTCATTAAGCTCTGTATTAGGTTATTCGTATTCATTTTCATAGTCATCTACTTATTGATCCATTAAAAGGCATTCCAACAAGTTACTAAGAAGAATTAACCCACTTAAAAGATACTGTCAGTCAGTAATCATTCATAGGTAATACTTTCCTGAGTCAGTGGATCTCAAAAAAGGAGGAGGTAATAGTTTTCCCGGATATTATCTAAAACCTCATCAATTAGGCATTTCTCTTGCTTCAATCAGTTATTTCAATATTGGGATTCATAGAGTTAAAACAAGAATTCAAGCATTTAGAGGTTCGGCAAGAAAAATACCTAATAAACTAGCGACTCTACTGGTGATCAAAAAGGATTATCTCAGACTCTAGTTGAAGAAGATTCAATTCTACTAGGGAGTTTCAAAGTATTAATCCCTAATCTTTGGTTCAAAGTTGATTTATAAATTAGAGTTGAGTTTTTCTAGTTTAAAATTCATTCTTGTAGTATTCAATATTTCCCAAGTTTGTGGTTGGGTGGCGACTCTAAAGAAAATCTTTGCTAATCAGTGCATAAGTGAAATATTTTACAAATATAAATACTAGGTCAAGAATGAGAGAAAATCTAGAAATGGAGTTGGAGATTGGGATTCCCACTACTTCAAATACTAAGTTGTCTTGGATAGAAAAGAGGAACCAAGAAAATATTAGTAACTGTACTCCAAAAAATGAAGACACCACTAGAAGGAAGGATGCCAATCAGTCTAGTCATGAGGGGAATACCTCAAAGTATAATAATTCCCTAGACCTTGGACTAGAAACCTATGAACTCACTACCACTTCTAGTGAGAGAGAAGGAACTGACACAATTAGCTCAGACTCTGAAGTTCCTTCTTATGAGCTTGTAGAGGAAGAAAGACTCCTCATAAAACAACTAGCCCTTATTCAACATATGAGAAGGGAAAAGGAACATAAAAATAAAAAACATGAGCAGAAAGATGTTGACAAGTATAGGGGAAGATCTCTGAGACATCAAGCTGCAAAGAATATTGAGAGGTCTTGCAGATCCCAGGAGAATCCAAGTACCCACAAAAATTTAGGTCCTCAAGACTTCAAAGATAAAGGAAAGAATAAAGTTACAGAAACAAAAGTTGAGGAGCCAAAAACTCAAAAGAACCTGACTGAGAAAATTTCTAAACTAGACATTGACATTGAAAAGATTAAAAAAGAAAGAGAAATTATGGCCAAAATGTTGGAGAAAGTTGAAGCAGAAGCTACTACTATTGAGATGAAGAGAAAAATTGAATTTTTGCAATCTAATACAATCTCCTTTTCTGATACAGAGAATGATACAACATCAAGAAACATAGCTTCTTTCAAAGACCATAGAAAATTCTTTTCTCCTAAAGATACTGATGAATTCCAAAGGAGACCTCTTCCTGCAGAAAGGTACAAGCAATTTTCTTTCTTTGGAATTCCAGGTTATCCTAATACAATACCAGAAGATATGGGAGAAAAACTTCCAAAATTTTTAGGAAATAATGTTGTAACTTGTGAAGAGCATTTAATAAAATTATTTGATGTTATATATGATTTAAATATCAATCATGAATATGGCCTTGTGAAATTATTTGTACAATCTCTAGTGGAATATGCTAGGGAATGGTTTAGGAGTCTATCTCATGGTTCTGTAGGAACAATGGATGAACTTATTGATTTATTCAAGGATAAATATGGTGATAAGACTAATGAAGGGTTTTTTTCTCAATGAATTCAACAAAATAAGGAAGAACTCAAATGAAGAAGTAACTGAGTTCAATACAAGATTCCAACGAGCTATGCACAAGTTGTTTTAAAAAAATGAAGTTGGATCAAAAGGTATGTCTTGCTACCTATCTTAATGATTTTGATTCAAAAATGGGCTATGCACTTAGAGATAAGAATCCAAGAAATTTAAGAGAAGCCTATAAAACAACTGTGAATATAGAGATGAATAGGAGGATATAAGGAAAATTGGGTAAAAGAGAGGATCCACGTTTTCATAGGAGTAATCAAAAGGAACTTGAATACAGAGAGTACAAGGCTCCACAGAATAATAATCCATCTTATAATACTAATTACAACCCACAAAATAGGATGCAGAACTACCCCTATGGTACCTGTTACCCAAAATTTTACATACGGGATAGTAATCAGAAATAGTAAAAAATTGCATAGAAATACATCTCTTTGACATTACTATGCAACTAATGAAAATGAATACATTTCTATTACATTATTATTATCAAATTATATTGTACCCTAAGTAGTGATCAGGTTCAAATTTTCAAATTCATAAATGATCATTACATTGTGCATTCAAAATGAATGTATTAGACAAGTGTTCCTTCAAGGTTACATCTTGCATACTGAAACTTAGAGGACATATGCAGAAAATAAAGTAAGAGAAAGGCATGATGAAGTATAGGGATCTATGTATTTCTTTTAAGAGGTCTTCTAGTTTCTAGATTTTTTCATCTGCGTCATCTGAAGTCTTCATGTCTTGGTCTTGTTTCTGTCTGTCCTGCATCCTAGGTCTTATGTTAGTCATGTTTCCTGCATCATCATGGAAAGAAAAATATGTTAGATCCAATTGGATCTAAGAAATACATAGTTCACTAAAGAACACCATACATCAATCAAACTCCCTAAACTGCATATTAACCGATGATATCAATGCAGTAGAAAGGTATGCATTTACATTGACAGAATAATAACATCAAAACACATATATTTATGAAACCCTTTTTTGTATTTAAAAGTTGTTTATGAGCGTCATGAGCCCATGCTCAAACCTCATAAACATGTGCCAATGTTCAAACTATGCAAGTAACAAGAGAAATCTAAAGTATGTGCAAGAAAATGTTTAAACTTTAGTGATATCAATGTGAGTTGTGTGCATATGAAGATGCAGTGTTTGGAAAACAATGCATATATATGGAAAATCAAATAATGGTGTTGTTTAAGTATATAAAAGGTACATGTCATTGTGATTTACCTTTTTTTGCAAAAAAGTGATATGCATATACAGGGGAGAATACAGTTCATAATAATGCATATTCAAGAGCAATAAAGAGTTTATGTAAAACAGAGCAAACATCATTGCCTTGGTGTGTTGAAATGGCAGGGTTATGTATCCATCAAATTAAATGATGTTTTTATTGATACAATTTTCATATTTGGAAAACAAGTTGCAAGTACAATGCATGCAACTTTCTATTCAAGCAGATTCAAAATGCAGAGGATGTGTATTTTATGCTTGTACTTCATAGTTAATATTCTTCACCACAGGCATAAGACATAAAAGATCATCTGCAGCAATAAGTAAACAGAATGATAGCAACATTTTAAAACTCTTTATCAATACAAAAGATGGATGGCATCCAAGTATGAGAGATCACTGTCGAAGGAGGAATACAATATAACATCAATGGCAATTCAATGCAAAGCTACAGACAGCCATGTCACAAGTAATGGAGAGCTCGAGTCAAATTTTTTATTTCTAAAACTAGAAACTATGATTACAATATTTTCACCATTAAAACTAAAGATTTGTCAAACTCTATGGTTTCAATTTTTTAGAAAAAGGTAGTAGTTAAAGAGAAGACAATACAGAGAAAAGAAGAACTTATCTTTGAGTTGCAAGACAAACTCCATGCTGTAGAATCCAAGAAAGAGCCCAAGATTTGTAAGGAAATGTATGGTGAGATGCCATGTTTCATGGTATTACAACTCCACTTTGCATAGAGAGCCCACGATGGAGACTATAGGAAGCTCAAGTTCTTATAATAACACATGCACAATGTCATTATTCATGGCATTTAAAACCCTAAGGTGAGTACAGTGGAGGCCGAGTTCATAAAGAAACCCACAGTGGAAAGAGCATAGAGCCCAAGCTCTTAAATCATTAAAACTTTAGTTCCTAGCCACGCCCAGAATTATGAAGAAAACAATGCCATATTTATGGCATGTAAACTCCAGAAAACACATAACTTGCAAATGCCACAAGAAGAAAACTCCAGTTTGAAAAAAGCCCAAGCTTTGGTTAGACAACAACATTGTTAACTCTAGTCTACTTTCAGAAGATTTCAAGTTAGAATTTAGCACCAAGCAAAGCCCAATAATGAATGCATAACTACAGCAAGGCGGTGCCAGAGGTAGGAAGAACCCTAACTTCTTTCCCCAAATATATATTTTCAAAGTGAAATGGCCAAAATGCCTATGTCAAAATATGATGGATTTTGAAATCCATAGTACTACGGAAGAGTTAATACTCATTAACTATGGTCAAGATGGGCTTGGTTAGCTTAGCTAGGGATTGGCTTTGGCTAAGAGTTAGGGTTTTGAAGATATGGTGTCGGTTTGAAGTGGGGTTAGGTTTTTATGCAAATATAGATGGGGTTTTATAGATTTGAGTTAAAATTAGATGGATTTTGCAATGAAAATTTTAAATAAGTTAGTAACTTTGTAAAAAGATGTAAAATATTTAATCACCAACTTTAGGGGAGAAAAATTAGGGGGGCTTGATTGGAGGCTAATTTATAGGCATAATTTAGGCCTTTGATTTAGGGTTATCTTTCTATTTTGACGATAGTTTTGAAGGGAGATGTCATTTTCAGAATTAGCCTTAGGGGCTATATGACTGAGCCTCATATTCATTTTTAAGGGGTTCAAGATTTTAGAAAAGAGAGCTTTTAGTGAACTTTCTTGTTCCTATAGCCTTTTTTATGCATTTCGTATCCATTGGGTTGCAGATTCTGGAGATAGGGCATATAGTGAACTTCTTGATCCTAGATGTTTTTGGAGTCCATTTGGTAATCTATTCTATCATATTTTTGGACGATAATAAAGCAAACATTTCATTATTTTTCTATATGCTTTTGAGTTTGGGTTTCACATCCTGTTTTCATCTTGTCTTACAAGTGTTTTATTAAATTGATATCTAAAAGAAGTGATTTTTATATTCCTTCCATAGGTAATCAAAAATTCAAAGCCTTTTAAGAAATCTGTATGTTTTCTGATTAGTCAATCTATTCGTGGTTCAACCCTAGTAGTAAGATTTGGTTAGCCTATATGTTGATCAAAGATCCAAAGTACCATGCTTAAGCATATAAGTTAGGGTTTCTTGCTTTATTGTCCAAAGAAAGTTTGACCCCAATTTTGGTGTATCGCCTCACTTTTAATTCCATTTTTGTTTTCAAAAGCTTCATTTTCCCTTTTACCATTAAGTTACCAATCAGGAGGTGATATTCCATATCAAATAGGAACTGGCCTAGAATCTAGAGACTCCTTCTCAATCATAGTCCACCCACAGCTAGAGAAGGTTTCTATTTTTAGGATAGATTACTGTCAAAGCCCCAATGCCTGAGTTGGGGTGGTAATTCTAAGGCTCAATAGTTTTTGGCACACCCGGTGGGACCAGAAGGTTATGGATTTCACAGTTCTTGCTGGTTTTTGATATGCATCGAGCAGGTTCCAGGCCTTTAGGAGGTCAATGTTATGCATATCTAGTGACTCTAAGGTTATATATACTATTTTTATGTAGATTTGGTACCTAAGATGGATTACTATCCTCCATTTTATGAAGGTGTTCCTTCGTTCACTGAATATCAATCATATCAACACAGCCATGCTGCTTTTTTTGTTCCAGAATTTGAAGGACGACATTCATCTCATGCTTACCGCCCTCCAACCCAGTAGCATGCCAATCAACAACCACAAGGCAGTTTCTTTAATGATTCTTAGAATTATCCCAAGCATGTTCTGAACATGAGCCTTGATGATATTCTAAGGAACTTTCAAGAAAAAATGAGATCTGTGGAGAAAGAGAAAGAGTATGGAATGCATCAAGAGGAGATA
This sequence comes from Thuja plicata, assembly GCA_018584345.1. NCBI lineage: Eukaryota > Viridiplantae > Streptophyta > Pinopsida > Cupressales > Cupressaceae > Thuja > Thuja plicata. The sequence continues at coordinate 4,643,251 of MU228368.1, read as the reverse complement.
TCTTATCAATCTCACATACACTAGCAAGAGATGGAGTCCCAAAGGTATGAGAAAGAGTTATTTTCCAATAAATTTTCATATAAAGAGAAGAAGATGAGGCAGTTAATGGAAATACTAAGGGAGCTAGAAGCTCAAGAAGCTACTTGTGCCCTTAGTCAGCCTACAATCCAAGAAAGATCCAAGCTGGAGATTCCAAGTTATGAGCCTATAGAAGAAATAAGATAGCCCATACAAGAGCCCTTGAGTGGACATGGTCAACCAACCCGCTTTATTGATTCTCAGTTAGAGATGTGTTATGAAGAAAAACTAGATGAGCAAGATACCAAGTTGCCATAGCAGCCCTCGTGGACTAAGCACCCTAGCTTCCAAATGCCAAATCTTCTCAAGGTGATTCCATGTGAGTCATCTTTAGAAAAGGGAGCTGAAAAGGAGGTTATTAGTTCAAATCTGATAGAACAAGAGGTATAGGATTTAGTTGTAGATCTTTTTGCATATTCTGAGATGGATAGTGAACAAACTGCATCATTGTCTACAAGAGACACTTTTGAGAAAGAAGAGATGGTTACGCTTTTCTTTGAGGAGTTACCCTCTTTTTTTGATCAAGAGAAAGAAGAGGAGATTCCACTCACATCAGCACAACAAAGTGTTCATGATAAAGAAGCTGATCAAAGCTTAGAGAATTGTTTTGATAACATTATTGCAGATTTCTGTGTAAATATTTCTATTGAGATACCAGGATATGTGCCTTTTCAAGGGTGCTCTATTTTGGAGGACATTCTTTCTAATGATTATGTGCAAGAATGCAAGCTAGAACCAAGTGCTCCTGATTTCTAGGAGATCAATAGTTTTGATAAGTTCCTAGCTGACTTGATAGAAGATGCTGGTGTTTTGACCATGGAGGAGGAGCTCACATGGTTGCTAATGATGCAGGACAACCATGAGAAACCAGAGGAAAGTGAAGAAAATAGTAAGGAGGGCCCCAAGCTCGTACTATCAAGAGGATGTCCAATCCAATATTTATCCGTATTGTAGAGAAGAGAATATTCCCCATTTACAACAACTCCTGACTGTGAGGAGGTTGATGAAGAAGATCTAGTATAAAATGTTGATTCATATTTCTTCCACCAGCAGAGTAAAGTAAGTCAAAACACTTCCTCTCTTCTTGAAAGGTTGCATGATCTGGTTGTATTGCTTCATTATTCAGTTATCTTGTATTTGCTAATAAGCATGTGCATCATTGCAATTTTAAGAGAAAGGGAAAATATTTCAATGAACCAGTAAATGGTTTTGTTTAGCAGAATTTATGGTTGTTTAGGTTAGGGTAGGTTAGTTTTCTTGTTTCCCTAAGTGTTGTCAAGCACAATTAGGTCAGTTTTAGTTTTAGTTTTCCCATTTTTCAATAAGTCTTCAAGATCCAACATCTTTTAAGGTTGCTATCAAAATATGAAAACACAAGGAAATCATTCCTCAATGATCAAGAATACATTTACAATTTGTGATAATGAAGTTTTTTTCTTCACTACCACAAATCATAAACATACACGCAATCATTGGGAAATGGTTTTCTTATATCCACAGACTAGGTTTAGGGTTTCCATAGGTGATTAATAGACTAAAATTCCCAATGGACTATTTTAGGCTACTGGTCCCAATGTCAAGCAGGCAGACATCCATCATAGGTTGCGAGAATCGTTACCCAAATTTTTACATTTGGATAGTAATAAGAAACAGTAAAAAATTGCATAGAAATACATCTCTTTGACATTACTATGCAACTAATGAAAATGAATACATTTCTATTAAATTCTTATTATAAGATAACATTGTACCCTAAGTAGTGATTAGGTTCAAAATTTCAAATTCATAAATGATTATTACATTGTGCATTCAAACTAAATGTATTATACAAGTGTTCCTTGAAGGTTACATCTTCCATACTAAAACTTAGAGGACATATGTAGAAAATAAAGTAAGAGAAAGGCATGATGAAGTCTAGGGATCTATGTATTGCCTTTAAGAGGTCTTCTAGTTTCTAGATTTGTTCATCTACATCATCTGAAGTCTTCATTTCTTGGTCTTGTTTCTATCTGTCTTGCATCCTAGGTCGTCTGTTACTCCTATTTCCTACATCATCACGGAAAGAAAAATATTTTAGATCCAATTGGATCTAAGAAATACATAGTTCACTAAAGAACACCATACATCAGTCAAACTCCCTAAACTGCATATTAACCGATGATATCAATGCAGTAGAAAGGTATGCATTTACATTAATAGAATAATAACATCAAAAGACATGTCTTTATGAAACCCTTTGCTATATTTAAAATTTGTTTATGAGTGTCTCGAGCCTATGCTTGAACCTCATAAACATGTGCCAATGTTCAAATTATGCAAGTAATAAGAGAAATCTAAAGTATGTGCAAGAAAATGTTTAAACTTTAGTGATATCAATGTGAGTTGTGTGCATATGAAGATGCAGTTTTTGGAAAATAATGCATATATATGGAAAATCAAATAATGATGTTGTTTAAGTATATAAAAGGTACACGTCACTGTGATTTACCTTTTTTGGAAAAAAGTGATATGCATATACATGGGAGAATATAGTTCATAACAATGAATACTCAAGAGCAATAAAGAGTTTATGCAAAATAGAGCAAACAACATTGCCTTGGTGTGTTGAAATGGCGGGGTTATATATCCATCAAATTAAATGATGTTGTTATTGATACAATTTTCATACTTGGAAAACAAGTTGCAAGTACAGTGCATGCAACTTTCTATTCAAGCAGAATCAAAATGCAAAGGATGTGCATTTTATGCTTGAACTTCATAGGTAATCTTCTTCACCATAGGCATAAGACATAAAATATCATCTACAACAATAAGTAAATAGAATGACAACAACCTTTTAAAACTCTTTATCAATACAAAAGACTAATGGCATCCAAGTATGAGAGATCACTTTTGAAGGAGGAATATAGTATAACAACAATAGAAATTCAATGCAAATCTACAGACAACCATGCCATAAGTAATGGAGTGCTCGAGTGGAATTTTTATTTCTAAAACTACAGAATATGATTACAATATTTTCACCATTAAAACTAAAGATTTGTCAAACTCTACGATTTTGATTTTTTAGAAAAAGGCAGCAGTTAAAGAGAAGACAATACAGAGAAAAGAAGAACTTATCTTCGAGTTGCAAGACAAACTCCATGCTATAGAATCCAAGAAAGAGCCTGAGCTTTATAAGGAAATGTATTGTGAGATGCCATGTTTCATGGTATTACAACTCCACTTTGCATAGAGAGCCCATGGTGGAGACTATAGTAAGCTCAAGTTCTTATAATAACACATGCACAATGCCATTATTCAAGGCATTTAAAACCATAAGGTGAGTACAGTGGAGGTCGAGTTCATAAAGAAACTTGCGGTTGAAAGAGCATAGAGCCCGAGCTCTTAAATCATTAAAACTTCAATTCCTAGCCACGCCTAGAGTCATGAAGAAAACAACACCATATTTATGGCATGTAAACTCTAGAAAACACATAACCCACAAATGCCACAAGAAGACAACTCTAGTTTGAAAAAATCCCAAGCTCTAGTTAGACAACAACATTGTTAACTCCAATCTACTTTTAGAAGATTCCAAGTTATACTCCAGCACCAAGAAAATCACAATAATGAATGCATAACTATAGCAAGGCGGCACCAAAGGCAGGAAGAACCCTAACTTCTTTCCCCAAATACAGATTTTCAAAGTGAAATGGCCAAAATGCCTATGTCAAAATGTGATGGATTTTGAAATCCACAGTACTATGGAAGAGTTAATACTTGTTAACTATGGTCAAGATGGGCTTGGTTAGCTTAGCTAGGGATCGGCTTTGGGTAAGAGTTAGGGTTTTGAAGATATGGTGTCAGTTTGAAGAGGGGTTAGGTTTTTTATGCAAATATAGATGGGGTTATAGATTTGAGTTAAAATTGGATGGATTTTGCAATGAAATTTGGAAATAAGTTGGTAACTTTGTAAAAAGATGTAAAATCTTTAATCACCAACTTTAGGGGAGAAAAATTAGGGGGGCTTGATTGGAGGCTAATTTATAGGCATCATTTAGGCCTTTGAATTAGGGTTATCTTTTTGTTTTGAGGATTGTTTTGGAGAGATATTTCATTTTCAGAATTAGCCTTAGGGGATATATGACTAAGCCTCATATTCATTTGTAAGGGGTTCAAGATTTTAGAAAAGAGAGATTTTAGTGAATGTTCTTGTTCCTATAGCCTTTTTTATGCATTTTTTATCCATTGGGTTGCAGATTCTAGAGATAGGGCATATAGTGAACTTGTTGTTCCTAGATGTTTTTGGAGTCCATTTTGTAATCTATTCTATCAGATTTTTGGAGGATAATAAAGCAGACATTTCATTCTTTTTCTATATGCTTTTGAGTTTGGGTTTCACATCCTATTTTCATCTTGTCTTACAAGTGTTTTATTAAATTGATATCTAAAAGAAGTAAGTTTTATATTCATTCCATATGTAAACAACAATTCAAAGCCTTGTAAGAAATCTGTATGTTTGCTAATTAGTCAAGCTATTCATGGTTCAACCCTAGTAGTAATATTTGGTTATCCTATATGTTTATCAGAGATCCAAAGTACCAAGCTTAAGCATATAAGTTAGGGTTTCCTATATTATTTTCCAAAGAAAGTTTGACCCCAAATTTGGTGTATCACCTCACTTTTAATTCCAGTTTTGTTTTCAAAAGATTCCTTTTCCCTTTTCCCATTAAGTTACCAATCAAGAGGTGATATTCCATATCAAATAGGAACTGACCTAGAATTTGGAGACTCCTCAAACATAGTCCACCCACAACTAGAGAAGGTTTCCATTGTTAGGATAGAGTACTATCAAAGCCCCAGTGCCTGAGTTGGGGTTGTAATTCTAAGCCTCAAAAGTACCCAATTCAAAGATGGTAAGCCTATTGTTCCACTAAGGAAAGACAAACCTGAGAATAGGAATCTTGATCCCCTACATAAAAATACTATTCACATGTGTAATGATGACTTTTGGTGTGTTAGCTTGTGAGGCACCACATAATCCTGATTTTTGCATTGTTTCCTTAGATTTAAAATAAAACGAAGAGAAAGAAAAGGATGAAAATGAGTTATGTGATTATAGTATGAACATTGCTTATTCTTGTTATGATATGGATTCTAATGAGGAAATTGAAAATCATGACATATATGGCTCACAAGGTAGAAAGGAATTTCATCAGCAGCAAATCTTGTGAGATAGTGAAGAGGAAGAAAGGGGTAATCACATAAGGTGTTATGCCCAAAATAGTTAGGAGCCCATCATAGTGAGAAAAGTCTTTGATGAAGAAAAAGCTAGAATCACTGCTAATTTGGTGAACAAAGCTAGAAACAACTATCATTTAAGAAACAGAGTGGTGGGTAATGTTGGTAGTTGGACATCAGGCATCTTCATAAAGGAAAATAAAATAGATGCCAAATATATACCTAAAAAATATGGACCTGGGGAAAATGCAAATAGACCTAAGGTCAAGATAGTAAAGAAAGCCACTGAACCAAAAGATGTACATGTAGAAAAGGCTAAAGAGACAGAATCAAGTTCTTCTTCCCCCAAATTAGAAAATAAAAAATATAGGAGGGAAGAACTTGTTGTGAATATTCAAATAGAAGATAATAATATCACTATAGAAAAGCCTAAAACCTATGATATAAAGTATACTCCAGTAGATCTGGGACAGTGTTTATATCAGATGAATGTGAAGGTCCCTTTCCTAGAGATGATGAGAATAAAAGAACACAAAGAGAAAGTTCTTTCAGTATTGAATATTGTATCAACAGTAAAACCTTAGAAAATAGAACATATTGAAAAGAAAATCAACAGTAAGGGAAAGGAGCCTAAGGGGATGATCTCTGAGATCCCTTAGATTTACTTAAACACAAACACTTTTGCAGGGGCTGTTGAACCCTTTTTCTTGACATTGGTAATAAATCCAGAAAGATGCTAAAAATTTGTATGATTGACTCAGGAGCATCTAATATAGTCATGCCTACAGAAATTATGAGATCCATGAGTTTGCAAGTAGATACTCCTCATGGGAGGTGTCAAGCAATAGACTCAAGAGAAATCCATGTTGTTGGAATTATTGAATCCCTACCTTACAAATTAGCCATATGCCCAGGTATAGTGCTAACTATGAGTGTACTGGGGGTTGACATACCACCACATTATGGCATGTTATTGTCCAAAAAATGGAGCACTTCAATGGGGGGCAGTATTCAATGTGACTTATTCTATGCCACTTTCAATATAGCTGGAAATAATGTAAATGTGTCTAGAGAGGGAAGAACACCTCATATGATAGAATTGCATGAGGATACAAATATTAATTATTGTGTTGACATTGACATGGAAAATTTTAGAAACAAAAGGAGTACTCACCAGTGTGAAAATGTTGATCCTTTGGTTAAAGAGTTGTTAACACAGAGTGATGGTTTGTGGAAAATGTATTTTGATAGAGCCTGTTCAAAAGAAGGATCAGGAGTTGGAGTTCTACTTATATCTCCATCAGGTACCACATTCAAATATTCTTTTCTGCTATCTTTTTAGTGTACAAATAATACAACAGAATATGAAGCTTTGTTTCTAGGGATAGATATTGCTACTAAACATGGTATAAAATGTTTAAAATTCTATGGTGACTCAGAGTTAGTAGTAGCCCAAGTAAGGTCCAACTATCTTGTAAAGAATGACATATTAAAAATGTATATACGTGATATTTGAGACAAAATAAAATTCTTCGATGCCTTTGATATAAATTGGATAGAAAGGTCTAGAAATATTATGGAAAATTTATTTTCCAATGTGGCTTTGAAAACTGATGACTTGACCTTAAATGGGGTATCAATTGTTGAAGTTAAAATAAGCCCAGTTGTCCCAGACAACATTTACAACTGGCAAGTATTTGAGGATGACCAAGATATCCTTAGATTTCTTCAGTGTCTTGATCATTATGAATACCAATGTATAGATTGCAATAATTTTCTTGAGGTGATTGATGGTAAGGATTGTATACTGGGAGATGAGGTTGTCCACACAGTTCGAACCAAATTCCTAAGGGATTGGTAGAACTAGAGGCATTCTTTACTGAGCAGAATGAATATACAATAAGAATAAGCAATGCCAAAATTGAGGATCTAGAGGAGATAAATTTGGGATCACAGACCACTCCTCAAATGGTTTATATTGGAAAAGGATTGGAATCTCATGTCAGAACCATCCTGATAAAATTACTAAGAAAACATAAGCATGTTTTTGCATGGTCATATGAAGATCTTAAAGCTTATAGAGAGGATATTTTCCAACATGAAATCCCACTCAAAACAAATATGAAACCATTCAGAAAAAAATAGACACCTATTAATCCTTTGTTGGCTCCTAAGATGCAACAAGAGTTGATGAAATTAAAGGATGCTAGAATTATTCAGCCTATCAGGCATTCAACTTGGGTCTCAAACATAGTACCAGTAAGAAAAAATAATGGTGATATAAGACTGTGTGTAGATTTCAGAAATCTGAATATTGCTTCCATGAAAGATAACTATTCTCTACCAAACATGGAAGCAATGTTACATAAGGTAACTAGTTGTGAGTTGTTATCAATGATTGATGGCTTCTCAGGCTACAACTAGGTACTTGTAAAATAGTCAAAGCAATTCAAAACTGCATTTACTACTCCATGGGGAACTTATGTTTATGTCAGAATGCCCTTTGCATTAATAAATGCAGGAGAAACTTTCCAGAGAGCCATGGATGTAGCATTTAAGGAGTTTATTGATCTATTCATGGTTATTTACCAAGATGATTTGACTACATTTTCTAAAAAAGTAGGGGATCGCTATGAGCATCTAGATAAAAATTTTAACAAAGCTTTAGAATATGGTGTTTCACTAAACCCTAGAAAATGTCATTTTGCAGTCACAGAAGGAAATTTATTAGGACATATAGTGTCCAAAGATGGAGTAAAGATAGACCTTGAGAGAATAGAAGCCATTCAAAAGGTTACTGCTCCAAAGAATATAAAAGGAGTGCAACATTTCCTTGAAAAGATTAATTTTGTTAGAAGATTCATAGCTAATTTTGTTGAAATTGTCAAGCCAATAATCAAGTTGTTAAAGAAAGATGCAAAGCTCTAGTGGAATGAAGAGGCTCAGGTAGCATTTGAGAAAATCAAACAAGCAGTACAAGAGGCCCCTATTTTAAAATCCCCAGATTATAGTAAGCCCTTTTCTTTGTTCTCATTTGCATCTTTTCACACTATTGTTGTTGTTCTACTACAGAAGGATGAAGAGGGATTTGAACATCCAATAGAATTCTTTAGAAAATATCTCCAAGCTGCAGAGATGAACTATGAAATGATGGAAAAGAAGGCATATGTATTGGTAAAAGTTGTTAAATAATTTAGACCTTACTTACTTTGTGCCAAAGTTCTTGCATATGTTCCTCATTCAGTAGTGAAAGATATTCTTACCCAATCAGAAGTGACTGGTAAGAGATGTAAGTTGATAAACAAAATTCAATAATTTAACCTAGAGATACATATGAAAAAATTGGTTAGTGGACAAGGTTTAGAAAAATTAATGACTGAAGAAAATCTGGATTTGGTACAAGTAAATAGTGTAGTGATACATGATTCAACAATAGCCAGTATTGAAAGATAGCCATTATGTATTGATATCATGTATTACCTAAAAAATGTCAAGTGTCCTGAAAACATGTTAGATAATCAGAAGAGGAGTCTTAAGTTACAAGCTTAGAAGTACACTTTTATTCAAGGAGACCTGTACTGGAAAGACAGAAATGGTGTACTGTTGTGTCTAGATGAAAACCAAGCTGAGAAAGTACTAATTGAAATGCATGCCGGAATATGTGGTGGGAATTTTTCTGCCAATACCACTACTCATAAGATTTTGAGGGATGGATACTACTATTGGCCCAGTGTATTTAAAGATACTCATGCATTTGTCTGGAAATGTGAGCCTTTCCAGAGGTTCTCAAATAAATTTAAGTTCTCAGGTGCCCTGATGTTGAACCCTGTGAGTGTTGAAGCACCTTTTGCAATGTGGGGTATTGATTTTATTGGAGAATTCATAGAAAAATTCAGTGGAGGACACAGTTGGCTACTTTTTTCCATTGACTATTTTACAAAGTGGATAGAAGCTATTCCTACTAAAAAAGAAACAAGCAAAGTGGTTACTGAGTTTTTATTAGAAAATATTTTAACAATATTTGGTGTCCCTAACAAGCCAGTTATGGATAATGCTATGTGTTTTAGATCTGTTGAGATTAAGGATTTCTTCAATGAATATGGGATCATAATGTCTTATTCATCCCCATATCATCCACAAGCTAATGGCCAAGCATAATCTTGTAATAAAAGCATTTTGAATATTTTAAAGAAGACTTTGGAAAAGAACAAAAAATCTTGGCATACCAAGTTGAAATTATCTCTATTGGATGATAGAATAACAATCAAGAAAGACACTAGTAAGTCACAATTTGAAATTGTGTATGGTACAGTCAAGGATGACTATCAACAATCTATTCCCTATATACAAGTTCATGCTAGAAGAAGAAATAGAAATGTCTGATCCAATGAAAGACAAAATAATACAATTAGATGAAGTTGATTAAATCAAAAGAGAGGGTTAGAAATAGAATATAAAACTGCAGCAAAAAATGAAGTATCTATTTGATAAAAGAACAGGTTGCAGAAAGTTTATACCTGGTGATCTTATACTCCAATGGAATGTGAGAGCAGAGGATAAAGATAAGCATAAAAGGTTTGAATCTTTATGTCTTGGTCCTTTTGTTTTTTCTTAGAGTTTTGGTAAAGACTCCTATATCTTGAAGAACATGAATGATGAAGAATATAGATTTCCAGTGCATGGGAAGTTCTTGAAGCCATTTTTCTGTTGAAAATAAAAGTTTTATGCACAAGTAAATATCTCTATATTATATGTAAATTGGTTTTTTTATTTTAGTTGTGTTTCTTTCTGCAATAGGTTAGTCTGTGTCTTTTGAAGAGGTCTACAACCACAGATTCTATGGTTCTTGATATAATCTTGCATTTACTCATCCTTAAATAGAGCCACTATTGGTTTTATTTCCAGTTTGTAGTCTGTCTAGTAAAATTTTGAAGTTCCCTGTCATTCCTGTGATGAAAGAATTGAAATTCATGTCTAAAAATTGTTTAAATGTCTCTACAAATGGTGATTTTAGCCCTAAACCTAGTAAAAATGTCAAAAACCCATAAGTCCTAGGTTTTTTTATGCTCAAAATGGAAAAAAGCCCTAAAAAAATCAGTAGAGTTTTTGTTTTGAAGTTACTTTTTCATAACTTATGTCTAAGAGTAAAGCATGTGCTTATAGTGTTGTTGCTTAGTCTCGTGAAGAAAAAACAATATTCCATTTAGTCAGGAGACTTAGTGAAAATAATTGGTCACATTGTCTCTTGATAAAAAGAATATGCCTTAGTGGATATGGATACTTAACACACTTCATTCATCTCAAATTAAATCAAACAGTGGTCAGGTTGTCTTGTAATAAACCTTGCTGTTTAAAATTTATCTAGCGACATTGATATTACATAGTCATGAGGTGTCTTGATCAACCATGATTTAGATGCCAGTTTCAGTTTTAATGTTGTCACCTAGTCACGAAAGAAACCATGAGTTAAGTTAAGAATCAAGAGACTTGGAGACAACAACAGGATGAAAGTCAGATCCAACGGTAGTCATGAAGTCATAGTAAAGGTTTGAAAATTCAAATGAGATCTGGTGATCAGGAGATAAAGAGAACTATGAGACATGTGTCATTTAGTCATAGTCTCTAATGAAAATGCAAAGTAAAGAATACACCTAGCGACTCGGAGATAGCAGTCACGGAGTCTCATGAAATATTAGGGTTTTCCTTGAAGATCTAGAGACTTAACACCAATCGATCAATGCAGAGAAAAGAAGAGAAATGGTAGTAACATTGTCTCCAGATGGAAATCATAAAGGTAAAATCATACACCAATAAAGAGACAAAGGTATTTGTCATGTGGTCACTAGATAAACTATGTGTTAAAAGATTGGTTCGGCGACAAAGAGATATAACAGACACCAAGTCTCTGGATGTAAGCTAAGGTTAAAGATCAGTTAGTAAATGGCTTAATCGTGGTGTCTCCATAAGAAAATGAGTTAAGTAGAAACATCAAGTGACAAGGAGATAATTGTTGATTTGGAGATTGATCAAACATTAGTCGCTAAGTCTTGGTATGAAACCACAGTTAGAGTGAACATTCAATGATAAAGAGATTATAAAGTCACGAGGTCACCAGAAGCAGAACCAGAGTTAAAATGAAGACTTTTATTCGACGCCATGGTGGACATTTGCTAACCAATAGATTATCATAGATTTATGCTAGCTGCAAAAGTGGCCAAGTTACATTTAATGACAGCCAATCATATTTGATTTTGATTTCTTTTCAAATTTTATAAGGTTAAAATAAGAAAAATGCACTCATTAATAATTGATTGCATGTCAAATTGAAATGCCACGACTAGAAACAAAATTGATTTCATAGTATGTAAAATAATGGCGGAAGTGATTGAATTGTAAGTTTACCAGTTTTGAAGACATGGTTGCATTGATTTCTCAGTTATAAGTAAGTGTATCCATCGTCATTTTCTTTTACCAACTTCCAATTTTTTAGAGCTAAGAGTTTTATAGGAGATTAGAATTTTACAAGAAAAGTAGAGTTTTCCAAAAATGTGTTTTAAAACAAGTGATTTCCTGGTTCAGAATTCAGAGAGCTTTGTGATTGGTGGTGATTTTAGCGCTCAAAAGTGCAATTCATAGAGTAAATGATAGCTTGTGGTGAGGTTTTGTAGGAGATTTGTTTCAATACTGGTAATATAAATTGGAACAAAACAAGATGAGTCAGGAAATGAGTGTAGCGTCTATAAGAGGGAAAAGTGGTGATGATCATGATATGAAAGGGAATTGCAACTATTTTGAAGAATTCATCTCCCTGTTGCCAGGATCAAGACAAAATGGAAAGGTAAGTGTTGATGCCCTCATAGATGATTTGTGCTTCATTAGGGATGCTAAAACCCTAGGCTCTTCTAGATATTTATTTTTTAATTACTTCTACAATAATAGTGATGAAGTTGTTCCTATCTCGAACCCATGGACCTATGGAATGGCCAAATTAATAGTCCCTGACATCTTTGTAGATGTCAATTTTATCTTAGAAATGGCCAGTAGATATGATTCCCTAACCAAAACAATCAAAAGGGATGAAGGGAAAATCCTTGTAACCCTAGACATGAATTCATTCATGAAAGCCTTCAATGTATACCATCCCATGGCCACAGAGATAAACTTGAAAAGTTTAGAGAATAGATATACGAGAGAGTATGGAATTACTTCCAACTTGATTTAAGATCATCATGTGCCAAGGAGAATGAAGAATTATATAGAACCCATTCCAGGGATTGCCCCATATTATTACAAGGACCTGAACTTCTACATGAAGTATATATCCTATGCATTGTACAGAGTGTTAGGGAAGGATGGAGGACCAGAAAGAATTACCTCAGACATCCTTATGATGGTCTTGGATATGTAGAGCCCTCACACCAGTACCAACTATGATTATATTTAATATATCATAGATCAAATGCATCAAAGATTTATTGATATCCAAAACAAGAAGGACAATCCCATATTCACGCATTACTCTATTTTAATGCATTTGATCTTATATTACAAATTTTCCATTATGAATTGTTAGTGTTTAAGGCCTCAAAGGTTTCACCAGAACCAGGACAACCGCATTTAGTTTTGACTGAGAGTGTGGAATTACACCTCAAGAGAACAAGATTTTTGTGCCTTTGAAAATTGGATAGTATATCCAATTCTTAAGTTCCTAGGTGTGAACAAAACAAGGCTACCAGTGAAGGTGATCTAGCTACTCAGGCCATGCGAATATCTTGATAAGTGGCCAGGAGATCACAACTTGGGTGACTTCTACTATGAGAATAATTTCACATTGATTAGGGTGTATGGTTGTACCCACCCACCTCATGTTTTTCCATTCCATGTGCCACCAAGGATTGCAAAAATGTAATTCATCAGGCAACTAATTTTGACAGACAATTAACACCTTTCTCCTCATAGGAAGGGTACATTTACCCCAAGGTAGTTCAATATTTATAATTTTACAATTGGAAAGAGGGAATTGGGCCCAATAAACAATTGGATGAGTCATTACATAATGAATGTAGCCATTTACAAATACATTGATACATAAGGCTTCAGTTTGAGTGCAAAGAAGTTATTAACACCCACCATTCCATACATAAAGGATCATGAGGAATGCATGGAGGAAGACCTAATAAGAAATATATTTGAGGATGAGGAGGTTGATAGAAGAGATAAGAAATTCAATGAATTAATGGACCTAGAGAGACAGGTAAAGAGAAAGGGCATTAATTTTGGGGGTTTCTTCCCAGACTTTCCATACCTAAAGAAGCTTGATTCCATTATTAAATCCCATACTCTTCTATGTAACCAATTGGAACATGCACTAGTAGTGCTAGAGAAAGGCCACAAAGGGCACTCATCATCAGAGTATGATGAAGATAGTTATGAAGAGTACTCAGTACCTAGTTCCCCTCAAGTGAATCAAGCATTTGTTGAGGAACAAGCAACTGAGGGTGAGAATATAATTGAAGTAACAGAGCTCCTTGAAACTGAGGTCACTAATGAGCCCCCACCAAAAAGATAAAAGGTTGAAACAGCGAAGCCATAACAGAAGAAAGGAAAAAAGAAAGACAGAATTGGTGCTCTCATTATTGGAAATAGAGAATATGTCTATCAATTGAGAAAATAGGTAAGAGCAACAAAGAAGTTGTAGAAGAATGAAGAAGAGGAAGTAGAGTTTCCTCTCATGAATTGCATAGATGAAAGGCTGATATATCAGGATCAATTCCTAAAGGATGGAAATTTAATCAAGACAAAAGAATTCAAAGAATTCCTCATTTGGAATAAACAACAACAGGCCAGTGCACAATTGCATTTGGTAGGAGGTGACCCAGTAACCACAAAGGCTCTAAAAACATTTCAGGATTATGATCCTGAATCAAAGAAAATAACACCAGAGGAGGCAAGACAACTGGTCAAGGCCAGTGGTATGTTATTAGTAGAAGGGTGGGAGTTAGCCTCTACTTTTATTATTAATCATATTAGAAACAAACTTGATGTAAAGTTGTCATTAGAGACAAACATTGGAGACATGATTAGAGGATTTGGATACAATCCAAATCCCAGGCAATAGCAATGTGGAGGTTAGCTCCAAAAGATCAAAAGCCAACCCTAATAAACATTCAAGAGAAAATGGAAGGAAACAAGATTATCTAGTCAGTCCAGAATATAAGAGACTCAGAGATTTCCCAAGTGCTCACCCATTTTTCTCAATTGAATGAGGCCAAAGCAGTCCAAATGTCTAAGAAATTGAAGAAGCTCACTAGTGAGACTATTGATATTGTCAAAGACAGAGAGCTGGGTCTAATCAAGACCAAAGCACAAGAAAAACTGATAGGAGATCTTACACAACAATTTCTAGACAAGCCTAAAGCTTCCCCTGTAGAGGAAAAAGAGGTACAGGATACTGAGATCCAAATAGAGGAAATAGAGGATACAACAGCATAAATAGAGAAAGATATTAAGGAGCACAATAATGTTTTTTGGGTGCATTAACACAAATTTTGCACCATAGGGTAGATACAATAAAGGATAAGATTGATGTAGTGTATGGAGCCTATGGAAAATTTCCAGGCTTGCAACTAGAGGTGAACACTTTTATCTCAATTTTGAATCCCTATTATGCAACATGGTCTAGTAGAACAACACTTTTTTTAAAGGTTGGCATCTTTGCAACCATTGAGGTCAAACCTACTAGAGATAGTTACCCAGGTTGCAACTTAGATAGAACAAGTATGAGCCACCTTGTCATTTTTTAAAGTAAAGGATAATCAAATAGAGGCAAGGTTGAATATGTTTGGGCCTAGCTACAACAGATTTATGCATCCAATCAAATCTGAGGACATTCAGATTAAGCCACTAGGTGTATGGGGCTTAGAGTTCAACAATGTACTACCTAGTAAAGAGGATTATGTTTCTAACCAAGGAGAGCTATATATGGAGATATTTAATAAGATTTTGCATGAAGAAATTAAGGTAGAAACATATTGCAATAAATTCATCAGAGATGTCAAAAGTATTACTGATGCCAAGTGGGAAAGATAGAAGACCCAGTTGGTAAATATATAGAGCTTTGAATGGCCAAAGGAGGAAGATAGTATGACATGGGACATCTTAGCAAAGCACAAGAAGAAAAAGCATGTCACTGTTGACCTGGACATCATGGATGAATAATAGGAGGACACAAGGTACTTGTTCTTTGAGCACATGAAGGTTAGAAATCATAAAGACTAATGTAAGTTAGCCTGTATTGGCAGTCACTAGATCTCATTACATATATTAGATGCTATCCTAAACATATATAGACAAAGGCACCAAAGATCACAAGAAGACAAGGATAAAGTCATATCTTATTCTTCAGTTTTGTCCATCCACCACTTGGTACTTTCCTATCGTTTGTATTTTCTAGATTTTAGGTTTAAGTCTGAAAACCATCTGAAGCTTGTAGCATCCTTACTTCTTAAGGATTCCAAGATGGTTTAAGCCTATAGATAGAACTCAGTGTAAAATTTTTAAGATGGATGATGATGGAATATAATTACAAGGGAGACTACTAAAATTTGTCTAAGCCTCTATACTTTTTTGTCTATCTGAATGTATTTGAAGCATTAATACATTAATATAATATATTGCAATCTTAGTTTTACATCTTGGTTGTCTCTTTTCATTTTTGTTATAGTTCTTGTATGTTTATTTGTAAGGCACTTAGACATACTAATCACAAGGTGGTTGTGCAGTCATTTGTGAGCTCCTTCAAGGAAGGATTAATTATTTCAAGTGACCATAGAGAAATTAGCATTAATTTAAGGATTTGATGATAGTTATAGAACTAGAGGATAATCTGTAAGTCATTTTATCTTTGTTTCAAGTATTTTATTGATCACCTTATTATTGATTTATACTAGATATTGACTCTATAGCCCATAGGATCAGGCACTGGTTTATAGTTTTGCATGTAATTGTTCAATCATCCAACATTTAAGAACAATCAGTCAAATACATTATACTTATAAAAGAGCATACATTCATAAGAAATTGTACTCACCAAGTATACAATTCAAGTTTACTGATCCCTTTAAGAGAGAATCAAATAGGTTATCGCTCCTGAAGTTCATAAGAACTGTAAAAGGAAGAAGGATGAGAATCCCTATTATATTACTATTTGCTATTGTTAAAATACTAGTTTGGCTCATTAAGCTCTGTATTAGGTTATTCATAGTCATTTTCATAGTCATCTACTTATTGATCCATTAAAAGGCATTCCAACAAGTTATTAAGAAGAATTAATCCACTTAAAAGATAATGTCAGTCAGTGATCATTCATAGGTAATACTTGCCTGAGTCAGTGGATCTCAAAAAAGGAGGAGGAGGTAATAGTTTCCCCATATATTATCTAAACCCTCATCAATTATGCACTTCTCTTGATTGAATTAGTTATTTCAATATTGGGAGTCATAGAGTTAAAACAATAATTCAAGCATTTAGAGGTTCAACAAGAGAAATACCTAACACTTTCCATCTCTATCATCTTTCAAAATATAACATTGACTTCCAAAAATTCTGAAGTAACTTGCATTAGGTGTGTAACCATACCATAGCTCATAGGGTGTCTTCTTGGTGTCTTTCTTCAATTGTACTCTATTCAATGTGTAGGTAGAAATACTGATAGGTTCCCTCCAGAATGTTTGAGTGATACTTTTCTCTATCATCAGTGTTCTTGCACAATCAACAATGGATCTGTTTCTCCTTTCAGCAATCCCATTTTGATGTGGTGTTCTTGGTGTAGAAACCTGTCTTTTAATTCCATGCTCATTGAAAAATTTAGTGAATTCATCATAAACAAATTCTCCTCCTCTATCTAATTTTAAGCATTTTAATTCCTTACCACTTTGTTTTTCTACCACAACTTTATACCATTTAAACATCTTGAATGCTTCTGATTTTTCTTTTAAGAACATAATTGTCATCATTCTAGAATAATCATATACAAAGAGAATGAAATATCTATCACCATAGTAACTCTTTTTTCTCATGGGTCCACATAGATCAATATGGAGTAATTCTAGAATAGCATTAAATGTATGGGGTTTACTCTTGAAACTAGACTTTGTCATTTTACCCTTTCGACAATTCTTACACATGATATTATCAGGCTTTGACATGCTCAATAGGCCTCTTACTTTCCATTTATTTCTTATGTTAACCATGTTGTCAAAATTCACATGACATAATCTTTTATGCCACAACCATATGTCTTTGATTCTATCCATCAAACAAGTGGTGTTTATATCATCAAGATAGAATAGGTTACCTTTTCCCTATTCACCAGTTTCGATCAACCTTCCTAATTCATTAAAGATCTTTGTTTTCTTATTTTCAAATGCTACTCGGTGACCTCTGTTATTCAGTTGTGAGACACTCAATATATTATAGTTAAGTCCTTTTACCTAGTATGCATTTTCACATTTGATCAGGTTATTCAACATTATAGTTCCTTTACCTTCAACTGGACAAGGTGAGTCATTACCCATTCTTACTGATCCACCATTATAATACTCAAAAATTTCAAACTTCTATTTATCACCGGTCATGTGGTGAGTGCAGCCACTATCTATAATCCAAACATCATTCTTACTAACCTTAGATATGAGTGCAGTCTCTACATACCTTTGGTCTTTGTTTGAATCATCCTTCATGGCCAAAAATACCATCTCAATGTCTTCATCAGATTCGGTGTCAGTATCTCCAGCTCTGTTCTCATCCAAGTAACAAGCATTCTTACCTTTTTCCTTGTACTCTAGAGTATCTCTTCTATCAGATTGTTAGTTTCTTCGGTAATATCTGTTATCATTTCTATAAAAATTATTTTCATATGATCTGTCATTACTTCAGTCATCTTTTATTTTTTTAGGACATCTAGTAGAAAAGTGTCCGATCTCTTTACAATTAAAAAATACACGTGGTAATTTACCTTTGTATCTACCTTTGTCTCTCTGCAATATTATAGCCATTAGTGCTTCAGACTCATCAAGATCTTGTTCGTCACTATCATTCCTCATAGTGTTTTTATGACTTGACTTACTTATGTTCAAAGAAGATTTGAATGCAGACTCAATAGATGGTAAGACATTGTTATCAAAGTTATTCATCTCAAATGAAATTAGTCTACCAACAGAACTATCTAGAGTGACATTATTGTTTTCTACTTCTCTCATTTCTTGTATAGCATATACAGGCAATAAGGTTCTTAGGATTTTACTTATCACTGTATCTTCTTCAAGTATGCCTCCAACTCCTCAGATAGAATTGACTACTTCTTTTATTCTGCAACTATACTAAGTGATATTTTCTCCTTCTCTCATTCTTAGGTCATCAAATTTACCTCTTAGACTCTTTGCCTTAGCTCTTAGTACATTAGCATCTCCTCCATGTACCTACTTCAATTTATCCCACATTTTCTTTGCAGAGGTGCATGTTTTGACATCTTCAAATTCAACATCAGAGAGTGAGGAAGCAAGTTCTATCATCATAGAATTATTCTCATGCTTTTCTCTTATTTTATCAAGTGTGTGAGATCATGTAGGAAACACATATTCAGTATCCAAGTATTGAATAACATCATTTCCAATACCTGATAGGTGGAGTCTTATCCTTCTTTTCCATGATGCAAAGTTGTCCTTGTTCAACTTAGGCACATCCCGTTTTCTCATCTTGTGATTTTTTGCTTAGGTCTTTGAAACCTTCCTTCTAAGCACACAATCTCTGATACCAATTGTTAGAATAATAGAGAGGGGGGCTGAATCAGTGGCCTCAAACATATTCCAATAAATTAACCCAAAAACTTATTACCACAATTATAATCCTCTAGTTTAATCTTCAGTCTTACAAGAGGAATCCCTTGAAATAATCTTATCAAATAACTACTGCTTGGAGTTCACTTTTAAACCTTATTCTTTTTCTTTACCGATTAGCATTCTTTCATTTACTGAAATGCAGTAAATTACTTAGTGTATACCGATCAATCCATATTAGTTATGTGCAATGCAAAACACTAAAGTAATGACTCATAAACACATTGACACATGGATTTTTAATGTGGAAACCTTGTTAAGGAAAAAACCACTTGGGAATGGTAACCCAAAATTTTCACTCTTCTAGAGTGAGATCAGTGAAGAGACAACCCTGTTAAAGATTACAAACACATTGTTAGGCATGACCTTGTTACAGGATTTAAATAGAATAGTTTTCCACTTGATATCTGACATCTCCATTCTATCTTTATGACCAAACCCTGTTTAGTTTGTTACTTGATATCTGGCATCTCTATGCTATCTTTATGACCAAACCTTTTGATAATCCTTGGGATGTATCTAAATATATAAAGGATTTTTTTAGATCCTACTCGGTTAAGAAACTTCTCTAATTCAATGGTTCAACTGAAATAGTATATGATCTATTCATATAGACAACTATACTTTGTAGATTTCTAGATCTATTGTAAGGTCATAATACCTTTCTGATCAATGTCTCTATTCAATACCTTTGCTCCACTTCTTTCTTCTTTGTGATGTTGTGCTCCTTTCTCGCTTGGTGTCTGCAAAAATATAGCTATGTTCTTTAGTTTGATTGATCAAGACTGTATGAAGTTGTTCTTCTGCAGTATCTCTCCAACATATTCTTATCTATTCACCCCTTATTCACAATGAATTATCTTGTCTCTTTATAGACATGATTTCACTGTCTTTAGGTCTTAGTCTTTCTTTTTCTTGGTGTGATCCACAATTCTAGCCAATATTGCTTTAAAAATTTACTTCAGTTTTATCCCGTAGATTTCTCTTAGACAACTGGAATAAAAAAGCTTTAAATATCTTTCTTATCTATGGCTTTAAATTTTTAATGAAAATAATATTAACAACCAGTTAACTCCTTCTTTATCTCATGACAGCTAAGTCTTTTGTCATTTTTTAACTTTAGTTCTTTTCGGTGTTTATCTCTTTTTTAGCTCGGTCAACACTTCAATTCTCCTCAGGAATCTCTGTCAGGGTTGTCTATCCATCGGGTAACACTATGAAGTTCTACTTAGGTTACTTTGATTCTAGTCATCGGTAATTCTTTCTCAGGTATCACTGTGACTTTCCTCTCAGGTTTCTCTATCTGTCGGGGTGCACTGACAGTCTGTGTTTGTTGTCACTTAGTGCATACTAAATTTTTATACATTACTGATAACATAACCTTTATCTCCCTGGTTATCTAAAGTCTTTAACACTATGTATATAACAAATCAGATTATATAAATTTGACATCAATGAAAATACAATACATTAACTTTTTTAATGTATTTCATTAACTTTCTATAGCTTGTTGATCATCAACTTAACATCTTCAAACATTCAATCAGTTATACTTCATCAATTTCTTCCTCTAAATACATAATGCAATTCACAACAATCTCTTATTCATAAGAAATTTAAAAGAGCATGAGTATGATTTAGAATTCTAATTAATATTTTAACATGAATAATTGTATAATCTAATACTTTTATATCAATAAAAAGGTCAAAGCCAAAGTTTGTATAACTAAAAAGTATAATTAAATATAATATTAAAGCATAAGAGTATACAAAATAATAGTATTTAAGCCATGCCCAGTCTATAGAGCCACATAGGATCATAAGGTTTATGATAATCTAAGCTTCAACAAGCATATAGATTTTAATAAGCTAGAAAAAGACATTTCCCCTAAGATCTAAACCCTAAACACTGTCCAATTTCATATAAGCCAATTAAAAGTATAGACAAAATTGCAGAGAATTTCCTTATCTGAGCCAAACTGTCAAATGCATCCTTTTGAAATTTTATCAATCTACTAAAATTGGCATGGAGAAACTTCCCAATCTTTTTCTTCTACGACATGCCCTCCAAGACTTGCCATCTACAAATCAACTCTCCAAGTCAGGAGATGAAGAAAATGAATTACTCGAAGTGTTCCTTACCTTTCCATGATGGATAGAATCCTCTTCCTCTTTAGCTTCAGATATATTTTGCAGACATAATTCTCCTCCTCCAACTTCTTACCAACTACTATTAAGATAATAAAAATAAACTAATTTTTGAAAAATTGAACATAGAACATGACAAACCCTTCATTATTGAAAAGAGAAATAGGTATAAATGAATATTATATAAAATGTAAAATTTAGATATTTCTACAATAAGCACACATTAAAGCTCATTAGAATCAAAAGATCCTACTATGTAAGAAAAACTAATTACTATCAAACCACACTTCCATCAATTTTGATTACATTTATATTATCACTCATTTCATCATGGTGGTTATCCTAGGTCTAACTGAACTATTTTGAGACTTATGAAAATATTCACATGAAAATGGTGAAAGTGCAGTTCAACCCACAACTAAAACTAATATACTCTCCTATTCTCAAACAATGCTCTAGAAATATGTGGCTTTCTTTTCTAAGATGCTTTATATTCTCAAGAAATGGTGCAACTTCTATGTAGCTTTAACAATGAACCCCTAAATATTTTTCCTTAATGATAAGGAAATTCCTTTAAAAATCTCCTTGACCTTACCCTTAACAAGATATGCCCACTTAGTTGTCATGTGTCTCAATATAGTAGCATGTGAAAAATACTACTTCCCTTTTGATAGAGAACACACACCATAGGGACATCCCTATCACAAATGGAACCATTATTTTGATTGATACCAAATTGAGTTATCTCCCCAAACCTAGGGTTAAACCCTGCCAAAATGGAATCATTATTTCTACTGATACCAAATGAAAATCAAATCAAATTGTAGAGATCTTATTTATAGCTCTAGAAACTCAAGATGGGCTATTTTCATGCAAAGGTAGAACCCACATTTTAACCTTTCTAGATCAAAATTCAAAATGCAAAAAGTGAAATAGATCTTTGGAAAAACTAGAACCTCTAAAGGGTGAGTTGAAGAGATTCACTCTCAGCTTTGGAGGGTTGAGCCTTTCTCTTGAGAACCTCAAAAAATATATCCAACAATAATCTCTTTAAAACAAAAGGCATGTATATTCTGAATTGTAGCTCATATATGAAATTCAACTAGTACTAGTGGTTGAATGATGCCTTGTACTTCTATTATACTCAATAGTTTGCTCAAACCTTCAAAATAAGTTTGATCTCTTCTAGTTTATCTTCAATCAATTCACAAATTTGACCTCTAAATAGCATTGTCTTTTCTAGTGTAAATGGAGAAGGAAGCCTTAATTTGAATTTTTTTTCAATATGCTCCTTCATCTCCTTGAAAATATTCTCTAATTCATTTATATGTACATTGAAATTCATGGAGACTTCATTACATAGCTTAATAAATCATTTACTTTAATAATATTCTACCTTCTATTTTCAACTCCTAATTCTTGAAGTGTCTCTTCTAAAGGATTATTTAGTTTTTGAACTAGCAACTAGAAGTTTGTGACCCTAAGAGAAATAAAGAAGAGAACTTGATCTATAGTGAAATTTATTTATACACTCAAGGAATGAAAATTTGAGATGAATAGGAGAGAAAGATTTACATATGGAGCCACTTCTTTGATCCTTTCCCAAAAAGAGCATACAACTCCTAGACCATACAAATAATATTTGTAGCATGGGAGGTCTGGGATGACTCTTTCTTAAGTTGAGTGATGTGTTAATATCAATCTCTAAAGATAATGCCTGAGAGATATAGCATTGGGAAGTTCTACAAATTAGGGGACTATAATGTGTTTACAAAACAACTTTTATGATTTTGGTGGTTATGTAGTGCCTCTCCCATTTTATTTCTACACTATGTTCTTTTAGGAGTGGATGCTTGTGTGTCTTCGACTTGGTTTTGGATTTTACCTTGTTTCTTTATGTGATTCTATGTGCCTAATGTATGTTGGATCCAATATATGTTTTTTGACCAAGTCAAAACCTATGTTATTTTGTTGCCTCCTCCATTATCTAGGTTATTCTATGCTATTGACATTCTTGTGATGTGATGGTTATAGTTTTATTTATCTGGTTATGGGATGTCATTGCTAGTTTAGATAGTGTATTTTACTTATGTTCTCAATTATTATCATATTTGTGTGGTAAATCTTTCACGATGTATGATACATGTACGTGCATACATGGTATTATGGCTCTATGATATTAATAATGATTTCACAATGAGTGAGATATTATGCTAGTGATCTAATGTGTTATGATATGTTGATCATGTGTTGTTAGTAACCCATTTTGGGGATTTATCTTGTGTTTGTTAATATTGATTTAATAGTGTTAATGTTAAATAATGACTCCAATGACATATTGTATTGTTTAATGATGTTTGACAATGGATGATATTTTTATTTAGATGAGTTATGTCCATGATGTTATATGATAATGTTTGGATGTAGTCATACATCTATTTTATTTATTATGTTTTGTTGCAGTTAATATTGTTAGATAGACGTGTCTATATTCTTGATGTTTAGATAATAAATAATGCTAATTAATGCTAGTTAACAATAGGAATTGATGCTTAATAAATTATTACTGATTATTTATGCTACTGAGATATAGTTAATAATATCATTGATTTAGATTTATGTTGACTATTCTCAGAACAAGTAGTGTCATAACATTCATAGAATGATTATGCTGCCAAAGTTCCCTTTCACTATACACATCTTTATATATATGTATATATATGTATATATATACATATATATACATATATATGTATA
>MU228368.1:4591018-4606690 GCA_018584345.1 Thuja plicata | reverse complement strand
TGGCACAAAATAGAGAAAATAAAGTCCCAATTAACTGTGGATGGAAAAGAAACCATTACAAATGAAGCTCTGGTGGCCCTACAAAATTATGATCCTGAAAGTGAGGACATCTCTCCTGAAGATGCCAAGAAGATGGTGCTGGGAAGTGGGATCTTATTGGCTGAAGGATGGGATTTGGCATCTGCATTCATTATAGATCAAATTAGGAAGCAGCCTGACCTTAAAATGGTTAGTGAAGTCCAGGTGGGAGAAATGATCAAAGGATTTGGGTATAACCCAAAGTCTCAGACCTTTGCCATGTGGAGTTTGATCCCCAAGGACCAGAAGCCCCAATTAGTGAACATACAAGAGAATATGGTGGGGAATCAGATGGTGTGGTCAGTACAAAACACAGGGGACCTAGAAATTTTCCAAATAATGACACACTGGGCTCAACTCAATGAGGACAAGACAAAGCAATTGTCTGAGAGGTATACTACTTTGCTGGAAGAAACAAGTGCACTGTCTAAAGATAGAGACATGTGCCATATACAACTATACCAAAGGGATCAGCTGATAAAGACATTGTCAGAGGAATTGGAGGCAAAGCTTGAGGTAGTGTATGTTCCTGCCCAACCACCACCGATGCAGATTGAGGATAAGCTTAAGTCAGAAGAGGCTGTGAAACAAAAGGTGGATGAAGAAAAAGGAAATGCAATAGCTTTGAAGGCATTAAAAGGAATATTACAACATAGGATTGAGATCCTAAAAGACAAAGCTGATGTTGTAATCAATACATATAATAAGTTGCCGGTATTGCATACTGAGGTAATGAGGTACCTTATAATTCGAAACCCTTACTTCACAAAGTGGTCTGCCAGGGCAAGTTTATTTGAAAAATTGTCATCTGTACAGGCCATAAGGGCAGATTTTCCTCCAATAGTCATAGAGGTTGAAGATGAGATCAAAAGGGTAAACATTTCTCTCTCATTCTTCAAAGGAAAGTTGAACCAGATAGAGGCAAAATTGAATCTCTTTTCAGCTAATTTCAATAGGTTTATTCCTGCCTTAAAAGGAGATGATGAACAGGTAAAGGCTATAGATTCCTGGAGGAGTGAGTTTGACACCAAGATGCCTAATGAAGATACATTTCTTTTGGGAACTGATGTTTACATAGAAGGATTCAATAAGTTATTGGATGAGGCCTTCAAAGCTGAAACAGATATCAACAAGTTCCTACTTGATGTCAAGAACATCACTGATGTAAGATGGGATAGGCAAAAGATACAGGTACAGAGTACTCAGGACTTCAATTGGCCATCAGATGATGAATTAAAGGCATGGGAAGTCATGACAACACCAAAGAAAAAGAAGCCTATGGTAGAGGAAGAAATTTTGGACGATGAATAAAGTAAACAGTTGGCACTGCACTGTTCAAAGACAAGATGGATAGTAATTACAAAAGGAGAATGTAGGTGAGTAGGCGAGCACAACTATCTGGACTCAGCATAAATATTACCAGCTACCATCTACAAATCTGATTGCAGTCGCCTGATCGGGAGAAGAATTGGAAATATTTGTTTATACCTTTTTGACTCAGTCCTTTCACCACTTCTTCTCTCTCTCTTTTGTCTCTCTTGTAACTTTAGGGTTAGGGTTTTGTGACCATCCAAAGCTTGTTGCATCCTTAGGGATTCCAAGATGGTCTAAAATCTATATATAGCATGAGAGTTGTAATAGTTAAGGGTCTTTGATGTTGGAACATTTTTGGAGAAGAGATAATATACTACAAAATTCAGATATTCTGGTTTATGTCTATCTTTTGAAGCTGTATCATCTTTCATGTATGAAAAGATGGATTATATAAATAATATACGGTGCAATTTTACTCTCCTCTATTGTTGTCTTTTTATTCTCTATGTATGCTTTTCTATGCTAAGTTTACAAGGTATTCTGTAGCATTCTGGTTATAAGGTAACCATTTGATTACTTACAAGTTTCTTTTGAGGAAAGGACTAAGTTTTGTGAGTAATTTTAAGAAGCATGCTGCTTTGATTAAGAATTTGATACAATAGATTTGAGGTGACAGTATAACTTGTAAGGCAATTTATCTGAGTTGCATGTGAACTGTAAGGCAGTTTACTATGTTTTGTTTTTATGATATCTTCGATTATTTTGACTCTATAGCCCAAAGGATAGGCACTGGCCCAGAAACAGTCTGATAATCCATCTGTGTTTGAGATATTCCAAGTTATCAAAACCAAATCAATTAAAATAATTTGTTACTAAGAACAAATAAACTGAACTTGTTAAGGACCTCTGTCAGCAGGACAGTGCCCATATTATTGATTCCTTGAAGAGTGAATCCATTAGGCTATCCCTCCTATAAAGAAAAGGAAGAAGTATGAGAATCCTTGTATCATTGGTTATTGTTATGCTTATAACTATGGTTTGTATGCTTATATCTTGCATCTGGTTATGCTTGGTTATTTGCAAGATAATTCATAAGTTGGTTCAATAAAGATACATAACAAATCAGTGTCCACATCAACAAATACTGTGTAAACAACAATCGTAAGAGGTAAAACCTGCCTGAGTATTTGTGGAGCTCAAAAATGAAGAAGGACCTTATCCAGTCCTTAGCAATTAGGCTTTTCTTGTCTCTGAATCAGTATTAGGAGGCATAGTGTTCAAGTAGTTATTTCAAGCACTGTGATTCATACAAGAAAAATCCCTAACATAAGTGAAAGTCTTATGGAACCATTAAATGAGGATGATATAATTTTCTTCAAAAATTGGAAAATTAAAGGTAATTTCAGGAAATGTAAGAATCAAACTATGAGAGAAGAAGCAAGATGGAACTACCCTCCTAAATGATGGATGAAAGTCAATTTTGATGGTGCATCAAAAGGGAACCTGAGGGTGGCTGGGTGTGGTATAGTGATAAGAGATGAACATGGAGTGTGCAAGGGCATTAAAGCTATTCCTATAGGAATTCAAACTAACCATGTTGCTAAGGCTAATAGTGCTCTTCAAGGGTTAATCCTTGCTAGTGATAAAGGTTGTAATAAGTTATAACTCAAAGGTGATTCCCATAATATAATTAAATGCCTAAATAATGAAACTCAAGCTTCTTGGTCTATACATAGCATCATGCGAAAAGATAAAGTCCTAATTCACTCTTTTGAAGGTTGTGTGATATCGCATAACTACAGAGAGACAAACAAAATTGTTGATTGGGAAGCTAACATGGCGTGCAAAATAGAGGTGATGACACAATGGAATGATGGGGATGGCATGCCACTTCAAGAAAAATCATTAATGGATAGTGACCGGTTGCGGAGTAGAAAATAAATTTTATAAATGGTAAGTCTAATGAAGAATTTTAATCATGACGTGAAGTGTCATTATTACCATTTTGGAGCGAGTACATATTTGTGATTACAAGCTGGAATTAGCACAGATTCTGGGTTTATTTGGCAAGTTTGAAAGTGGCCTATCTAATTCATAATGACATTATGAAAAATCACAGAAAAATAAATATTCTTTAGATTGAAAATATGGGTGGAAGCAAGAAGCGCTTCGAGCCGGTTAACTGTGAGGAGTGGAAGGATAAGAAAAAATCTTGGAGTATCTTGAAGAAAGGGGGTTTTCTATTTTTATGGAACATCTACATGACATAAACCCTACTATGTCAAGGCAATTCTTTAAAACATGGAAAAATAGAAAGGTGATGGTGGGGAATCATCTCATGGAAGTTATGAAGGAGATTATTGTAGAGGCAACAAGTATCTTAAGCTCTACAGAGATAGAAGCATTTCAGATAAGGCTTGGGAGAAATTTTTGACATCTGAGGAGGAAAAGGAAAGACTAGTGAAGGAGGGCACCTCCTACCATTATCCCAAATATATATCCAGGTTCTGGAGGTATGTTCTCTTTGTGATTATAAGCTACATTATGCTTGATGGTAGGTTTGCCAAAGCCTACAGGAACCATTTCATGCTTCTAAATCACTTTAGGAATAATGTCAAAATTATCCTACCTTTTTATATTCTTAGTTCGTTGGATTTCACTTTAACTAGTCCGCAAAAAGACCCAAAAGGAGACCATGCCCGTCACCAGGGTCTCTTGCTCCTAGTTTATTATCTCCTGAAAAGTAAAATAGTGGAGAGGCCTCTCTTGAAGAGGAATGAGAAGGATGAGGAGGATATGGAAGGTGAAGAGGAAGATATAATGTATGAGGAGGAGACAGAGGATGAAAAAGGGACTCCTCTTGGGTATCAAACCGCTAAGAAAATAATAATTAAAGGATCCTCTACTAAGAGAAACTAGAAAAAGACTACTATGGAGGACTCTAAAACAAAGAAGCAGATGGAAGATGAAGAGTACAAGGATAAACTGGGAAAGGAGGCTAAGAAAAGGAAATTCAGGGAGTTAACAGGTAGAAAAAACAAGAGGACCCAAAAAGGTTAAAAACCTAGCAAAAGAAGAATTGACTTGTCCTCTGATGAGGAGGATGGGATAGAAAAGGAGTAGAGTGTAGAGGCTAACTTCAGGGAGGAATTTGGGGAAGATGATAAGAGGAAGGATAACAGAGACAATAAGGATGTGAAGTATACCCCCATGATGAAAATGGAGACTAATCTGTAGTAGGGTGTTGACCTGATGGTAGAGGAAACTATTAAAAGCATAGAAAAAGATACAACAAAGAATGTGGCTAAAGATAACCCTGCTAATGAGGACATTGGTAAGGATATTAATGTTTTTGATGACATTAAGAGTAGAAAATGTTGTCTTGTGGATTTTACTTGTACTTTAGGTAAAATATTGGATGATACTGCTAATGTTAAAAAGAAAATGGAGTTCATGAAAGATGAGGTCAGTATCATCAAAAAAATCATCATAGGGGATAAACCTATTGCGGTCTATTTGGAGGAGATGAAAGATGCAGTTGGGATATTTGAAGCCTATGTAGAAATGGTGAATAAATTCTACAACATGGAAAAGTAGCTGAAGGAAAGAGCTGACAGGGCAGTGGAAGATAATTTTGTAGGGAAAATCCACATTTTGAATAACAAAGTGGAAAAACTGGAGGATACCATGCGCAAGATTGGGGAGCAATGTTTGGAAAGGTTAAAGGCATATACAGGTCATGCAAAGATCCTGGCAGAGAAGATGGAATAGGAAAAAGGGGATAATGATGGTAAAGAGATGAAGGAAACAACGAGACCTGGCAAACGTACACATGCTAGTACTAGGAAGTCAAGTCCAAAGGATGACAAGGAGACTGAAGATCTCAAGAACTCTGTTGGATAGATGCAACTTATGGTTGCCCAAGAACAAGACGTTATGGATGGAATGTAGTTGTCCTATCTTTTTGTTGTCCTTTCTCATTTTTTAGTTTTTTGGGGATTTTTGTAAGGTTGTAAGCCTGCTTGGATTTTTTGCTTTCCTTTCTGGTTGCTACGATAGATTTTTTGCTGGACTTTGTTGAATATTTGTAAAACTCTTGTTATAGGTTTCGGGTCCTTGTAAAACTTATTTTTACATAATCAAAATTATTATTTGAACATTTTAAATTAACTAAAGTTGCATTTGCATAGGTTCAAGTGTTTACAAAGTTCCTTTATTGACCTTACATCATTGATGGTATTAATGTACTTCTATAGTCATTGAATAAAACTGATTAAGGTGAAGGGGGATCATGACAATTGTCAACACCCCTCAAAATTATAACTTGACGAATATTAGCCAAGTTTAATTTGGTCTAATTTTCTAATTGGGTTCATTACTCTGAAACAAATTTGTTAATGTGGTGCATTGTTGTTTCATTTTCAATTACAATAATTAAGTTTCCCTTATACTAAGGATAAATGTCACATTAATCAGAGTAGTTAATATTGACGTATTTAATTATCTCCCATTGAATTAGTTTTAAAATCTCATTTAATAGAGTTTAATGAAAAAAATTAAATTACTATATCTATTAGATTATGTTTACCCCATGGGTTAAGCCACTGTCCAACATAATTTTCACATCTATTTAATTTATTAAATTAATAATCTTGTTGTTTCCCTAATTTGATTAAACTATAATTGATTACTAAAAGTCTCTGTTAATTAGTTAATTTTGATGATTTAACTTTATAAACTCATTTTAATTATTACATTATAATATCCAAGCTTTGGTTAAATCAACACTATCCCAACTTTATTAATATAAATGCTAAATAATATGTCCTTCAATAACCGCTCTTAATTAGCTAGTACTTACTAAAATATTTTAACTGGGTCAACTAGCTTTGCATTTGAATTTTCACTTAATATTCAATTAGATGTGATATTAAAACTTTATAATATATTGTAATATGATTGTTAAATAATTTTGTCAATAACTTAATTAAACAATTTACCCTACAAGCCCCTTCATTATTACTTTATTATTTAACTCATTTATTATATATATACATATTCCCAAGTTCATTTTAAAACATTTGATAAATCAAAAGTCATATTCAATGAGGGAAAAATAACTCCCACAAAAGGCTTCCCACTAAAATTTGAAATTCAACTTACATTTATAATAATATTATATTAGTCTAACCCTAAAGTCAACCCTAGCCCTAATTTAAAATTAGGGTTAGGAATGAAATATACAACCCCCAAAAGAACCATATTTCCATTTTATTTTCTCTCCCTTTCTCTCTCTCATCCAAGATCTGTAATCCACACTCGCAATCTATAATACACGCTATATCTCTAAATTTGGCCATAAATAGGTCTCCTCTAGAACACACACCACAAATGACGTCACCAAGATTTATAAAACTTGTAAAACATAAAAAATATTTATTATCATGTCTTATGTCATCCCTTAAGTTCACATAATCTAAATCCATATCACTCGCAAGTTATACTAAAAAACATGGAGACTAACTCTATCAAAAATCACTGTCACCGTCTAGTACCCAGTCTTCACTAAAACATTTGTAACTCATATAATAGACAATAGTAAGTCGTGTGACCTTAGAAATAAGATCACTACACATCCTTGTACACATAATCATCTTTGTTCATTCTGAATCAACCGTACAATACCCGAACACCTATGTCAGTCATCAAGCAATATTAATAACCAGTCTATTCTGCCTCCATAGAAACATATGTTGACATCAATGATGAAAAATAAATTCTAAAAACATCTTCAGAAACCAATTCCAACAATCACCCCCTTTGGCATTGATGGAAAAATATGGGAAAATTGATCAACCCATAAGTTCTCTCTCAATACATTCTTCTCAATATCTTCAACACAACTCTCCCTAAATAGTAGGGATTTTTAGATAGAATCTCCCCCCCTTTGACAACAATGGAAAAGGGTGCCATAACTCTTCTTCTTTCTTCGGCAAGGTTTAGATTTTTTCAAATCTTTAAGCCTATAATAACCAAGTGCAAAATCACCCAAATATTTTCTATAATGTTCCTATGATCACTCCCCCTAGGGAGTAGATCCATACATCAAGTCCAGAAAATGATATAGCTCTGAAATCCACTAGAGTGATGCATTCCTATATCAATTTAGTTCTCAAAAGGAGGGGCTTGCACCCCAAGAATACCTATGAGATAATCAAAGGCATCCTTTAGTAAATGTGTTGTAAATATATATGCTATATCTTTGTTTGTGCTGATATACTCCAATATGATATCCTTCTCTGCTACCTTGTCTCTCAAGAAATGATACTTCCTGGAAATATGTTTAGTCTTTGACTGCATTACTGGATTCTTTGACATGTTCATTATGCTAGTGTTATCACAATGGATAACCACTGGCTCTTCAAAACTTATTCCAATGTCCTCCAACATTTGTTTCATCCAAACAATCTGTGTACAATTTATAGCATCGGAAACATACTTAGATTCAGTAGTAGACTGAGCTATACAATCTTGCTTCTTACTTAACCATGAAACCAACCATTTTCCAAGGAAAAATTCTCCTCCACTTTTATTCTTTCTATTATCCACACTAACTTCCCAGTCAACATCAGTATATGCATGTAAGATAAAATAATCAAATTTTTTATACCATAACCCATACTCTATTTTTCCTTTCAAGTATCTGAAAATTATTTTCATAGCAGCAAGGTGTGTCTCTTTAGGATCCACTTGATATCTTGCCACAATTCCAACTCCATTAGAAATATTTGGTCTAGTGTGAGTTAGATATTGTAAACCTCCAATCATTGATCTGTACATTGTCTAAAAATCACTCTAAGTTTCATTATTATTAGTGAGTTTGTAAGCAGTCACCATGGGTGTCTCAATAGCTTTACAATCTTCCATTTCAAAATTATTCAACATTTCCTTAAGATACTTGGTCTAAGAAACAAAAATATCACTCTTGTTCTGATTCATCTTCAATCCAAGGAAAAATTTCATCTCACCAATAATTAACATTTGAAATTCATTTTCCATCTCTTTAGAGAACCTTTTACTCATTTCATCATTTCCTCCAAAAATGATATCATCAAAAAAAACTTCTATGATTAGAACTTCATCTTCACTAGTTCTTAAGTAAAAAATGTTGTTTGTATTACCTTTTTTGAAGCCAAGATGAAGTAGATACATGTCCAGTCTTCCATACCATGCTCTTGGTTCTTATTTAAGTCCATACAAAGCTTTCTTCAACTTTTGAACCATGTATTCATCTTCTATCAAAGGAAATCCATCTAGTTTCTCAATGTATACCTCTTCCTCTAGATCTCCATTCAAAAATTTAGATTTCACATTGATCTGATATACCTTAAAATCTTTATGTGCAGCATAAGAAAGAAATAATATTACTGCTTCTGACCTAGAAATAGGAGCAAATGTTTCTTCAAATTCTATGCCTTCTTTTTTTGAGTAGCCTTTACAAACCAGTCTTGCTTTATTTCTTACCACTGTTCCTTCTTTATACATTTTTTTTCTAAAAACCAACTTAGTTCCTATAACATCCTTGTTTTTAGGTTTTGGAACAAATTCCCAAGTGTTTTTCTTCTTTATCTATTCTAATTTATCTTGCATATCTTTTGTCCAAGATTCATCTCTACATGCCTCATTAGTAGATTGTGATTCAACTTGAGAAATCAAACAAATTTCATTTCTTAATTTTGATATTGTCAGCATTCCTCTATTTGCATCTCTAATAATTTGATCTTTAGGATGGTTTTTTCTTAACATACCTTGGAGTCTTAGGAATTTTAGTATGACCATTTGAGTCATCTTGACATACCTCGATCTCATAGTCAATCTCAAAATATTCTTCTTGATCTTTCGTAACCTCCTTGATCTTTGTAGTCTGATTACATTCATACATTCTCTCTTAAATCTATAACTTTTCATCAATCCTCACATTAGCACTTTCAATCATCTTCCTCAATCTCAGATTGAAACATTTATAGGCTTTTATTTTAGTGGAATAACCAAGGAATATCCCTTCACCACTTCTAGCATGAAACTTTCTTATCTTGTCATCTCTTTTGATATAACATTTACTACCAAATATTTTGAAATATTTCATAGTAGGAGTATGATTAAACCATAATTCATAAGGAGTCTTACTTGTACCTTCTCTGATCTGAATTTTGTATAAAGTATACATAGCAGTACCAATAGCTTCTCTCCAAGGAAAATGTGATACATTTCCTTCCAGCAACATAGTTCTAGCATCATCTAATATTGTTATGTTTCTTGGGTCTACTATCCCATTCTTTTGTGGTTTCCTAGGAGTAGATGTCGATTTATTAATTACATATTCTTTGCAATATGTATTGAACAAATCTGAAGTAAAATCACCACCTCTATCTAATCTCAAACATTTTTTTCTTTAAGCCTAATTCATTCTCAAAATTTTCTTTGAATATTTTGAATTTGTCAAACTCCTCTGATTTCTCTTTTAGATATGTAACCCACATCATCCTAGAAAATTCATCAACAAAAAGTATAAAGTACCTTTCACCATAGTAAGATCTTTTTCTTGTAGGACCAAAGAGATCTATATGCACTAGATCCAACTTCCCTTTCACTGAGTAAGATTTTCTTTTAAAACTACTTATAGTCTACTTCCCCATTACACATTCTCTACACATGGTGTTAGATGGTTTCACAATCTTTGGTAGGTCTCTAACTGCATTAGTCATACTTGCATTCACAATATTATCAAAGTTAACATGACAAAATCTTCTATGCCATAACCAGTTGTCATCTACCTTTGAGACAAAACAAGGAGCCTCAGATGTATTTAATTCAAATACATTACCTCTGGTAGTACTAGATGTGATCAAGTCTACTAACTTACTTCTGATAGAACATTTCCCATCAATTAATTTTAATTGATAACCTTTATCCACAATCTATCCAACACTCAACAAATTATGCTTAATTCCATGAAGAAGTAATACATTGTCAATATTGGTCTTTTCATTCAAAGATATAGGTCCAACTCCAATGATAAGCTTAGGATTATTGTCACCAAATCTCACAACACCACCATCATACATTTTCAGTTTAACAAACTTATTTTTATATCCAGTCATATGGTGTCAGCAACCACTATCTATGACCCATTCAAATTTCTTTTCAATGTGAGATACTAAGGATATTTCTTCATGTATAGGTTTATCATCCTTGATAGAAATAAATCCAATATCATCATAATCAATAGCATCATCATTAGAAACACCTTCACTAGCATAATAACATTCCTTATCCTTTGAATACTTAGGTTTATAAAACTTAGATTTATACTTTGGAATCATTGTATGACATATAGATGCAAAATGACCTATCTTATTGCATGAAAAAAATTTCAGAGGTAATTTTCCTTCAAACTTATCCTTACCTCTCTTTTCTCTTATGGTGATCAGGTCCATAATTTCATCTAGCTTTCTTTATTCTTCCTGTATCTCTTCCATTCATTAGCATACTCACTGAGCTCTTCTCTCAAGTCACTACTGCTAGTTCTCGCAATTCCTGATAAAGTATTTTTATTTTTATGCACAATCACCTTTAATGTTGTCTCAACTTTAGGTAATGAATCTCCCAGCTCTGCGGCCTCAAAGGTAGTTAGTTTTCTAATCAACATCTCTCTGTTGAAATTCATTGTCAAAGGTATGATCTCTTCTATAGCTTGCACTTTGGTTTTGTATACAAGTGTCAGGGATCTAAGAATTTTCACAATAACTTCTTCCTCATTGTAAGTGCCTCCCGAGTTCCTGATGCCAATAACAACTTTAGTAACTCTTTGTGCATATGCTCTTATATTCTCATTATCTCTCTTTTTCAACTTTTCCATCTTTGTCTTCTAGTTCTGCAACTTGGCCTTCTTTGTAAAATTCTCTCCTTCATACAGTGCTTCCAATCTTGTCCAAATTTCATGTGCAAAGTGTAAATATTTTACCTCCGTGAATTCACCTTCAGAAAGTGCACTAATCAGTGCTTCTCTTGTGACCATGTTGTATGAGAATATCTTCTTTTCTTCATTAGTAACCTTATCTAGTTCATCCTCAGCCTTCATATGTACATTATTGGTTTTTATCATCCCATAGTCAATTCCCAAGCATAGAAAATGTGTTCTTATCTTGTTCTTCCAACTGTCAAATTTTCAAGGATCAAACTTCAAACTATCCTTCCTATATAATGTCATCTTAAGGATCACCTCAACCTATTAAACTTTCTCTCTATGGACCATTAGCCCCGATACCAATTGTTAGGAATAACAATTCACCAACACAACAAAGAGGGTGGGGTGAATCAGTTGTGAGACAAATTATTAAACATTAATCTTTATAAAAAAAACTTTAATCTAAATGATAAAAAAGTAAATACCAACACAATAACACAATCCTTTGTTGTCGAGAAAACCTTGTTAAAGGTAAATCCCAATGGTAATTAGCACCCACAAATAATGTACTGAGAGTATAGTATCCCTATTAAACCATTTATCCCTATTGGATCTTATTGATGCATTACAATAAATAGTCCCTATTAAAGGACAAACCCTATTAGGATTCAAGAGTAATAGTGGGTTCACTGCCTAGGCACACTGCCTAAAGAAGGTTAAATCCACCCTCAAGAATTACAGTCCAAAGTAGAAGTGTGTATAGGAAATATAAAATCCAGTGATATGTCTGATAACAACTATATTTTCTTGGTCAATTCCAATAAAGTACCATAATCACATCCTATGCTGTACATCCAACCGACAAAAAAGCTCACAGCTTCCACATTGCACTGTCTTTATCTCAATCACATTCTCTCTTTGCTTTTCAAAAAGATCTCTCATATACACCCTATTACAATAATTAATTAGGTTGGTCAATTAGGCTTTTCCAATATACAAATAATTACTTAACCTCTTTCTAAGATACACATGGTACCTATTGTCTAATGTCAAATGTGGACCTCTCTATTCAACACAAACACAACATAGTCATTATACAATCAAAGAACTCACAAAAACAAACATGGATTGTTTTCTCTGCAAGCGTGATTGAAGTGACCTGTTGCCTCCTAATTAGGAGTGATTTTTGCAGTTTACCCTTAGAACGAGAGCCAACAACCTGACCATCTCTAATATGGAGGATTTTAAAGTGGAGGTGTGTGAAGAAGAGCCATCAAATGTGAGAAATATGCATCTAGATATGATAAAATGCTGCTATTCTACGAATTGAAACATGATTTTAGCTATGAAAGATGAATTGCAATTATTCTAAATATGAAATGCAACTAGCTATGGAAGTAAAAGTGCAATTAAACTAAGATATTAAAATGCTTCTAATCTATGAAAGAGAATGCTTGTAATCTAGAAATGTATGCTCTTTAAGCTAGAAATTGATTAGCAATTGAAATTAGAAAGCTCTAAAGAATAAATTGTTAGCTTCTACAAATATATGATGAATCAAAGCTACACAATTATATTCAATTCCAAATAAAGATTATACTAATTATGAAAGAAAGTACTCTAAAAGCATGAAAATCAAAGCTAAAATTGCCTATAGTTATGATGCTCAAAACAAAAAAGATCCCCACAATGAAGAAAAGAGGTCTCATTTATAGAAAACCGAGGAGAGAGGATGAAGAGTTTCTTGAAAATAAACAGTTGTCTCTTCATTCTCCAATTGAGACAAATAAGCAAGGTTTATTAAAATAAAAGAATGAATTATTAACACATAAGTGTCTTTTCATATGGAATTATGGAAATCCCTTTTGAGGATAATTCATTCAATCAATTAAATAACCTTTCAATTCCTTTTATGTATATTAGCCAATGAGGGTGGATTTGATTTAATTAAAAGCACTTAGGACTTTAGGATTAAATCAATTAATCATAGGGATTTTAGCTAATAATCATTTGTGATTTAGGAATTAAATTTAATGTCGGATTTATGCAAATTTGGGTTTTCTGCATTTGAAACTCAGTCAATTAAAGTCAATTAGGAGAAGAATTTGCCTAGTACAATAGGACTTCGAAGATAAGAAAATGCACCAAAATTGATTAGGTTGTTAGGTGCCAATTTTGGGGTGTTACATTTTTCCCCTCTTTGAATTGATGTGCGAGCAGCGCATTGATTCAAAGAATAGTCTAAAGTGAAGAACGAAATCAGGGTTAGATTGCCCCAATGTCCACTGAGAGCTAATGAAGATCTAGGACTATCTCTAGAATCAGGGTTAGATTGCCCCAATACGAAGGTAAGCCCTCCAAGACCTAGGTTAGATTACCTAGATAACGGTTTGAAGAGTTTTCGAGAGTTATCTTCAGAACGAAGTGTAACTCTCAGGAATTAGGGTTAGATTGCCCCAATACCCAGTGAGAGTTCAAGAATCTTCTCTAAAATGAAGCTTAATCCCCCAATGTTTAGGTTAGATCTCCCAAACACTGGTTAGATTGATATCTTTCACAAGAATGTCCCCAGATTGAGGCTCAACCTTCAGGAACCAGGGTTAGATTGCCCCAATACCTGTCCCAAAAGATAGTCAATTTAGGATTGTCTCCTAGAATGAAGTGTGATCCTTGAGGATCTGAGTTAGATTTCTCAGATACCTAGCAAGATAGATAACGAGATGCGAGATTCAAGATCATGGAATATCCAATTTTGACCATAAGGTATGAAAAACTGAATATGCCTCAAGCGATGAGATGCCCCTAGCGGTGAGGACTTTAGATTCAGAATAATTTGAGAATAATGTGAAAAGGTTCAAATGATTCAATCATCCTGCCCCCTCGGGAGCGAAATCGAAAGAAGACACATCAGAAAGATGAGAGTGAGAAATCGCAGAATCAAAGAGAGAGAATAATCATTTTGGAGTGATCGAGAGGTCTTATTGGTTAGGTTTGACCATAGTTGACCAGAATTGACTAGAGTTGACTTTGATGAAAAGATTGTAGAAACTGAGAAAATGATGACCAGAGAAAAACCTGACAAGAGACTATCATCAGAAGAGTGACTGCACAAGCGTCTGATCACGTCGGTCTCATGATTTTAAAATGTGATTTTGAGCTACTTAGGAGTGTCAGATTTTGATTTCGATCATGAAAATGTATCCAGAACGGTCCAATTAGCCAAGGGTGCAATTTTTGCGGAAAATGGAGCACTTTGAAAAATTAGGTCAAATGCTATATAAGGCCCGGAGGGGTCATTTTCAAATCATTATTCACCTTTGACTTTAGAATTGGCGAGACTTCCAGCTGAGCTTGAGAGCATTCCCATACATTTGCATCGATTTGAGCGCACTAGACGGCACA
Source organism: Thuja plicata (assembly GCA_018584345.1). Classification (NCBI taxonomy): domain Eukaryota; kingdom Viridiplantae; phylum Streptophyta; class Pinopsida; order Cupressales; family Cupressaceae; genus Thuja; species Thuja plicata. Next base: position 4,591,929 of record MU228368.1, on the reverse strand, counting down.
ACCGACCAGTGGGGTATGATGCACCTGTGAGTATTCGTAACACGATCCTTTATTTCTGCAAAAAATTTCCCATTTTTATCGTTAATAGCAATTTTTTAAGCGTTTTAGGGCAAGTTTTGTCAAATGTCGCGCGAGAAAATAGTTTTTTCGCGCCAGGGCTGATCACCCTTCGCGCGAGGAAATAGTTTCCTCGCGCCATTTGGGGTTTCTTCGCGCGTGCTGTGCATGAAAGTTCGCGCAAAGTTTTAGCGCAAGGTGCGCGAGATTTCTAGAATCTCGCGTGCAAGAAGGTTCTACTTCGCGTGAGCTTTCTTGCAAAGGGGTTCATCGTGCGAAAAAATAGTTTTCTCGCATGAGAAAAGACAAAAAGTGCGAAAAAGTCAATTTCTTGCGTTGCAGAGTTAACCAGTTGGATTGCGTGTTGAGTAATTTCATAGCTGCATGTGTTGTCTTTTGCTTTGAAAATCATCATTATTGAGGTACTGATCCCATTTTGTTCCTTTTTGTTGCAGGTCGATCTCCCAGATATTAGATTTAGATCTCATCATCCTGTCATGGCTGAGCTATTGCAGAGATTGTCAGATGCTGATGGGGCCCACATTGATGGATTAGGGTTGACATATCTGCGTGATATACCTGATATTCGGGTAAATCACAGATTACTTGGTGCCTTGGTTGAGCGTTTCCATTCGGAGATGAATACTTTTCATTTGCCTTTAGGAGAGATGACAGTGATTCCGAAGGACATTTACCAGATATTGAGAGTACCTTTTCATGGAGCTCGTGTTGAGTACTGCACACGGCTGAGAGATGGCACACAGGCCTTGAGGGCCATATTTCATGATCAGTTGTTATTAGGTCGAGCTATCTCCTGGGAGGAGTTGATACGCACTTATGGACAGGATCATCCC
>MU228368.1:4553418-4563924 GCA_018584345.1 Thuja plicata | reverse complement strand
ACCTCCACATGCAAAATCAGAACATTCCAAGATCGTATGGCCAACTTACTAAAAATAGCAAGTTTCCATAAATAGTAGCTCTGCACAAGGTAGCCCTTATTGAAAAGAAAACAAAAATATTTTTGGGCGATGCAAGATTGCCCTTACACCGAGGATGCTCCTGCATTAAATAGATGTGTAATCAATCAAAACATATGGATGTGATGATGATTGTAGCTGAGGAACACATATAAGAATAAGAGATAAAGTTTTATGCAGAAGAACAACAAAAGATGAAATCAGTTACAAAGAACAAGATTCAAGGCTACCGAGTAGAACAAAGGTATTGATCAGTCACTATAGGTGATACATTATATTGTGAAATTTAATGGATCTATACTAACAAATTATAGATTTCATATACTTAGGTCAATAAGTATTTTTGACTACATTCTAACAAGTGTAGCAAATAGAATAAATCCTTTGAGAAGGTGGATTTTACCATCCTTTTGTAAATCTCTTAACCAAGTGCACACTAAACAGTGTTGCTAAAGCTCTTAATAGAGTCTAGACCTTAACCACTCTAAACATGTTACTCCTAATAGGGTAAGATTATCATAAGTGATCAAACTTGTAAGCCTTAACTGGCCCCTTCCATTCTGCAGATAGTGAAGTTTTGTGGGTTTCATCCCCACCACAGTTTTTACCTTCTAACAGGGGTTTCCTGCATTACCAAATCTTTTGTCACATTTTATGAATATTTCTATGAATTTTTACATGAAAATTAAGTTTCTAATTTGATAAAACATACACAAAGATAGAATAGCACATATGGTTGGTAATACAATGTATTAATTACTAAAATGATTAAGGTTAAGTGATAAAAGTATTAAGGGTACTGATTCCCCCTCCCCTCTCAGTATAAGCTATACAATAGTTTTGAGAAAAGATCATACAATGGAAAAGTATAAGCTAGACAAGAGTTTTGAGAATCAGAAGCTAGAGATATAGATCTTCTATGAGAAATACAAAGAAGCTAGAGTCAAGATGAGACAGCTACTAGATGAAAGAAAGGTTATGGAATCTTGTTGTAATGAAACAGATTATCATGAAGAAGAGATACCTGATTTATTTGAGGCAATAGGATCTACATCTAGCAATACATCAGACACATCTGAAGGAAGCATCACAAGTCTAAATGAAATCAATCAACATCTAGATGGATAAGTGAAATCACTACAAATCAGTCAAGAGACAGAGATGGTAAGGATTATTGATGTTATGAATGATGCTAGACAAGTTGAGCAAGAAAGAACAATAGCCATTGATGATAGGAGGAAGATAACTGAAAAGTTACAAGAAAGAGAATCAGAAATACAAAGAATTATTGAACATCATCATGAGATCACCAATTAGATAGTTCTTATGAGTCAAGAAGAAAATTGACTAAACATAGAACTCAATGGAAAATTGGAAGCTATTGGTGAGCTAAGAGAAGAAAATGAATAACTAAAGCATGAAGTAAGAATTTAGCAACAACACAATGATATGATCAAGAGAGCTGAAGAAAGCACAAAAAGAATGGATGAATTTATGGATGGACAAAGAAGAGTCAACAACAATACCAGACTAGGGTATACCAAGCATGGAGAATCAACATACCAAGCTAATCCAGAAGATGTCTACACAAATCCAAGACCAAGAAAGTAGACATGCAACTACTATGGAAAACCAGGCCACACATCAAATGTTTGCAAAAGAAAAAGTAAAGGTATTCCTAAATCCACTTCTACATTCATTTGAAATTGTTATAACTGTAACAAGAAAGGACATAAAGCATATGAATGTAAATCTAAGGTGAAACAACCAAACAAGAAAACCTACATGGAAAAATATTGTCCTACTTGAAAAATGCATGGGCACACATCTCTTGAATGCAAGAAGAAGAAAAGGAAAGCATGGAAGCATAACAAACAAGAAAATTCTTATCAACCAAGAAGATTCAGTAACTCATATGTTTGGGATTACAAAACATGGACAAATTGCACAACATGTGGTAGATATGGTCACATAACTGCAAAATGCATGAGGAAATGGATGAGAAGGTCTAGAAGCTAGATCAAACCCAGAAAAACATGCTTACACTTTCATAAGGTTGGTCATCTAAGAAAGGACTACAGAGACCGAGTGACAGAGACAAGCACTTTTCCCAATGAAAATACCATTGAAGACATCAGGAAGATGAGAAATATAATGTGGAGGAAAGCTACAAACACTGATGATGCTGGACCAAGAAATAAAATTGGTGACACCTTATTTAATGGATCTAGTGATATCACCACCCACACCTAGGTAGAACAAGTAAGTATGGAACTTCACTATACCAAGTAATACTTTACATTAGCTCCTTTATACATTGATAAAATGCTAAACTAGCATGATTAAAGATGCACTATGGTATTACTTGTTATAAATCTGTGAATCTAATCTCAATGGTCAATACATACCAAGAATCGTTGGTGTACATATGAAATATAAGTTGTTAGTATAAACCAAGACTCGTCGACAAACATGTAAAAGACATTGAATTCTTTGCCACTTACCGAGCACTATCGGTAAACCAGTGAAAGGTCAAGTAAGTTGTCACTTACCCTGAGCTAGACGTTTGTGTGATACTCGAGTGACTCTTTCTTTGAACACCAAGAAGTGGGTAGAGAATTTATTGAACCACTTAGGGCATTGTCTATGAAAAGGAAACAGAATAGCTCATTTTCTCACAAAGTGGTTAAGAGCAAAAAGAGCAAAGAGCGAAACAGAGCAAAGAGCAGAGCAAAGCAAAAAGGAATGACCAGATTGCAGAGCATTCCAAGAAGATTCACGACATTCAGATAGATCAACATCAGCTATAGTAGGTTAAATTAAGTAACTAGAATCACTGAGATCACAGTTTGTTTTATGGAAAAAGCCCTAAATTCACAAAATCATGGCAACCACATCACGTGTAACCAAGATCAAGAATGCCAAGGATAAAAATGTTTATTTGATCAAGAACTCCACTTGTGAAGAACCTAAATACAAGTTCTTTACAAAGGTTTCTTTGTAACCCAATGATGCTGGAGCATTTTTAGGCATCCCACCTAGGGTTTTACTGATCGAGGATGTCTGATCGTATATCCACTGCAAATTTGTAGAAATCGGAGATCTAGAAGTTGAGAAAGATTACAAGAAGCTTTGCAAAGGAAAAAATATCAAAGATTAACATAACCATATAGAGGTGAAAGGGATGAAAAATTCCCTAATGTTCCTAAAGGAGTTTAAAACGAAGTGGATCCAGATAGTGCTAAGCAAAGTGCATGACCAAAAGATGTGGCTCGACGAGCCAAAACTGGTCACCAAGGATGACATACACACAGTGACCAATTATTGTATAACCAACAAGGCCAAGGCACTCAAACATCCTCCTCACCCCAAATTCAAAAAAAATAAAGGTGCAGAATGGGATGGTAGAGGATTGAAGGTAAATTCCATCACTGATCAAGAACTCAAATTTGGTGCATGTGTGCTGGGATACAAGATATTCCAAGCCAGTGGGATGAATAGCATTACATGTGGAGCAATTGACACTACTTAAAATATTGTAAAGAGGGGTCTACAGTTGGATCTATCTGAGATTCTAATGAAGCAGTTAGAAGAGAACATGAGGACAATCAGGTCTGTAAAGTCCAATTCATGTAAGTTCAAATCACTTCTCATGTGCATATTTTTCTACTTTCAAGACTTCTTTCCATCCATCGGTAATGTCAATTGGGATACTACCCAATAGTGACAATTCAAATTGGTGAATTCATTAAGTCACTAGGAGATAACTTTACATCATTCATGGATGAATACTTCCCTGGGTTTAAGGATAGAATGCAAAAAAAGGATGAGGATACCAGAACAACTGGTACAACAATATAAAGCTGATATTTTTTTTATGGTGGACACCGATACCACCTTGATTAAACTAGTTGTACTGAGGATAGCATGGTTAGAACCTCTTGAATATGAGATAAACATAGATCAAGCCACCAATTCTATTGAAGCATTGTTAAATGAACCACTAGACAAGTCACAACCAAGGTTTGGAACCTATGAGGAAGCATAGGAAAGAATAAAAACATGCTTATTTGTGAAGAAAATTGACAAAAAGAAAGACAAAATGGTAAAGACACTTAAGAAAAAGTTTTCGGTAGATGATGAAGAGTCAGAACAAAAGGATGACACCGAGGGAGAGTCACCCATCGGTGAAGAAGAAGAACAATGAGTGACTCCAAATCTATAGATTCTGATGCACCACCACCACCTGCAAAGAAACCAAGGACTACTCTTGCATCAAGGACTAGAAGTTAGACAACTAAAGATGAAATCTCATCACCGGTAAAGAAAGGACAAGTGGGGACTTACAAGAAAAAGCCTCAATCTAGGAAACAAATGCCGATGAAAAGAAGAAAAATCATCAGGAGCAAGGAAGAGATAGAAGACACTGAAAAAAATGAATAACTTGTAAAGAATAGACTTCCTACTACAATTGATGAGGTTGTAGCATCAATCATCAGGTCAGGTTCAATAAATGAGCCTAAGATTAGGAAATAGCTAACTCTGAATCCCAAGGATCAGAATAAGATAGAAGAGGTAATCATCACAACAATGTGTATATTTAAATATATACCAATACAATTTGAAGTTAAAATGCCACAAGAACTTCTTAACAGATTATCAGCAAGGTGGACATTTGCATTGAATTCTGAAAAAAAAGATAAGGGAAAGATCCCTATTTCCTATTATTGCACCTGAGTCCAAAATGGAAGAAATTGAAGAAATGATGAAATTACATTCAAAAAGGTTCTCAACAAAATTAAGAGCTTAGAAATTCCTACAAGGAAACTTACTTGAGCTTGACAGAGAAAGTGAGGATAATCAGAGAAAAATACTCGATCTACCTAAAAAGGATACAAGTCGTGAGAGAGTATTAGAACTTACTGATAAGCCTCACAATGAAGAAATAGAGGATATACTGAGCCCAGAGCATATTATAATAAATGATGGAGAGGATGTCCATTAAACTAGATTGAACACACAAGGAAGTAAAGCAATGGCTGACATTCCTCAAATTATAATATCATTAAGGGATACTGTAGATGATACAATCACAGATACAAACATCATAGATATCACCAAAGATGATCCTGCAGATGAGGTAGAGGAATATGAAGATGTAACTGTTATCTCCAAGTAATCCAAGGAGAAGGAAATAACAAAGATGTTGCACAAGTTAACACACTAGGAAAAATGTCATTATTGATATAGGCTATCAATATCATCTCACAAAAGGAGAACTCACCCGAGCATGATGCAAGCATACCTAAGGATAAGGGTGAAGAGGAACTAAAAAACACAACTGATGAGTAGAATGTAACAAATGGAGAATAAAATTAAAAAAATGGAGAGAAGAAAGATAAAGGTGAAGAAGAGAAGCAAGGTGATGCCACTCCTAAGGATACCGAAGGAGAAGTTGCAGATAAAGTAAAGGTTGATGTGGAGATGTGCACACCAAACCGACAGATAGAAACCAAGCAATAGCTAAAAGGCACAACACCTCCAAAGACTTCATCAAGCAGATCAGACCAAGCAAAGGAACTCACTATGGTATTACATATTGGTGCCTCCACTACACTTTCAACTAGGATACTACCCAACTAGTGACAATTCAAATAAGTGAATTCATCAAGACACTAGGTGACAACTTTACATCAGTCACGGATGAATACTTCACTGGATTTTAGGATAGAATGCAGAAAAAGAAAGAGTATACCAGAACAAATAGTAGAACAATATAAATCTGATAATTTTTTTATTATGGACACCGATACAACCTTGATCAAACTAGGTATACTGAGGACAACATGGTTAGAACCACTTGACTATGAGATCAACATAGATCAAGCCACCAATGCTATTGAAGCATTATTAAATGAACCACTAGACAAGTCACAACCAAGGTTTGGAACCTATGAGGAAGCCAAGGAAAGAATAAAAGCATTCTTAGTTTTGAATAAAATTGATAGAAAGAAAGACAAAATGGTAAAGACACTTAAGAAAAAGTTGTCGGTAGATGATGAAGAGTCAGAAAAAAAGGATGAAACTGAGGGAGAGTCACCCATTGGTGAAGAAGTGTTAGAATAGTCCCAAAGGATAACTGAGAGGCGGGGGGGGTGAATAATTTATTAGTTACTTCAATCTCTTTTTACTTCTTTAACATTGGTGTACAAAAAAGTAAATGCATAATCAGATAACACAGTACTCAACACATAATTTGATTACGGGGAAACCAAATGGTAAAAACCCCGGTGGGAATTAGCACCCACAATAAAGTATACTTGTTTGTAGTAATCCTTGTTAGAAGATATTTCAACCCTATTAGGAGTTGTACAATATCATGCAATAAGTATAGTGACCTAGTTAAGGGTTGGACCCTATTAGGAGACTTTTACAAGTAACCCTATTAGGGGTGGTGGACTCACTGTCCAAAAGCTCACTCCTTGATGGTGAAGGCTACAGCCTTCTGAATAACAGATATGCACTATATCTGATGATGAACTATAGAGTAGACTTGCTATCTTGATCAGTTCTAGTGTATTAAAATCTTTCACTTCTTCTTCACATAGATCCTTGATGAATGAACCAACTCTAATAATCTTCTCTATACATCTTTCTTCACATTTTGTATCATTCACACTTGGCGTATCACAACTGAACTACTATAATTATCTTCTCCAAATTAGAAGGTCATTTTGGCTCTTAGAAACACTTCATAAATATTTTAGTTGGGTTAACTAAGAACACAAACAATATTATGTCCGTGCAAGCCAATGCTGAACAGATGTGACGCTTCACTGAGTCAGCCTCACCAAATTAACCATAACTTTGCAATCATCTTGAAACACATTTGGCACCTTTGGATTTGTATCATCAACTCATAACAAAACATGAATATACACATGGATATCCTAAAGATAGGTGTAACTCATGTAACACGTTATATACGTCGGCCCTAAACAGTTATGCTTCCAAACCTCTAACTACTAATAACAGAATTGTATAAATTTACTGAAACATCATATCTGGGTCTGTGTGTATGAACATAACATAATAAACATGTCAACAACATGTATCTATCCACGCAAGTCTTCATGTCATCATTCAAATAGGTTCATACAAAATTACTACTGTGTATTATATGTTGTCATCAATGACAAACATACAATCAATCAACTGCTCAGAATCAAATCTCCAACAATCTTCCCCTTTGACATTGATGGCAACATATGATATCAAAAACATCCTCTATTCATGGTGTCCTCTTTCTTTTACAATATTCTCAATATCCTCATCAAAGATTCCTCTATATTGTTGCAGTTCCTCTTTCTGTGTTTTTTCTTCCATCTATATACTTCCCTAGAATATATGCTCCCCCTTAGTACATTCTCCTTCTTACTATATACTCCCCCTTTGACATCAATGGAAAAGGGTGCCATAGTTCTTTAGGCATAGGTACTACTCCAGAAGTAGAGTAGTCAACCATTCATCAGTCACATAATGACTGATGTCTTTGCTGCTTCTTCTAAACAGACTTAGGAGAGGGACTTACTCCCAACTTCTCCCTGAGATACTCAAAAGTATCCTTTGATAAGGGCTTTGTGAAAATATCTTCCAACTGTTCTTTGGTGTTCACATAGTCCAATTTGACTTCTTTGTCTGCAACTTTTTCTCTTAAGAAATGGTACTTGATCTCTATGTGTTTTGTCTTTGCATGCATCACATGGTTCTTAAACATGTTGATAGTGCTAGTATTGTCACAATGAATGACAATAGGATAATCAACCTGAATGCCAAAGTCTTTAACCATCTCCTTAATCCAAACTATAGTTGAACAATTCAGTGCTACTACAACATATTTATCTTATGTTGTTGACTGAGAAATATAGTTTTGCTTCTTGCTTATCCAAGAAACCAACCTGTCTCCAAGGAATACTACTCCTCCTAAAGTGCTCTTTCTGTCATCAATACAACCTGCCCAATCTGCATCTATATAAACATGAAGCTTTACATTCTCTGATTTAGGATACCACAAACCATAGTCTATAGTTCCCTTTAGATATCTAAATAAGATTTTTACTTCCATTAAGTGATTTTTCTTGGGTTCAGATGCAAATCTTCCAACAATGCCAACTGAATTAGATATGTCAGATCTGGATTGAGCTAGATAAATGAGTTTACCAATCATATATTTGTACAATGTCTTATCAACTGTTGCGGAGTCATCATCTTTTGAAAGCTTTCTTGCTTTTATCATGGGAGTGCATACTGGTTTACAATCATCCATCTAAAAGGTCTTTAGTATTTCTTTCACATACTTAGACTGATTTATGAATATACCTTTATCTATTTGATTTACATTTAATCCCAAAAATTATTTTATGGGACCAATCATACTCATTTCAAATTCATTCTGCATTTCTTTTGCAAATGCTTTACTGAGCTTGTCATTACCTCCAAAGATAATGTCATCAACAAATATAGCAACTAACAATAATCCATCAGGTGTTTCTCTTGTGAATAGGTTATAATCTGCTACTCCTTTCTTGAATCCAATCTTGGTAATGTAACCATCAAGTCTCTCATACCAAGCTCTTGGGGCCTGTTTAAGACCATAGAGTGCTTTCTTCAATTTACATACCATATCTGGTTCATCTGAAAGACTAAATCCTTCAGGCTGTTCAATGTAGACTTCTTCATTCAAATCACCATTCAGAAAAGCTGATTTTACATCCATTTGATATAATTTAAAGTCTTTGAATATTGCATATGCCAAGAACAACTTTATGGCTTCCAATCTGTTCACAGGGGAAAATGTATTAGTGCAGTCTATTCCTTCTCTCAATGCATATCCTTTGCATACCAATCTTTCTTTGTTTCTAACTATTGTACCATCTTCATTCATCTTGTTTCTAAATACCAACTTTGTTCCAATCAAATTTTGGTCACTAGGTCTGGAGACCAATTCCCATGTGTCATTTTTGATTATCTGATCTAATTCTTATTTCATTGTATTCTTCCAATCAAAATCATTACAAGCATCTTCAACACTTAAGGGTTCAATCTATGAAAGTAAACATCTCTTCATCCACTGCCAGGCTTTTTGATTTTGTTCTAGTCAAGACACTACTGCTCTGATCTCTAATGATGTCATTTTTAGAGTGGTATCTAGATGTGAATTTTGGAACCTTAGGTTTGTCTTCTTCTTCTATAGTCTATGATTCTTCTCTGCTTGATTCAGGGTCATTACATGAGACATCAATGCAATCAAACATTTCTTCAATAACAATATTTTTTTTTCTATGTATGGATTCATCCTCAATCATAGGTGCATATTCATAGTATCTTTCTTGAATCATAAACTTTTCATCAATCTTAACATGTGTGCTTTCAATTATCTTCTTTAATCTCAAATTGAAACATCTATATGCTTTGATTTTAGTATAATAACCAAGGAAAATACATTTATCACTTCTAGCATCAAGCTTACCAACACCATCATCTCTTTTGATGTAGCACTTGCTGCCAAAGATTCTGAAGTACTTTACTATAGTTACATTGCCAAACCAAAGTTCATAGGAAGTCTTATCCATGCATGTCCTTAATTGGGTTTTGTTGATAGTATATACCATTGTGTTTACTGCATCCCTCTAATAGGTGTGTGCAACTTTTCCTTCAACCATCATTATGCGTGTTGTATCAGGTATGATCATGTTCCTCCTTTCTAGAATCCCATTCTACTGAGGGGTTCTAGGTGCACTCAACTGTCTTTTAATACCATGCTCTCTACAATAGTCATAAAACTGATTAGAGGTGAACTCTCCTCCTTTATCTGATCTCAGACATTTTAGTTTCAATCCGGATTCATTCTCAACTTTAGCTTTGAATATTTTGAACTTCTCAAAGGCTTCAGACTTCTCCTTTAAGAATGCAACCCACATCATCCTAGAAAAATCATCAACAAACCAAATGAAATACCTTTCTCCATAGTATGATCTTGTTTGCGTAGGACCACATAAATCTGTATGCACTAGGTCCAATTTGTTCTCAGTTGAGTTCTGCTTGCTTTTGAAGGAACTCCTTACATGCTTTCCCATAACACATTCCCTGCATATTGTGTCTACGGGTCTTGCAATACTTGGTAGGTCTCTAACTTCCTTAACATTGCTGATCTTTACTATATTATCAAAGTTGATATGACAAAGTCTCTTGTGCCATAAACAACTGTCATCCACCTTTGCAACAAAATAACTTACATCATAATTAAGCTGAAAAACATTACCTTTTGTTTTGGAGCCTGATGCAATCATGTCTCCATCCTTGTTTTTAATGATGCACTTGTTGTCTTTGAACTCCAAATGATAGCCTTTGTCAAGTAGCTATCCAACA
>MU228368.1:4522906-4552904 GCA_018584345.1 Thuja plicata | reverse complement strand
CTTCTAGCAATCATAGCTATGATTTCTTCAAGTTCTTCATCAACTTCTTCTTTCTCATTATGACTGGAGGTGTGTAGGGATTTCTTACCATGGACTATGGCTTTGAAGGTTGTTTCACTTTTAGGTTCAATCTTCAATCTTGATATCTCAAATGCAGAGATTTTGTTGATTAGAGTCTCTCTCTTGAAGTTTTATGAGAATTGCATAGTTTCCTCTAGAATACTGATCTTGTTTTCATAGTCTGATGTCAAAGTAGCTAACAATGTATCCATTATATCTTCTTCTGATATTTCTCCACCATTGGTCCTGATTTGGACACTACTTCATTTATCCTTTGATTGTAAGATCTAATGTTTTCTTTCGATAACATCTCAAGACTATTGTATTTCTTCTTCCATGTCTTCCTGTGTGCATTCTTTGCTTGAACATCTCCTTCAAATATGTCTTCTAAATACTTCCATATGGTATATACTTTGTCAATCTTCTTGATTTTGGAAAGTTCACTGTCAGATAAGGCACTGATTAGGGCTTCTTTATCAATTGCATTATTGGTAAATGTTTCATTTTGTCTATTAGTAGCATCATCCTTTGCAAGGTCTTTCAGAGATGGAATTACAACCTCTTGTGTGGAAATTTCAAAGATCTCAAATCTAATGCACTGTAGATGTGTTATCATTTTATTTTTCCAATCCAAATAGTTCTCTCTATCAAACTTAGGGCTTCTTTTCTGAAGTAAGACATGTTGATCTACCTTAATCTTTTAGGCTTCTTCTCCAAGGCACTTGGCTCAGATACCAATTGTTAGAATATTCCCAAAGGATAACTAAGAGGGGGGGTGAATAAATTATCAGTTACTTCAATCTATTTTTACTTCTTTAACATTAGAGTACAACAACGTAAATCCATAATTAGATAACACAATACTCAACACACAATTTGATTATGGGGAAACCAAATGGTAAAAATCCCGGTGGGAATTAGCACCCACAATAAACTATACTTGTTTGTAGTAATCCCTGTTAGAAGATATTTCAACCCTATTAGGAGTTGTACAATACAATGCAATAAGTATAGTGACTTGGTTAAGGGTCGGACCCTGTTACGAGTCTTTTACAAGTAATCCTGTTAGGGGTGGTGGACTCACTATCCAAAATCTCACTGCTTGATGGTGAAGGCTACAACCTTCTGAATAATAGATATGCACTATATCTGATGATGAACTATAGAGTAGATCTGATTTCTTGATTAGTTCCAGTGTATTACAATCTTTCACTTCTTCTTCACATAGATCCTTGATGAATGAACCAACTCTAATAATCTCCTCTGTACATCTTTCTTGACATTTCGTATCATTCACACTTGGCGTATCACAATTGAACTACTATAATTATCTTCTCCAAATTAGAAGGTCATGTTAGCTCTTAGAAACACTTCATCAATATCTTAGTTGGCCTAACTAAGCACGCAAACAATATTAAGTCCACACAAATCAATGCTAAACGGACGCAACGCTTCACTGAGTCGGCCTCACCAAATTAACCATAACTTTGCAATCATCTTGAAACATGTTTGGCACCTTTGGATTTGTATCATCAACTCATAACTAAACATGAATATACACATGCATATCCTAAAGATAGGTGCAACTCATGTAACACAATTTATACATCACCCCTAAATAGTTATGCTTCCAGAACTGTAACTGCTAATAACAGAATTGCATAACTTTACTGAAGCATCATATCTGGGTTTGCGTGTATGAACATAACATAATAAACATGTCAAAAACATGTATCTATCCACACAAGTCTTCATGGCATCATTTAGATAGGTTCATACAGAGTTATTACTGTGTATTATATGTTGTCATCAATGACAAACATACAATCAATCAACTGCTCAAAATCAAATCTCTAACAATCTCCCCCTTTGACATTGATGGAAACATATGATATCAAAAACATCCTCTATTCATGGTGTCCTCTTTCTATTACAATCTTCTCAATATCCTCATCAAAGATTCCTCTATACTGCTGCAGTTCCTCTGTCTGAGTTTTTTGTTCCATCTATATACTCCCACAGAGTATATGCTCCCCCTTAGTACATTCTCCTCCTTACTATATACTCCCCCTTTGACATCAATGGAAAAGGGTGCCATAGTTCTTTAGGCACAAGTACTACTCTAGAAGTAGAGTAGTCAACCATTCATCAGTCACATAATAACTTATGTCTTTGTTGCTTCTTCTAAACAAACTTAGGAGAGGGAATTAGTCCCAACTTCTCCCTGAGACACTCAAAAGTATCCTTTGATAAGGGATTTGTGAAAATATCTACTAACTATTCTTTGGTGTTCACATAGTCCAATTTGACTTCTTTGTCTACAACTTTTTCTCTTATGAAATGGTACTTGATCTCTATGTGTTTTGTCTTTGTGTGCATCACAGGGTTGTTAGACATGTTGATAGTGCTAGTATTGTCACAATGAATGACACTAGGATAATTAACCTGAATGCCAAAGTCTCTAACTATCTGCTTGATCCAAACTATAGTTGAACAATTCAGTGCTAATGCAACATATTCAACTTCTTCTGTTGATTGAGAAATACCATTTTGCTTCTTGCTTATCCAAGAAACCAACCTGTCTCCAAGGAATACTGCTCCTCCTGAAGTGCTCTTTCTATCATCAATACAACCTACCCAATCTGCATTTGTATAAAAATGAAGCTTTACATTCTCTGATTTAGGATACCATAAACCATAGTCTATAGTTCCCTTTAGATATCTAAATATCCTTTTTACTGCCATTAAGTGATTTTTCTTGGGTTCAGCTGCAAATCTTCCAACAATGCCAAATACATTAGATATGTCAGGTCTGGATTGAGTTTGATAAATGAGTTTACCAATAATAGATTTGTACAATGTCTTATCAACTACTACGGAGTCATCATCTTTTGAAAGCTTGCTTCCTATTATCATGGGAGTGCATACTAGTTTACAATCATCCATTTGAAAGGTCTTCAGTATTTCTTTCACATACTTAGACTGATTAATGAATATACCTTTATCTTTTTTCTTTACATTTAATCCCAAAAATTATTTTATGGGACCAATCATACTCGTTTCAAATTCATTCTCCATTTCTTTCGCAAATGCTTTACTGAGCTTGTCATTACCTCCAAAGATAATGTCATCAACAAATATAGCAACTAACAATAATCCATCAGGTGTTTCTCTTGTGAATAGGTTATAGTTTTCTGCTCCTTTCTTGAATCCAATGTTTGTAATGTAACCATCAAGTCTCTCATACCAAGCTCTTGGGGCCTGTTTAAGACCATAGAGTGCTTTCTTCAATTTACATACCATGTTTGGTTCATCTGAAAGACTAAATCGTTCAGGCTGTTCAATGTAGACTTCTTCATTCAAATCACCATTCAGAAAAGTTGATTTTACATCCATTTGATATACATTAAAGTCTTTGACTATTGTGTATGCCAAGAACAACTTTATGGCTTCCAATCTGCTCACAGGGGCAAATGTATTAGTGTAGTTTATTCCTTCTCTTTGCGTGTATCCTTTGCATACCAATCTTTCTTTGTTTCTAACTATTGTACCATCTTCATTCATTTTGTTTCTTAATACCCACTTTGTTCCAATCACATTTTTGTTACTAGATCTGGGGACCAATTCCCATGTGTCATTTCTGATTATCTGATCTAATTCTTCTTTCATTGCATTCTTCCAATCAGAATCATTACAAGCATCTTCAACACTTAAGGGTTTAATCTGTGAAAGTAAACATACCTCTTCATCCACTGCTAGAATTTTTTCTTTTGTTCTGGTCAAGACACTACTACTCTGATCTCCAATGATGTCATTTTTAGAGTGGTATCTAGATGTGAATTTTGGAACCTTATGTGTGTCTTCTTCTTCTATAGTCTGTGATTCTTCTCTGCTTGATTCAGGGTCATTGCATGAGACATCAATGCAATCAAACATTTCTTCAATAACAATATTTTTGTTGCTATGTCTAGATTCATCCTCAATCAGAGGTGCATATTCATAGTATCTTTCTTTAATACTAAACATTTCATCAATCTTAACATTGGTGCTTTCAATTATCTTCTTTAATCTCAAATTGAAACATCTATATGCTTTGCTTTTAGTAGAATAACCAAGGAAACTACCTTCATCACTTCTAGCATCAAAATTACCAACACCATCATCTCTTTTGATGTAGCACTTGCTTCCAAAGATTCTGAAGTACTTTACTATAGGTGCATTTCCAAACCAAAGTTCATACGAAGTCTTATTCACCCCTAGCCTTAATTGGGTTCTATTGATAGTATATACTATTGTGTTCACTGCATCTCTCCAATAGGTGTGCGCAACTTTTCCTTCAATCATCATTATGCATGTTGTATCAAGTATGATCATGTTCCTCCTTTCTACAATCCCATTCTGCTGAGGGGTTCTAGGTGCACTCAACTGTCTTTTAATACCATGCTCTCTACAATAGTCATAAAAATGATCAGAGGTGAACTATCCTCCTCTATCTGATCTCAGACATTTTAGTTTCAATCCGGATTCATTCTCAACTTTAGCTTTGTATATTTTGAGCTTCTCAAAGGCTTCAGACTTCTCCTTTAAGAATGCAACCCACATCATCCTAGAAAAATCATCAACAAACAAAATGAAATACCTTTCTTCGTAGTATGATCTTGTTTGAGTAGGACCACATAAATCTATATGCACTAGGCCCAATTTGTTCTCAGCTGAGTTCTGCTGGCTTTTGAAGGAACTCCTTACATGCTTTCCCATAACACATTCCCTGCATATTGTGTCTACTGGTCTTGCAATACTTGGTAGGTCTCTAACTTCCTTAACATTGATGATCTTTACTATATTATCAAAGTTGATATGACAAAGTCTCTTGTGCCATAACCAACTGTCATCCACCTTTGCAACAAAACAACTTACATCAGCATTAAGCTGAAAAACATTACCTTTTGTTTTGGAGCCTGATGCAATCATGTCTCCATCCTTGTTTTTAATGATGCACTTGTTGTCTTTGAACTCCAAATGATAGCCTTTGTCAAGTAGCTATCCAACACTCAGCAAGTTATGATGTAATCCATCAACATATAGAACATCATCTATCTTATTCTTTCCATCCAAAGTGATGGAACCTCTGCCTATGATAGGTTTGGGAGTGTTATCTCCAAATCTAACCATACCATCTTTGTACTTGTCTAACTAAACAAATCTATCTTTGTCACCTGTCATATGATGAGAGCATCCACTATCAATGATCCAATCAGTTCTGATGTCTACTTTGGAAATTAGGGCTAGTTCTTGTTCTTCCATTTCATCTGCAATGTCCATTTCCTCAAGTATCATTTCCATATCTCTAAGGGAAATGAATCCAATTTCATCTTCTCCTAAATCTTCATTGGTTACACCTTCTTCAGCATGATAACATTCCTTCTTATATTTGGGTTTGTAAACAGATCTAAACTTCTTTACTCTTGTGGGACATTTAATGCAAAGTGACCTATCTTATTACATGAAAAACATTTGAATGGAAGCTATCCTTCATATTTACCTTTTCCTTTCTTTTCTCTTCTAGCAATCATAGCTATGATTTCTTCAAGTTCTTCATCAACTTCTTCTTTCTCATTGTGACTGGAGATCTGTAAGGATTTCTTACCATGGACTATGGCTTTGAAGGCTATTTCACTTTTAGGTTCAGTCTTCAATCTTGATATCTCAAATGCAGAGATTTTGTTGATTAGAGTCTCTCTCTTGAAGTTTTGTGAGAATTGCATAGTTTCCTCTAGAATACTGATCTTGTTTTCATAGTTTGATGTCAAAGTAGTTAACAAGTTATCCATTATATCTTCTTCTGATATTTCTCCACCATTGTTCCTAATTCTGGATACTACTTCATTTATCCTTTGATTGTAAGATCTAATGTTTTCTTCCTGTAACATCTCAAGACTGTTGTATTTCTTCTTCCATGTCTTCCTACGTGCATTATTTGCTTGAACATCTCCTTCAAATATGTCTTATAAATACTTCCATATGGTATATGCTTTGTCAATCTTCTTGATTTTGGAAAATTCACTGTCAGATAAGGCGCTGATTAGGGCTTCTTTAGCAATTGCATTATTGGTAAATGTTTCCTTTTGTCTATTAGTAGCATCATCCTTTGGAAGGTCTTTCAGAGATGGAATTACAACCTCTTGTGTGGAAATTTCAAAGATCTCAAATCCAATGCACTGTAGATGTGTTATCATTTTATTTTTCCAATCCAAATAGTTCTCTCCATCAAACATAGGTCTTTCTTTTCTGAAGTAAGACATCTTCATCTACCTTAAGTTGTTAGGCTTCTTCTCCAAGGCACTTGGCTCTGATACCAATTGTTAGAATAGTCCCAAAGGATAACTAAGAGGGGGGTGAATCAGTTATCAGTTACTTCAATCTCTTTTTACTTCTTTAACATTAGAGTACAACAATGTAAATCCATAATCAGATAACACAATACTCAACACATAATTTGATTATGGGGAAACCAAATGGTAAAAACCCCAGTGGGAATTAGAACCCACAATAAACTATACTTGTTTGTAGTAATCCTTGTTAGAAGATATTTCAACCCTGTTAGGAGTTGTACAATATAATGCAATAAGTATAGTTCCCTGGTTAAGGGTCGGACCCTGTTAGGAGTCTTTTACAAGTAATCCTGTTAGGGGTGGTGGACTCACTATCCAAAAGCTCATTGCTTGATGGTGAAGGCTACAACCTTCTTAATAACAGATATGCACTATATCTGATGATGAACTGTAGAGTAGACCTATTGTCTTGATAAGTTCCACTGTATTACAATCTTTCACTTCTTCTTAACATAGATCCTTGATGAATGAACCAACTCTGATAATCTGCTCTGTACATCTTTCTTCACATTTCGTATCATTCACACTTGGTGTATCACAATTGAACTACTATAAGTATCTTCTCCAAATTAGAAGGTAATGTCAGCTCTTAGAAACACTTTATCAATATCTTTTTCAACTTAACTAAGCACACAAACAATATTAAGTCCGCACAAGTCAATGTTGAACAGACGCAATGCTTTACTGAGTCAGCCTCACCAAATTAACCATAACTTTGCAATCATCTTGAAACATGTTTGGCACCTTTGGATTTGTATCATCAAATCATAAATAAACATGAATATACACATGCATATCCTAAAGATAGGCGCAACTCATGTAACATGTTATATATGTCGGCCCTAAATAGTTATGCTTCCAGAACTGTAACTGCTAATAACAGAATTGCATAACTTTACTGAAACATCATATCTAGGTCTGTGTGTATGGAAATAACATAATGAACATGTCAACAACATGTATCTATCCACACAAGTCTTCATTTCATCATCCAGATAGGTTCATACAGAATTACTACTATGTATTATATGTTGTCATCAATTACAAACATACAATCAATCAAATGCTCAGAATCAAATCTCCAACAATCTCCCCCTTTGATGTTGATGGAAACATATGATATCAAAAACATCCTCTATTCATGGTGTCCTCTTTCTTTTAAAATCTTCTCAATATCCTCATCAAAGATTCCTCTATACTGCTACAGTTCCTCTGTCTGAGTTTTTTGTTCTATCTATATACTCCCCCAGAGTATATGCTCCCCCTTAGTAAATTCTCCTCCTTACTATATATTCCCCCTTTGACATCAATGGAAAAGGGTGCCATAGTTCTTTAGGCATAGGTACTACTCCAGAAGTAGAGTAGTGAACCATTCATTAGTCACATAATGACTTATGTCTTTGCTGTTTCTTCTAAACAGACTTAGGAGAGGGAATTAGTCCCAACTTCTCCCTGAGATACTCAAAAGTATCCTTTGATAAGGGCTTTGTGAAAATTTCTGCCAACTATTCTTTGGTGTTCACATAGTCCAATTTGACTTCTTTGTCTACAACTTTTTTTCTTAAAAAATGGTACTTGATGTCTATGTGTTTTGTCTTTGCGTGCATAACAGGGTTCTTAGAGATGTTGATAGTGCTAGTATTGTCACAATGAATGACAATAGGATAATCAACCTAAATGCAAAAGTCTCTAACCATCTGCTTGATCCAAACTATAGTTGAACAATTTAGTGTTGCTACAACATATTCAGCTTCTACTCTTGACTGAGAAATACAGTTTTGCTTCTTGCTTATCCAAGAAACCAACCTGTCTCCAAGTAATACTACTCCTCCTGAAGTGTTCTTTCTATCATCCATACAACCTACCCAATCTGCATCTGTATAAACATGAAGCTTTACATTCTCTGATTTAGGATTCCATAAACCATAGTCTATAGTTCCCTTTAGATATCTAAATATCCTTTTTACTTCCATTAAGTGATTTTTCTTGGGTTCAGCTACAAATCTTCCAACAATGCCAACTGCATTAGATATGTCAGGTCTAGATTGAGTTAGATAAATGATTTTACCAATCATAGATTTGTACAATGTCTTATCAACTACTACGGAGTCATCATCTTTTGAAAGCTTGCTTCCTGTTATCATGGGAGTGCATACTGGTTTACAATCATCCATGTAAAAGGTCTTCAGTATTTCTTTCACATACTTAGGTTGATTAATGAATATACCTTTTTGTGTTTGCTTTACATTTAATCCCAACAAGTATTTTATGGGACCAATCATACTCATTTCAAATTCATTATGCATTTCTTTTGCAAATGCTTTACTAAGCTTGTCATTACCTCCAAAGATAATGTCATCAACAAATATAGCAACTAACAATAATCCATCAGGTGTTTCTCTTGTGAAAAGGTTATAATCTACTGCTCCTTTCTTGAATACAATCTTAGTATTGTAACCATCAAGTCTCTCATACCAAGCTCTTGGGGCCTGTTTAAGACCATAGAGTACTTTCTTCAATTTACATACCATGTCTGGTTCATCTGAAAGACTAAATCCTTTAGGCTGTTCAATGTAGACTTCTTCATTCAAATCACCATTCAGAAAAGTTGATTTTACATCCATTTGATATACTTTAAAGTCTTTGACTATTACGTATGCCAAGAACAACTTTATGGCTTCCAATATGCTCAGAGGGGCAAATGTATCCGTGTAGTCTATTCCTTCTCTCTATGCATATCCTTTGCATACCAGTCTTGCTTTGTTACTAACTACTGTACCATCTTCATTCATCTTGTTTCTCAATACCCACTTTGTTCCAATCACATTTTTGTCACTAGGTCTAGGGACCAATTCCCATGTGTCATTTCTGATTATTTGATCTAATTCTTCTTTCATTGCATTCTTCCAATAAGAATCATTACAAGCATCTTCAACACTTAAGGGTTTATTCTATGAAAGTAAACATACCTCTTCATCCACTGCTAGACTTTTTTCTTTTGATATGGTCAAGACAATGCTGCTTTGATCTCCAATGATGTCATTTTTAGAGTGGTATCTAGATGTGAATTTTGGAACCTTAGGTGTGTCTTCTTCTTCTATAGTCTGTGATTCTTCTCTGCTTGATTCAGGGTCATTGCATGAGACATCAATGCAATCAAAAATTTCTTCAATGACAGTATTTTTGTTGCTATGTCTAGATTCATCCTCAATCATAGGTGCATATTCATAGTATCTTTCTTGAATCATAAACTTTTCATCAATCTTAACATGCGTGCTTTCAATTATCTTCTTTAATCTCAAATTGAAACATCTATATGCTTTGCTTTACTAGAATAACCAAGGAAAATACCTTCATCAATTCTAGCATCAAACTTACCAACACCATCATCTCTTTTGATGTAGCACTTGCTGCCAAATATTCTGAAGTACTTTACTGTAGGTACATTGCCAAACCAAAGTTCATAGAAATTCTTATCCATGCCTGGCCTTAATTGGGTTCTGTTGATAGTATATACTGTTGTTCTCACTGCATCTCTCCAATAGGTGTGCACAACTTCTCCTTCAATCATCATAGTTCGTGTTGTATCAAGTATAATCCTGTTCCTCCTTTCTGCAATCCCATTTTGCTAAGGGGTTCTAGGTGCACTCAACTATCTTTTAATACCATGCTCTCTACAATAGTCAAAAAACTGATTAGAGGTGAACTCTCCTCCTCTACCTTATCTCAGACATCTTAGTTTCAATGCATAGATTCTGCTGATTAGAGTCTCTCTCTTTAAGTTTTGTGAGAATTGCATAGTTTCCTCTAGAATACTAATCTTGTTTTCATAGTCTGATGTCAAAGTAGTTATCAATTTATCCATTATATCTTCTTCTGATATTTCTCCACCATTGTTCCTGATTCCATATACTACTTCATTTATCCTTTGATTGTAAGCTCTAATGTTTTCTTCCGGTAACATCTCAAGACTGTTGTATTTCTTCTTCCATGTCTTCCTGTGTGCATTATTTTCTTGAACATCTCCTTCAAACATGTCTTCTAAATACTTCATTATGGTATATGCTTTGTCAATCTTCTTGATCTCGGAAAATTCACTGTCAAATAAGGCGCTGATTAGGGCTTCTTTAGCAATTGCATTATTGGTAAATGTTTCCTTTTGTCTATTAGTAGCATCATCCTTTGCAAGGTCTTTTAGAAATGGAATTACAACCTCTTGTGTGGAAATTTCAAAGATCTCAAATCCAATGCACTGTAGATGTGTTATCATTTTATTTTTCCAATCCAAATATTTCTCTCCATCTAACTTAGGGCTTTCTTTTCTGAAGTAAGACATCTCGATCTACCTTAAGCTGTTAGGCTTCTTCTCTAAGGCACTTGGCTCTGATACCAATTGTTAGAATAGTCCTAAAGGAAAACTAAGAGGGGGGGTGAATCAGTTATCAGTTACTTCAATCTCTTTTTACTTCTTTAACCTTAGAGTACAACAACGTAAATGCATAATCAGATAACACAGTACTCAACACACAATTTGATTATGGGGAAACCAAATGGTAAAAACCCCAGTGGGAATTAACACCCACAATAAACTATACTTGTTTGTAGTAATCCTTGTTAGAAGATATTTAAACCTTGTTAGGAGTTGTACAATACAATGCAGTAAGTATAGTGACCTGGTTAAGGGTTGGGCCATGTTAGGAGTCTTTTACAAGTAACCCTATTAGGAGTGGTGGACTCACTATCCAAAATATCACTACTTGATGGTGAAGGCTACAACCTTCTGAATAATAGATATGCACTATATCTGATGATGAACTATAGAGTAGACCTGCTATCTTGATCAGTTCCAGTGTATTACAATCTTCCACTTCTTCTTCACATAGATCCTTGATGAATGAACCAACTCTGATAATTTTCTCTGTACATCTTTCTTCACATTTTGTATCATTCACACTTGGCGTATGACAATTGAACTAATGTAAGTATCTTCTCCAAATTAGAAGTATATGTCAGCTCTTAGAAACACTTATCAATATCTTAGTCAGCTTAACTAAGCACGCAAACAATATTAAGTCTGTGCAAGTCAATGCTGAACAGACGCGACGCTTCACTGAGTCGGCCTCACCAAATTAACCATAACTTTGCAATCATCTTGAAACACATTTGGCACCTTTGGATTTGTCTCATAAACTCATAACTAAACATGAATATACACATGCATATCCTGAAGATAGGTTCAACTCATGTAACACGTTATATACGTCATCCCTAAATAGTTATGCTTCTAGAACTGCAACTACTAATAACAGAATTGCATAACTTTACTGAAACATCATATCTTTGTCTGCGTGTATGAACATAACATAATAAACATGTTAAAAACATGTATCTATCCATGCAAGTCTTCGTGTCATTATTCAGATAGGTTCATACAGAATTACTACTTGTATTATATGTTGTCATCAATGACAAACATACAATCAATCAATTGCTCAGAATCAAATCTCCAACAAGAAGAAAAACAATTGAGTGACTCCAAAGCTACAGATTCTGATGCACCACCACCACCTATAAATAAACCAAGGACTACTTCTACATCAAGGACTAGAAGGTAGACAACTAAAGATGAAAGCTCATCACCAGTAAAGAAAGGACAAGTGAGGACTTACAAGAAAAATCCTCAAACTGGGAAACATATACTGACATTAAGAAGAAAATTCATCAAGAGCAAGGAAGAGATAGAAGACACTAAAAAGAATATGAACTTGTAAGGTATAGACTTCCTACTACAATTGATGAGGTTGTTGCATCAATCATCAGGTCAGGTTCATTAACTAAGCCTAATATTAGAAAATGGCTAACTCTAAATCCCAAGGATCAGAATAAGATATAAGAGGCAATCATCACAACAATGTGTATATTTAAATATATACCAATAAAATTGAAAGGTAAAATACCACAAGAACTTCTTAACATATTATCAGCTAGGTGGACATTTACATTGAATTCTGAAAAAAAGACAAGGGAAAGATCCCTAGTTTCTGTTATGCCACCTGAGTCCAAACTGGAAGAAATTGAAGAAATGATGAAATTACATTCATAAAGGTTCTTAGCAAAATTGGGAGCTTAAAAATTCCTACAAGGAAACTTACTTGATCTTGAAAGAGAAAGTGGGGATACTTAGAGAAAAATACTCGATGTACCTAAATAGGATACAAGTCACGAGAGAGTATTAAAAATTACTCATAAGCCTCACAATTAAGAAATAGAGGATATACCGAGCCCAGAGCACATTCTAATAAATGATGGTGAGGATTTCAATTAAACTGAATTGAACACACAAGCAAGTAAATAAATGGCTGACATTCCTCAAATTCTACAATCATTAGGGGATACTGCAGATGATACAATCACAGATACAAACATCATAGATATCACCGAAGATGATCCTACAGATGAGGTAAAGGAAGATGAAGATGTCATTGTTCTCTCTAAGAAATCCAAGGAGAAGGACACAACAAAGGATGTTTCACAAGTTAACACACCAGGACAAATGTCATTATTGATACAGGATATCAATATCATCTCACAAAAGGAGAACTCACCCAAATATGATGCAAGCATACCCGAGGATAAGGGTGAAGAGGATTTGAAAAATAGAACTGATGAGTAGAATGTAAAAAATGGAGAACAGAAAGAAACATATGGAGAGCAGAAAGATAAAGGCGAAGAAGAGAAGCAAGGTGATGCCACTCCTAAGGATACCGAAGGAGAAGTTTTAGATAAAGAAAAGGTTGATGTGGAGACTTCCACACCAAACCAACAAATAGACACTGAGAAGAAGCTAAAATGCACAACACCTCCAAATGCTTCATCAAGAACATCAGACAAGGAAAAGGAACTTGCTATGGTACTACATATAGGTGCCTCCACTACACTTTCAAATAAGAAGAAGAAGAAGAAGAATAATAAGAATCTAGTAACCCTAGATGAGATCATTGAAATACCAGACTGTGATCCAAGGACATTGGATCCAGAGTCACTTACAAAGAATGCAAAACTTTGTAGAAGGAAATCTATCCAAGGTAAGCTTAAAAAGGTGACAAAGGACACCCAGGTACTTGAAACAACCAAGGAGATACTTCTATAGATTGTACCTGATATAGACATTGATCAAAATTATTCTATCATTGATCAATTATTAGTTCCTACAAAAGCCATCACATCATAGAATGTGGATGCAGAGAGGGAAATAGAAGAACATGCAGAATAAAAGTATTAAAACAAATTGACAAAGAAAATCAGCCAAGAAGTGGCTAAGAACAAGGTAAAGCTATTAGAACTAGTCAATACTTCAGAACCTAACATTTTAGAATCTATAACCTTAGTTCAGAAGTTATGCACACCCCAAATCCTCTTCAATGAAGGAATGAACAAAAAAAGTGTCTTCTCTATGTCAATGTGCAAGAACACCTATCACAAGTGTTCAAATGAAGGGTTTAAGGTTATCACAACCCAATCAAAATAAGGAAGTCCCAATCACAAGGAAGACCTATCTCCAATACAACTAATCACTAGCTGCTCCTCTTATCACAATGACAACTTTGACACATTAACTCTGTCCATATATAAAGGAGTTCAAAATCACAAATCCAAATTTAGAGGCATTTTGTCAAACACTTCACAAATCTGTTCCATAGATCTATCCTGCACATTTGTACTCATAAATTTTGAACCAAATGGTATTATTCCAATCTCACAATTGGGAATGTATATAATCAGGTTTTCTAAATAATATCCAATAAATAGGAAGATCCAACGGTTAAATAAATAATTACAATCTCTGTACTAAGTACCATTTCTGCTGTCCCAAAACAACCACCATTTTACCATTACCCATCTAGGGCATTGCATAACTTTCTGAAAACAAATCCAAATAAATCCAAACAAAATGGAAATGAACCATAGGGGAATCTAGTTTCCAAATACATAAACCATTTAATTTTCTAATGGCTAAAACGTTCTATAGTACCAAATCAATGCCTTCTCTTTCATTGATAATATCTGAAAACCTAGTTTCACCAAAATGTTTATATCTTCCAAAAATATTAATGAAAAAAACTCTAACAAAAAGGAAAAGAAATTAGATTCACATATCTTTCCAACTAATTAAATTAGAGTATCTTTTTCGTCCATATGTGTTCATACCATTTGTTTCAACATGACTGTTATCAAGAAGTACCAAATCTGCAAACAGCAACTTTCACCAAAACGACCATGACTTGTTCAAATCTTAATAAAAATGAACCAGACCAAAGCAAAAAGGAAGATTATTTACTACACCATCAAATTAAATCATATTTACATCGTTTCCAGGCTGTACATGGCTGTACAAGACCTGGAAACAAGAAGAAAATTGAAAATTCAATCAAAACAAGAACTTGAAAATGCTCCAAATTTGTTCAAAACATAAATCCTTCCTTCTATTATGAATTGGTTCGACCATACATTGTTATTTAAAGACTAATTGGTAGTTGTGACCTATCAACTACCTTTCATAATCATCCCTTTTACAACTTTTAATGAAAGTTTAGAACTTTGTTTTACAAGTTTTATGCAACTTGTGCATTTTTGACATTTATGCAAATACCTATTAACCTAGGACTTCATTTGTCATTACACATTTATAAAAATTCATTGGGATGGCTCTAATGGCCACATTTACATTCAAAATAGACCTTATAGGCCTAGCCAAGCTTTGAATTATTAACCGAGTTTCTCCTTGACAAAGGTGCTCCTGCACCACCCTTATTATCAGAAAAGGGGGAAAATGATATGATAAAGGGGGAAGTAATATGTGTCAAAGAGGGAATTGATAAAGTGAAAAGGGGAAATAGTATAAATTCAAGTGTATATACATGTACATATACTATACCAGAGCATACATATAGGGGGAGTCATATCGACAAGGTGAACACATGGTGTACATACTAAACATTTTAGTTTTTGCACATAAGTTTTTTATACTGATGTCAAAGGGGGAGATTGAAGACATTTTTCCATTAGTATACAAGGGAAAACAATTTTGAACCATCAGTAACACCAAAATGAAAAGATAGGTTCAGTGCAACCAGATAGAGTAACCCGACATAGTAACCTGATAGAGAAAACTGACAGAGAAGACATCAGAGGAACCCAAGAGACAATTCACAAAGGAACCTAATAGATAGACTACAGAGCAAAAAGAGAACCAGTCTATTGAGAGACAGTTATAATTCTAAGAAATGTCAATCTGACACGTATTTAGATTTTTGATTAGCTTTAAATCCATTTCTTGAGCGATAACTAAAGTAATTTTAATTGTTTTAATCATTCTAATTGATTAGAAACATGCAAACTAGGAGATCAAGGTCAAGTTGTAAACCTTTGGTCATAGAGTTATCTTTGTAATGCATGAAACTCATTGAGTTAAAAATCATTGTATAAATAGATGTGTAATGAATCATAACATATGGATGTGAAGATGATTGTAGCCGAGTATCACATCTAAGGATCAGAGACAGAGTTTTATGCAGAAGAACAGAAAAAGATGAAATCAGTTACAAAGAACAAGATTAAAGGCTACTGAGAAAAAAAGAGGTATTGATCAGTCACTATAGGTGATGCATTATATTTTGAACTTTAATGGATCTGTACTCAGTGATTCTAGATTGCATATACTCGGGTCAATAAGAATTTTTGACTACATTTTAACAAGTGTAGTAAATAGAAGAAATTCTTTGAGAAGGAAGATTTAACAAGCCTTTTGTAAATCTCTTAACCTAGTGCACACAAAATTGTGTTGCTGAAGCTCTTAATAGAGTATACCTTAACCAGTCTAAACATGTTACTCCTAATAGGGTAAGATCATCAGAAGTGATCAAACTTGTAAGCCTTAATCGGGCCCTTCCATTCTATAGATAGTGACTTTTTGCGGGTTTCATCCCCACCATAGTTTTTAACTTTAACAGGGGTTTTTTGCGTTACCAAATCTTGTGTCATGTATCATTATATTTCATGAATGTTCTATGAATGTTTACATGTAAATTAAGTTTATGATTTGATATAACATAGACAAAGATAAAATAACACATATGGTTGGTAATACAATGTATTGATTACTAAAAGGATTAAGGTTAAGTGATAAAAAATTTTAAGGGTACTGATTCACCCCTCCCCTCTCGGTACACACCATTCCATTATTCCAACAATCTTTCTCATATTCCTTAACAATATGAGGTGGTATCTGATATCTTCCATACATTCTAGTTTGAATTTCTCTAAAATAACTTTACATTACTATACTATAACTCATTCCCAATTGTTCAATATATATGTTAATCTAATTTATAATTGGTTCACATGTTGTCTAATTTACTTTACCAATGCCTGGGAAATAGTTTTGTATATAGAAAAATATACATACCAGTAACAGTCCAAACTTCAATCCTTGTTTCTTGATTTTTCTTAGATTCAACATTAGTTTATTTTCATCATTTCTTCTAAGTCATATTTGATTCCTTTTTTAATAATATTTTATGCAACTTGTAGTTCTCCTCTAGATATTTTTTCTAATTGATTTTCTTGTTAGATCTTGTATCCAATAACCATTTTTGAAAATTTTATTTATTTATCCACAATATTGCTTACAGTAAAGGTTTTTTTTATCTTTCTTGTATCTTACTATACCTTCAATTTCATTTCCATAATCTAGTTCCTTTACGCATTTCTTTCCATTAGCCAATAATCTAGTTACTGCAAAGATGATTTCCTTAGTGATCTTGATCTTTCTATCTCCTTCCAACCATATGTAGTCTCCATGTACTCTACTTAATACACATTCAATCCATTCAGCTTCAAAATTCTTTGGTATGTACACGATATGTTTCAAATTTTTTTTTTTTCCAAATGTCCATACTCTTCATTTAACATTTCACTCTCTTTATATAGTTCCTTGTAGGTTGTACTTATGTCTTCATCTCTGATCTCTCTCTGCTTGGATTGAATATAAGTTCTGATGTCTTTTGTTAATATAACTCTGCTTGGTAACCAATATAGTTCTTCAACTTCATTTGTTTTAGATTATTTTAGTGAATTAAACTAATATTCAAGTTCCTTCTCCTGTGATCCATCAACTAATACAATATTCTCATCCATAATAACTATTATATAATTTATCAAGATTTTGATCATCTAGGGTTTACTTCTCAATCAACTCGCTAATAAAAAATTTGTGTAAGGTGAAATGTTCGCTCAAACTTGTTTTCACATTTACTTTTCAAAATGTAATTTCCATAAGATAGGTGCCATTATATATAGAGTCAAGATGTTCTATGTTCACTTTTACTAAAATATTTATTACATGCCGACAATGTTCCTATCTACAGATGGTAACACATATTCACCAATAATAATCTCATACAAATATCTTCAACTTTTCTAAATTAATCATTGCATCTATTTATGCTAATTTAATGTTCTGGCTCATAACTAATTTTAGGGACTAAATGATGATTCTAATAAATTTTTAGGTCCCTAAGAAATTAATTACTTTCTTAGTTGATGTTTGAATTCCCTACATCATTTGACATAAGGGATTCAATTTATGTTTCGTCAACTTCCTTATTTACCCATATCTTCTTCATTTCCTCTTGGACTTTTTCTTGATTTATAATTATTTTACATCTGATATCTTTGTCATTTTTGGTAGCAAACCGATCTCTACAGTTGTAGGTGGTGACTGCTCAGTATATTACCCTTGTACTTAAGGATTAGACATCCTTTTGATAATGACTTTCTAACAAGACAACACCAACCATCATACTAAAGATAACATGTTGAACTCGTTGAATTGTCGACCAGGGACATAAACTTCAAATGGCGTCTGCAAAGTATATGCTCTATTATACCTTAGGTGTCATTACTACCTATGTAAAATAACATGTTGAAAGAGATGCTAAGCTAGGAAATGGAATGAGTAGTTTAATCTAAAGCTTTGAGAACATGCTACAATAGTAAACTTAACTACTTGTTTATGCTGTAAGAACAACCAACAGTTCTCTTACCAATGGATGCAAGAGCAACAGAGTTCTAAGTAATTCAAATGAACTTAAGACTAATTCCTACCAAAATATAAACTAAGTTCACCTCCTATGTGGGCCCCCACGAAAGAGTGAATGAATTGAAACTTAGAGATGAACAACTGAAGAACTCATTTATTCATTTGCAAAGCATGGATACAACATGTAACAAGATTGTATTTCTTCTACTACTGAATTACAAAATGAATCTGCAAGAACTAACTAACTCGACTCACTCTCGCAAGTTATAATAGTTGACTTATTTAAAGGAAAGCTACATCTACTCCCTAAATCTAAGATCACTCCATTAATGAGGATCGTTATCAATACATAATGTCTCATAACAGAAATGGCAGTTATCAATAATAAATCCTCCCAGAATATAGCACATGATGTCTCTAGATCTGTGCGATGCATGCTACATGAAACTATATTGACTTGGTCCTCTTGTGAAGATCTTGTAGTGACGTCTTACCCTGCTCATGCGTTCTCTTGACTGATTTATCCTGAGGTCTTTAGTAGGAGTCGACTGATCTTTGACTTCATCAGCACCACTATGTTGGACTTAAAACTGCTCCCACTGATTCCTACAAAAGGATTAATGCACACATACCATCTTTGACACATATATATCTTCATCATTAATGTTAGAAGAAATTGTTAAGCTTTAATTAATACTCTTGCAAGACATATGTCTACAGGAGGGAAACTACCCACAAACATAGCATAGGAAAAAGGAACCATTCATTTAGCATACAACTACTGCATTTTATCATTTCTATCCACAAGTTCCAAGAAAAATATACCATCTCCTTTTTATCATCTACTTCCCTACTTATGTCTTTACACATATAAAATATATATAAAACCACAAGTTTAAGTATCAGTTTTGCAAGTAAACTGCTGAAAATAAAGTAAAAAGCACTAGAAAAGATGGCCATCAGAGAGGCTCATCATCCCCCCAACTGCCCTATTGCTAGCCCCTAGGAATCATACAGTTGTGAATCTAAGCTCACTGTCTCAAGTCACTGGAAATTTTCTACCTTGGCTCATCAACAGCGTGATTGAAGTATCCATGGTTTTTCTAGAGTCTTTCCCATCTTTGTACCTCTTGAGCCATGTTGTAATCCTCTACATTTTCATTTACTATCATCACGGCTATAGGAGAAGAGGTGGCTGGAACCTTAGTGGAACCCAATAATTGAGCAATGTCCTACCTAGCATTACATACCATGGGGCTTTACGAGTTGCAAGTACCAAGTTCTATGGAGAATGAGGTTCTCTAATTTTTGAATCATGCGACATCCTTACGCACCTATGCCTACATGTAGTGACTACAACATCAATATTCTATGATGAGTGTTGTTCCTAGTCTGCATATGCTTGTTCCTTAACTAGATTGACCTTGCTAGCCCCACTTGGGTTCATGGTGACTGAAATCCAATCAAGAAAATTTTACCTAGAATTATGTACTTTAGGTATCATCATTAAGGAGGTCTCTCTCTCACCATTCCTATATGGAAAATCCTAATTCTCTCTGCTTATCTCATTCTATATCCATGACATCACTGCCCTCAACTGAACATCTCCTACACATAGAAGTGAGTTCCAATCTCGATCATCTGGTACAATGAGGTTATGTAGGTATAATTCACATAACAAATTTTTAATAGACATGGGGGTTGACTGGAATGCATCATAAAATTCATGTGGGGCAGAAATGAAAGGATTCAGCCCTTTTACAACCATGGTTAATTTAAAATTAACAAACTATTCCCTAAGGAACAGAGCATAAACTGGAGATGGCGACCTGCATGCTATGGCTTCAGGAATCAACTTAGTAATTTGTTTAAATCTTTCTTCCAACAATACTACTTGATCTGTCTTATATTTTAATTGATGAAATTTCTCATCAATGGTCCTCTGTAGCTTTTCTTTTTCTAATTCCCATTATGCCTTTCCCCACAAAAATTATTGATACAAATGCAACCCTGCAGCTAAGGGTGTGGATAGGTCCAGAGGTCGCATAGGTTCCTAGTGAAGGATGTCAACCCATCCAGGTACAAAGTTAGGTGCGGGCTGTGGCATTTTTACATCATCTTTATGTGTGAAAGAGCTTCCTCCCCATACAATAAGAGTCCTTATTGAATTAACCTCATAGCAAGATTCAACTATCCTGGCTAATGCATCTAACCCATCTGTACCAACATTTCCTAGTACCTTTTCAATCACATCCTTACCGATCACAGGGAAATCATTAGAAGGAAAGCACTCTAAATCATCTAGAATTTCTTGATCAATGGAATCCTCAGGAATGTTCTGACTAGCAAGGCCATCAACAAATCCCTCTTCCTCATTAGATTCTTCATTGTTTTCTATAAGAATGTAATCGATATCAGTGGTATCTTTTTCTTCCACATTCTCCTTATCAGGAACAATATCATTCTCTATAATTTCTACTTCCACATTTTCTTTACTGGAGACAGTGTTAGATTTTGTAAATTCTTGGCCCATCAGCTCAAAGGAGGGCTGTTCTATGGATTTTGAAGATTCAATGTCTATAGCTTGATTAGGAGGGTCAACATTTTTACCGGTAGTGGTGGAAAGTCTAGGACTTCTCTTGGCAGGGGTTTCAATAGGGCTTGGAGGATTCTTTCATTTCCTATTGCTATTGGACACTTCCTCTATAGTTACTACATGAGGCTCTTCTGAGGTCTCCTCCTCAACTGTAGGTAGGGTTTCATCAGCTTTAACACTTCCTTTCTCACTGCTAGGCCTTTTCTTGGAAATTATCTCCTCGGCCTCTAGGGTTTTGCCCATATCTTCCCTAGAAGGAGACCTAGACCCTTTAGCAGGTGGAGTGTCAAGATTAAAAATATTTTTACTACATTTTATTTTTCTTCCTACTGATAGAAGGAGTATCTACATTACAAGCCCTTTTTAGTGGTAGTTTAGGGTTTGAAGATGAGGCTTTAGGAACAATTCTTTGAATAACCTTATGAACCCTTGTTTCTGAATTTTCTCTTCTCCCTACACCCTAGCCTCTAGGGCTGACTACTCTAGGTGCTATGTCATCCATTTTCAAAAATTATTCCCATGTCCCTATCGATTGTTTATTTAATTCCCTCTCTATAACAAATTTTATTAAACAATGATGGGAAACAGCTTGAACCTTTCCTGACTGAACTAAAGAAGCTTGCTTCTACACAATATTGAATAAAAAGTTGGGTAAGCTTACCGACCTGTTATCATGACGGAGAGCACTCAAGATTTTGAATTGTATCCCATGGAGATACTTGTAACAGACCTCATAGGTGAAGTACTGGATGATGAATGTATCTATTTGCATGTAGTCTATGGGAAATGAAATTCTTGAGGTTTCCCTGCTTCTTATCAATGTCCAACTGGGGATTACCATGCAAGGTGAATTGTGCCCTAGCAGAACATAAATCAATATCTTTCAACCATCTTTCTCCTTCCTGCGGCAATCTCATTACCTCTGCCATGATATCTTTTGTGAACTCAACCCTTAACCCTTTGACCACTACAAATCCATTCCACAAAGTGCTTAGAAATTGCAGAGCAATTTCTTCATTGAAACCATTAAGGCTTAGACAATAATCTATCCAACCTCTCCTTTGGAATTTCTCACAGCTAGCTGCGTCTCCCAAAAGGACTCTATGGCCAGTAGGCTCATGCCTCTAAAGGTCTCCAACCATCGCTAAAAATAAAAATATTCTTTGAAAAACCATATACAGAAGCTCACAATAGAGAATTTTACAGACTCAAGGTGCAGTAAAAAAAAAATGGCGAAGTATTGAATATCACTTGCATCAAGCATTTAAAATTTTTTTAAGATGAATGATTTTTCATAATCCAATCATGTGTGTTAAGGCCTACCACCCCAAACACGTTGTGACTAGATCATCATCAATTAAACTGGAGTTTTAATAGCCTTAAACTCTTTTTATAAATGATGATGCAATCATAGGATGCCATCTTGTTAAACACTTTACGACAGTCATTTTGTAAGAATTGAAAAGACGAGTAAATGCCATAAATTCCTTATTTTGCATGCTATGCTAATCAAATTTTTGAAATGCTTGAAAAATTATAATAATCCCTCCCCCCAACTAAGCTAAAGGCATGGGTCCCACCAAGACACGTCTCATAAGAGCCAAAAATTAAAAAAAACACATAATTCTAATAAAAGTGAATAAAATAGAATATGTACGGAGGAATGTGCGACTAACATGGAAAGTACTATAGGAAGAGCATCTTGAGATGAGACATGCACTGATGGAGTGATACAATGGAATGAAAAGATGGAAGAGAGAGAAGGTGAGGTGAGTTGTTATTATGGAGAAAGTACTTCCTTGAAGAAAGTATTTATTGTGGGGTGATGCGAACGTTGTTTTATAGAAAAGAACGAATATGAGCAACTTTCCCATATCCATTTTCTATAGTAGATGCATGACCATTGTTGAATTGTAATTTTTTTAGGAACTCCTCACGGCTCTAAGGCTTGTGGTACAATTTGAGCCTTTTACCATTGACCAACAACTTAAAATGGACAGGATCAACAGTAGATAGCTGAACAAAACCATTGGAGAAAACAACAACAATTTCATAAGGGCCTAACCAGCACATTTGAAACTTACTAGGAGTGTGCTAGTATCTAGAATCATACAGAAGAGCCCAGTCACCTACTACAAATTTCTTATCCTTGATAAAATTGTCATGCCACTGCTTGAGCTGTTGCTGAACCAATTCTATATTGGACAAGGTAGATTTCCTCCATTCATCAAGAATATTCAGGTTGAGTATACGCTCCTTCTGGGCTTTAGTAAGATCTAGATTGAGTTCCAATGTCATCCTTAATGTCTTATGCTCAAATTCTACAGGCATCATCGTAGACTTACCATAGACTAGTTGGAACAGGGTGAATCCTGTAGTAGTCTTCCAAGTAGTCCTATAGGCCCAAAGTGCTTCAAGAAGCTTAGCTACCTAATCTTTCTTGTGAACAGATACTGTCTTGGTACGGATCACCTCCAGCTCCCTGTTGGTGAATTCAACATGGCCATTTTCTTGTGGATAGTAAGAAGATGACTTGCCATGGCAGATTTTATACTCTTCCATTAATGAAACTATGAGGATGGAAATAAATTGAGCTCCCTGGTCAGAGACTAATTCCCTACGAACAACAAATCTTGTGAAAATGAACTCATATAAGAATTTAGCAACATTTTTATTCCTAGGATGCTTCATAGGCTTAGATTCGGCCCACTTGGTAACATAATCGGTGTAGACAAAAATATAAGACTTACCTTGAGAAGATGGTTCAATTGGTCCCAAAAAGTCAATGCCCCATTTATCAAAGGGTTTTACCACTACTTGAGGCTACAGGGGCATTTTGTAATTCTCCACCAGGGAACCCAAGAGGATAGACCAACTAGTCTGTAAAGATGTAGTCAATTTTTTTTATTTTTTATTTTACCATTACAATGCATATTATCTAAAGAATAGATACACTTTTTCTCACAAAAATAAGAATGAAACATGACTTAAGATTCCTAAGTCCTCACAGGTTCCCTAACATCGCTACTCAAACAAACATTGATTAATCTATTTACACTTATGAGCTTCATATTGATTTACAAGTCTAACACACTTATAGGGTTTCAAAATTAATGATTACTATCTTATGAACATGTTTCAATGACTAATCACAAAAAATAGATTTACCAACATGATTCATCCTACTAGCTAACCAATGGAATTCATAACATATGTAAACTATCTTATAGATTTAGTTTCATATAGACATTAGGGTAAAGATTATTATTCATTATCGCATACCCTACCACCTAAATGTACATTATACTAGATATATTTTAAGGCACCAACCAAAATGCTCCTAACTCATTCTTAACATTAATCATAAATTAACAATATGTGAATCAATTTATTAAGTTACTATCATAATTTACACTGAACAAGAAATGTCTTTTACTTCTTTCCCATAAAATTCCCTTAATATTTAGCCATCTCATTTCTTAAATATATAGTTATTCAATAGTTACAACAATATTATTATTATATTATTTCCTATAAATCCTCTTATAATAAGATTATTTTATCTAACAATAACATTTCACTTTGTTGAAAGAATAACCACAAGTTCATTTATTAATTAAATATTTCATAATATTTCTTTTAGTCTGTTATTAAAAAAACTTTACTTATCACATCAATATAAACTAGGTCCTTATCCATACAACACAAGAGAGTAATAAGAATAAATTTTTCATGCAGAGATCACTTAATTTATAACAAGATATCATAAGAGGGAAACAATTGACAAATTCCACCTCACTTTAATCCTTATAACATACACAAGTTGGAGCATAACATTTCCCTTCATTCACCTAGAAATACCCATTCCCATTACATTTATCCTCTTTTAAACTACATTACATTATATTACAATACCCATCAAGGGATTTCAATAAACCAATACCTCATAATTACAATACATTGAATTACATGACACAGAAGTAGAATCCTTGATAGCTTCCAAGCATGAATCCAAGGGTAAAGAAATCTATGCAACCACGAACAGTACCTTGATACGATTAACCACCCAACCACGTGGAACTGTGAACTTACACTCCCCCATGCTAGGAGATAGAACCAAGGTCCACACAAGCTCTAAGGAAATCTAAGGCCAAGAAGAAGTCTTTCCCAAAAGAACCATCCAAAAGAAACATAAAAAAAAAAAGAAATAAAAAAAAAGAAACACAAAATACAAACAAGTATCCATACCTCATAAAATACAAGTGAGGGCTCTGGATTACCGACTAGGTGAGTGTCAGCACACAACCCGTATATTGGGATCCTCCCTAGAAACCATGTAACACCAGTCCCCTCTCAAATTTTAAGGATCCACCCTGGCCATTACCCACGGTACTGGTACTCCAACAGGTCTATGTGGACTATAATATCACTTATCTTTTATTATGTGTAAACCCCCAAAGCCCAAGTTCTTTTTTTTATGGTTATCACTTGATTAATAAATCACCAATAGGATCTACTAGCAACCACTTTGGGTCCTAGAACCTATGGTGAGCCACCCACCTAGGGTACCTTTTTTCCCTACTTAAACATGTCATCAAAAAGGGAGTTGCAATCACTACAAAACATCCAATACCTAGGTTTAGGAAGCTCTCATATGTTATTAAACCCTTAGGATGATTCCAAACCCTAAAAATATGTAGAATACAAATAGGAACAAAGGACGGTCTTCACAAGACATCTTGACAATGATTTTATACTTTCTCATACACAAAATCAAAGATAGAACAAAGAAAAAAAATACCACCAAATGAAATAAACTATCAAAAGGAAGGGTGATAAAATAACATCTTAAACCTTCCAAAACTCAATAACAACTAGATAGGATTGAAAAAACCATCCAGACATAGGGATCATATATCATTAAAACCACACGTGAAGACATAAACAATATCAATAATAAATAGTGACAAAATTCAACAATCCTACACATTAGATACCAATACTTATTTCCAGATTCTATTACGAACATTTTTAGATTACTTATCTATAGATATAATCAATTATAGAACATTCACAATAAAAGACACATTAATCCAATAATAACATAGAGATGGGAAATTATTTCTAGTTTTAGACTCTACCTAGAGTCCTCTAGAGAATTCCCTTGGTAACTAAGCAATTCCATAAATCTCCAGGAAATTATAGATAAGTAATAGACACATGTACAAAGTAATAAGATGTGAGTCAAATCTACTAGAAGAGCTAGTTTTTCTAATTAGACATTATATATATATATATATATATATATATAATTTCATAATTACAATATTTGATCACAAAAATGATACACATATTCATATCTTTATACACAACCACACAATCATATTTTTATATATACGTAGGCATATATGTGTACACCCATATATACAAACATATACATATGCTAAGTCACATTGTAAACTTATTTACACACATGATAATACAACTATTATATATATATAATTACAATATTAGATCAGAAAAATGATACACATATTCATATCTTTATACACAACCACGCAATCATATTTATATATATATATACATAGGCATATATGTGTGCACCCATATATACAAACATATACATATGCTAAGTCACATTGTAAACTTATTTACGCACATAATACAACTATTATATGTGTGTGTGTGTGTGTGTGTATAACCAAGGATCACATTACAAACATAATTGACAATAATAAAAGAACAAGGTCAACTAAGAAGAACACAAATCTCAAAACCATCGAAATAATAATATATCCCAAACCCAAATAGGGTGACTTCCTGAAAAAGGAACCTGAGTCAAAAGGGTCTACTTGGGGAAACCTTGGTACTATCTCCATGACAACAATGTTCAATGATTTTAAAGGCACACTCAAACCTATGTGGACAGGTGGAGTCAATGCCTGGTACCTGCATCCTGCATCACCAACTTGAGAAATGACAAATACATATATATGTACAAACAGTGGTAGACAAGGCGGGGGAGTGCGACATCATGTGGATCTTCCATAGAAGTGACTATGACTGCCTCCCCTCATCCCACAAATACATCTGATAGTA
This sequence comes from Thuja plicata, assembly GCA_018584345.1. Classification (NCBI taxonomy): domain Eukaryota; kingdom Viridiplantae; phylum Streptophyta; class Pinopsida; order Cupressales; family Cupressaceae; genus Thuja; species Thuja plicata. The sequence goes on along the minus strand of MU228368.1, from coordinate 4,525,657 downwards.
TTCATACTAAAACATGATTGGGTTAGTATTGTTAGCTCAAAATAATCATAATCATTTATTGCAAAAATGAGGAGTGAAGCATCATAAAGGACAATGTAATCATGTACATTCGAAAAACACTATTTAAATTCTCTAGAAATATAATCCATTAGATAATAATATAGATCATATTTATAAACTAATGTATTATCGAAGCATATAGTAAAAGTATCTCGTCATCTAGCTTAATTGTAGAAAGTAATGAGCTCAGGAATAATGTTACTAGGGCGGGTAACATGTAAGAACACACAATACAAGGAATTATTTAATCAATTATAAAACAAGCGTTAGATCAAAACCATAATACCATCCATTAGGTGATTTTTGTTAATCCTGAATTAATAGTTATCATCATAATCATACATAAAATCATACAAGAGTGTTAATTATAATTAGGTAAAGCATAGAAAGAACCTAATCTTTATAAAAAAATTTGAACAACATAAATACACCATCCAGAACATAGTCATAAAAGTATCTTAATCAAATTAATTCATCCCAATGTACTCAAACCATCAAAAGGGAGTTCCTCATGCAACAACCATATCAGATTGTTTTATAACACAATATTCCTAAAATATCATGAGCACATAGTAGACATCACTACTCAAGGAGAAATATGCATTAAACACTCATTTGGAGATGAGATATATTAGATTAGTAATTTCAACCAGAATCATTAGTAGAGAATAAAAGTCCCAAAATTCCAATAGGCATAATCAGGTCTTGTGAGGGTTGGAGGGGCATTACATCCTCCCCCGCTTAGATTCGACTTACTCCTGGAAGTCAGTAAGTACTAAAACATTTACCACTTCTATATAATGATCAAATATCTAACCAAATTTATAGAATATATTCAACTAATCCCGCTATCAAAGTTTCATGAATCTTACATTATTTTCACTTATTTTAGATAATCATAGGTCACTCATGGATAATTTATGAAAAAGACTATCATAATGCGAGGATTCTATGCAGAAAGGACACATAGAATTAGAATGTACTAGTACAGATTTTACACCAATTCGTAACCCCTAATAGTTCCTTCTTACACATTCCTACTAAGACTAATATGAGGTATAAATAAAAAACCATGGTTTATATTGATATTCTTACATTTCTTTCAACATCGAAGTTCTTATTTATTGTAACTCAGAAAATGGGGTAAGAATTATTGGTAACATCTCAAAATTTAGAAAAATAGAAAATATGAGTCACAAAGTATCACATTCATTAGTATGATAAAATATCACTTTACACCTTAGGAATAATTATAATTTTGAAGCACTTTTAAAATTCCTAAGCAATTTTCAAATAGGGACCCTAAAATGCAAAACCAATACAAGATGGCATAAAACATTTATAAGAGAAATCAACTTATCACATTCAACAAAGCATTATTCAGCTTATAATTTACCTTAACACCTAGTTCTATAGGCAACTCTTAGCAAACACAAAGCAGTTCCTTATTATATAACGACTATTAATTCCCTATCATCAAGTGTCTCAAATATATCCTAGAAAATACTATAAATCACACACATAAAGACACACTTTTACAAGGATAAAATCAAAGATATCTAATATAGTAGGCATAATCAATAGATTACCCTATCCATACTCCTAGGCAAATTATGATAGTTTAGCAAATTATTGCATCATTAATTTAGGATACCAATCCCTGTAGACTATATGTCAGGCACTAGTAAAACACACCTACTTCCTATCAAATTAAATAGTAAGATGATGAGTCCATATAAACTGTCAATTTAGAGCTATTCATAGAGTCATTAAGAGCAGGAAAACCACATCGCCACTACCCAAATACCACTTATTATTCTACCAATATATTAATAATATTTTCCTTTTTCTTTTCCTCACTATAATTTAGGATGACCCAATCCTACCCTTAACCTAATATGCATTTCTTAATAAAGATAAAAACATATGATTGATTTCTTTTAACAATATAAAGGTTCATATCCATTTAGATAACCATGCAATTATATTCCACTTACATTCTATAGCTCAACAACCTTATACTATAGACATCTAACTAGAAATATTACCATTGAAACGATGCTTATCATGCACACTTAAGCCAAATTCATTTTCATAATTTTTATTGATGGTTTCGTCTATTCACAATGCATCTAGAAATTACATATTTAAAGTGGAATTTTTACGTCAATCATTAAGATAGAGAATCTAATACCAATGCTAATAAAAATACTTGGATGTTACTGTATTCTTACCTTAATATTGCTTGATTAATTCTATACATATTAACATGGCATGTAAAATGATATAAATTTTCAAAACATGAATAAAATACTTGGATGTTACTATATTGTTACCTTAATATTTCTTGATTAATTCTATAGATATTAACACGGCATGCAGAATGATATAACTTTTCAAAACATGAATAAAATACTTCTTTTAACCCAAACGTAAATGGTAAAACCTTGGGGACATAGGTCCTTTACCCAAGTGTTTCCTAATTAGGAATATATAAATCTTATTGAAGGTATTAATGCCATATTGTTTTACCTAAGAAAAATTTAGTCCTTCAAAACTTATTCTAAAGAGAGAGAGAGAGAGAGAGAGAGAGAGAGAGAGAGAGAGAGAGAGAGAGAGAGAGAGAGAGAGAGAGAGAGAGAGAGAGAGAGAGAGAGAGAGAGAGAGAGAGAGAGAGAGAGAGAGAGAGAG
>MU228368.1:4497633-4522856 GCA_018584345.1 Thuja plicata | reverse complement strand
GAGAGAGAGAGAGAGAGAGAGAGAGAGAGAGAGAGAGAGAGAGAGAGAGAGAGAGAGAGAGATTTTCTTTCTTTTTGATTCCTTACTTCAAGAAATGTAGAGAAGAGAGGGAGGAAGAGGTATTTCATCTCAAAAAAATCTTATCAATTACTTAATTTTTTAAGGACAATACAACATCGCAAACTTATTTATCAATGTATAAGTTTATCCTTCTACTAGTCATGAAAGTATAAGAAGTAATGGAAAGGAAGAGACAACAAGCATAATACAAAATTTTTAATGTTTATATATGTTTGAACCTACACAATATAATTTTTAATGAGAAACCAAAATATTACTATTTTGAGTGCTACCTCAATCACTTCTTACTTCATGAAAATAATTTGATTCTTCAATCCAAATGAACTCTTATTTCTTTCACAACTACTAGGCATATTGTTGATAGTTACCTTAAAGATCATGTCTATGAAATTCAACTAGTATAATTACATAGGAAATAACAAAATGTGGAGTCATCCAAGGAAAAAAAAAGTGTGTATAGACCTTAAATTACTCAAGATAATCGATTTAATAGGAACTCAAAGGCACTTGACACGAAATTTAGGAGATGTATTGGTATAAAGGATCAACCAAAAATAAAATGTACTCTTCCCAATATTTTAGGTCTTCAACAATAAGAGTAAAAGGTATAGAATACCTAGCATGTAACTTTCACTTAAGACAACATTTATTTGAACACATTATTAATCCAAAATACAAAATCTTGAAAATGTATGTAAATTTCTAAGATAATTCAATATTAGTACTATCTAAGTAATTTTGTAAAACACATATAACAAACACACAGAAGAATTCCATTTTAATAACTAAAATTAAACTTTGCAAGAATGATGCTAACATCAGAAAGAAATACAATACCAAGAGCTTAAAGGGTAAGCATATGGGAGTTATGAGTCCCAAAGTTCCCACTGTGGAAACCTAGGGCTCTGATACCAAATGTAACACCCCGCAAGGGAACCCAGGAGGACAGACCAACTAATCTCTAAAGATGTAGTCAATTCTTTTTATTATTTTTTACTATTACAATGCACATTATCTAAAGAATAGATACACTTTTCTCACAAAATAAGAATGCAACATGACTTAATATTCCTTAGTCCTCACAGGTTCCCTAATGTCGCTACTCAAACAAACATTGATTAATCTATTTACACTTATGAGCTTCATATTGATTTACAAGTCTAACACACTTATAGGGTTTCAAAATAAATGATTACTATCTTATGAACTTGTTTCAATGACTAATCACCAAAAATAGATTTACCAACATGATTCATCCTACTACCTAACAAATGGAATTCATAACATATGTAAACTATCTTATAAACTTAGTTTCATATAGCCATTAGGGTAAAGATTATCATTCATTATCGCATACCCTACCACCTAAATGTACATTATACTAGATATATTTTAAGGCACCAACCAAAATGCTCCTAACTCATTCTTAACATTAATCATAAGTTAACAATATGTGAATCAATTTATTAAGTTACTATCATAATTTACACTGAACAAGAAATGTCTTTTACTTCTTTCCCATAAACTTCCCTTAATATTTAGCCATCTCATTTCTTAAATATATAGTTATTCAATAGTTACAACTCTATTATTATTCTATTATTTCCTATAGTTCCTCTTATAATAAGATCATTTTATCTAACAATAACATTTCACTTTTTTGAAAGCATAACCACAACTTCATTTATTAATTAAATATTTTATAATATTTCTTTTAGTTTGTTATTAAAAAAAACTTTACTTATCACATCAATATAAACTAGGTCCTTATCCATACAAAAAAAGAGAGCAATAAGAATAAATTTTTCATGTAGAGATCACTGACTTTATAACACGATATCATAAGAGGAAAATAATTGATAAAGTCCACCTCACTTTAATCCCTATAACATACACAAGTTGGAGCATAACGTTTCCCTTCCATTCACCTAGAAATACCCATTCTCGTTACATTTCTCCTCTTTTCAACTACATTATATTATATTACAATACCCATCAAGGGCTTTCAATAAATCAATACCTCAAAATTACAATACATTGAAGTACATGACATGGAACTAGAATCCTTGGTAGCTTCCAAGCATGAATCCAAGGGTAAAGAAATATATGCAACCATGAATAGTACCTCGATAAGATTAACCACCCAACCATGTGGAACTATGAAGTTCCACTCCCCCACGCTAGGAGATAGAACCAAGGTCCACACAAGCTCTAAGGAAATCTAAGGCCAAGAATAAGCCTTTCCCAAAAGAACCATCCAAAAGAAATTAAAAAAAAAAACAAGAAACACAAAATACAAACAAGTATCCAAACATCACAAAATATGAGTGAGGGTTCCAGATTACCAACTAGGTGAGTGTCATCACACAACCTATATATTAGGATCCTCCCTGGAAACCATGTAACACCGGTCCCCTCTCAAAGTTTAAGGATCCACCCTGGCCATTACCCATGGTACTGGTACTCCAACAAGTCTATGTGGACTATAATATCACTTATCTTTTATTATGTGTAAACCCCCAAAGCCCAAGTTCATTTTTTTATGGTTATCATTTGATTAAGAACTCACCCATAGGATCTCCTAGCAACCACTTTGGGTCCTGGAACCTATGGTGAGCCACCCACCTACGGTACCTTTTTTCCCTACTCAAACATGTCATCAAAAAGGGACTTGAAATCACTACAAAACATCCAATCCCTAGGTTTACGAAAATATCATATGTTATTAAACCCTCATGATGATTCCAAACCCTAAAAATATGTAGAATACAAATAGGAACAAAGGACGGTCTTAACAACACACCTTGACAATGATTTGAGACTTTCTCATACACAAAATCAGAGATAGAACAAAGACAAAAAATATTACCAAATGAAATAAACTATCAAAAGGAAGGGTGATAAAATGACATCTTAAATATTCCAAAACTCAATAACATCTAGATATGAATGAAACAACCATCCAAACATAGATATCATATTGCATTAAAACCACACGTGAATACATAAACAATCTCAATAATAGATAGTGACAAAATTCATCAATCCTACACATTAGATACCGATACTTATTTCCAGATTCTATTACGAACATTTTTAGATTACTTATCTATAGATATAATCAATAATAGAATAGTCACAATAAAAAACACATTAATCCAATAATAACATAGAGATGGGAAATTATTTCTAGTTTTAGACTCTACGTGGAGTTTTCCAGAGAATTCCCTTGGTAATTAAGAAATTCCATAAATCTCCAGGCTTTCCAACTTCCTTCTTACTGTCTTCCTGGATAAACCCATGTACATAGATCTATAAATTTTGTGTCAATTCTCACTGACACAGATCTAGTTCTTACCAACATTTCTAAAAATTAGCACGATCCAACAGTTGGTTAGCGAGATATGGCCTCTGCTTCAAGACTGCATAGTTTTTTGCAACAATTATTTCTCTATTTTCTTAGAATAAAATAAACTATTGCCTTCCTTCACCCTTGATGAAATAACCTCATCTTCCAATTGTAAAATCTATTCTCAGAATCTCCCAAATCTATTCTCCCCTAAGGAATATTTTCTTCTCCATATAAATAACAAACATCTGGTTGGAGAAGTTTCTTTACGGGAAGCAACTGTTCAACTATAAGGTAGGTATGAATTATTTAATAAATAATTAATAGAGTTTTAACCATCATTTATTTACTCAAAAGAATATGGTTACTATTTTAGTTTTAAATTAACTTAATTAACTTACCAAGTCATTAAATATGGTAGTAAGAAAAATAATTACCAAATAACTCACATAACTCAATGGTAAACTAGCTAACTGTATTCCTAGGAGGTCTTAGATTCAAATCTACTAGAAGAGCTATTTTTTATGATTAGACAATAAATATTTAGTTATCTTATATATATATATTTATTTTATTATTTTTATTTCATAATTACAATATTACATCACAAAAATGAAACACATACTCATATATTTATACACATCCACACAATCATATTTATATATATACATAGGCATATATGTGTGCACCCATATATACAAACATATACATATGCTAAGTCACATCGTAAACTAATTTACGCACATAATACAACTATTATATATATAATAATAATAATATAATAACTAATGATCACATTAAAAACATAATTGACAATAATAAAAGAACAAGGTCAACTGAGCAGAACATAAATCTCAAAACTATCAAAATAATAATACATCCCAAACCCAAGTAGGGTGACTTCCTGAAAAAGGAACCTAAGTCAAAAGGGTCTACTTGGGGAAACCTTGGTACTATCTCCATGATAACAACATTTGAGGATTATAAAGGCACGCTCAGACCTATGTGGCTAGCTGGAGTCAATGCCTTGTACCTGCATCCTGCATCACCAAGTTGAGAGATCACAAATACATATATATGTATAAACAATGGCAGACAGGGAGGGGGAGTGTGACATCATGTGGATCTCCCATAGAAGTGACTATGACTGCCTCCCCTCATCCCACAAACACATCTAATAGTATTCATACTAAAACATGATTGGGTTAGTATTGTTAGCTCAAAATAATCATAATCATTTATTTCAGCAACAACGAGTGAAGCATCATCAAGGACAATGTAATCATGGACATTTGAAAAACACTATTTAAATCCTGTATAAATATAATCCATTAGATAACAATATAGATCATCTTTATAAACTAATGTATTATCCAAGCATATAGTAAAAGTATCGTGTCATCTAGCTTAATTGGAGAAAGTAATGAGCTTAGGTATAATGTTACTAGGGTGGGTAACATGTAAGAACAGACAATACAAGGAATTATTTAATCAATTATAAAACAAGCGTTAGATCAAAACCATAATATCATCCATTAGGTGATTTGTGTTAATCCTTAATTAATAGTTATATCATAATCATACATAAAATCATACAAGAGTGTTAATTATGATTAGGTAAAGCATAGAAAGAACCTAATCTTTATGGAAATTTTGAAAAACATAAATACACCATCCAGAACATAGTCATAGAAGTATCTTAATCAACTTAATTCATCCCAGTGTGCTCAAACCATCAAAAGGGAGTTCCTCATACAATAACCATATCAGATTGTTTTATAACACAATATTCCTAAAATATCATGAGCACATAGTAGACATCACTATTCAAGGAGAAATGCACATTAAACACTTATTTGAAGATGAGATAGATTAGACAAGTAGTTTCAAACAGAATCATTAGTAAATAATAAAAGTCCCAAACTTCCAATAGGAATAATTAGGTCTTGTGAGGATTGGAGGGGAATTACACATCTCATCATTTTTAGTAGGCCTTCCATGCATTGACACTGATTAGATTTCTTGGTATACTTAGTTTTATCCTTTTGTAGAGTCAGCCAATAGTAAATAGTGGTCATAATTTGGAATGTTGTTCTCTTCACCACAAAGTGGCCACCACATGGTTCATCATGACATGCCAAAATGATATCATAAGTTTCATCTTCTCGTATGCACCTGTACATAATCTGACCTAGACCAATGTAAAACATGAATCCAGCAACCCAAGAAAAGTTAAAACTTTTCTGAGCTAGCACTTTCCACTCCTTTGAAGAGAAGTGAGCTGGTGTCCGCCTAGTGGTGAGGTAGTTTGCAATGTCATCATACCATGGTTTTTTTTCTCATAATAGGAAAAGATGCTCATTTTGAAAATTGTCATCAATGGTTGCAGGACCATCAAGAACATGCAAATGAGAGAGAAAATTAGCGACAACATTGGCTTTCCCTGGCTTGTCCACAATATTAATCTCAAACTCCTACATCAATAGCAAAAAGTGAGCCAACCTTCCTGATATGGTAGGCTTATTCATCAGGTACTTAATAGCTGAATTGTCAATTTGGACAAATATCTCATAACCAGTAATATAATGCCTAAACTTATTCAGAGCATAAATTACTGCAAGCAATTCTTTCTCTGTCACATTATAGTTGAATTCTACCCCCTGTAAATTTTTACTGATGAAATAAATTGCATGTTCTATTGCATCCTCTTGCTGGCCCAATACTGCTCCTATAGTGTATTCGGAGGCATCTGTGTGAATATGGAATGGTAATCCCAAATTTGGACCTTGCAATACTGGTGCAGTTGTCATAACTTCCTTGAGCTACATGAAAGACCTGTCACACTCAGAATTCCAAGAGAATTTAGAATCCTTTTTTAATAATTTATAGAGAGGTGGTGCAATTTGACTAAAATCCATGATAAACCTCTTGTAATACTTAGCATGGACGAGAAAGCTCTGGACATCTTTTTGCTTCTCTGGTGTAAACATAGTACTGATCACTGAAATATTTGTTGGATCTACTTGAATGCCATGTGAGGATATGAAATGTCCTAACACAACACCTTCCTCCATCATCATAAAGAATTTATCACTATTGAGAGAAAGATTGTATTCCTAACATCTCTTGAGGAATTTTTGTATATTGTCTTTAGCTTCATCAAAAGTGTTCCCATAGGCAGTAAAGTCATCCATGTAAATTTCCATAAAGTCAGTAGATATATAAGAAATAATGCTAATTATAGCTCTTTGGAAAGTGGTTGGAGCATTGCACAAGAGAAAAAGTAAGAATGAGTATGCAAAGGTTCCTCATGGATAGGTGAAAGTGGTTTTCTCCTGGTCTTCTAGAGCTATTTGGATCTAATTATAGCCACTAAAATTTTCTAGGAAAGAAAATTATTTCTTGTCAACTAAATTATCAGGAGCTTGATCTATAAAGGGAAATGGAAAATGGTCTTTCTTAGTGGTTGTATTCAATTCCCTATAGTCTACACAAAATATCCATTTCCCCCCTTCTTAGGTACAATAAATAAGGGTGAAACTCATTGGCTATCATAAATGGGGTAGATAAAATCAGCATTTAACAACTTTTGAAGTTTAGTCTTAACTATGTCTCGTAAGACAGGATTAACTCTCCTCTGAGGCTACCGTATAGGTTTATAGTTTGGATGATGTAGATCCTATGAGTGAAAAGTTTAGGATCTAACCCCTTCATTTCTATATAATCCTAGGCAAATGCCTTCTGATTTTCCTGTAGCAACACTAGTATATCTTTCTAGTGTGGTAGGGACAAGGCACTGCTGACATTCAACTCTTTACCCAGACTAAATTCAACCTTAATTACCTTATCCATCATGGATATTGGAGAAACTAGAAGAAAATACATCTAATGTGGTAGTAAGGAATGGAGAAAGTGAGAGGATGATAAGTATGGAGATGCTTTGGGAGCTGGCAGAATAGTTTCCAAGATACAGTCAGACTATGAACATAACTGAGAACCTATACCATATTCATTTGTGACAATAGAGGTAATTATCTCATCTTCTTCCCTAGTAGCTAGCAATGGATCTCTACCTATCATCATGAGCTGATGAATCAATTTGTCTTCTAAGTCAACATCCTCTAATTTGGGCCACACAAAATCATCATCTTGCAACATGGGTTGAGTAGGGGAATATATACTCAAATTCTTGGTATGGGTACCATTAGATATTGTCATCCTCCCTGACCTATAGGCTATGAAGGCATTAGTAGTGGCTAACCATAATCTCCCTAGGATTAGAGGATACCCTCCCATACCATCTTTAGGTGAGAGGAAAACAAAAACTAAAGGATACTCCCAGGAGTGCAATGTAACTATGACATCCTCTATTATCCCATATGGTTTAACAATAGAGCTATCAGCAAGCTGTAGGATGGTTGGTGTATCTCAGAGACCAAAAATATTCAATTGAGATGATACCTCCTTGGTCATGACATTTATAGACACACCTATCTCAACTAAGGCATTTTGAACTTGCACTCCATGAATGGTGACAGTAACTACTGGACTCCCTTGGTCAGAACATTTGGGAACAGTTAACTTTTCTAACATAAGATCAGACAACTATCCTACAACATGAATAGTTTTGGGATCCTTCTTCTTTCACCTAGGTTTTTTTATGCAGGCTTCCTAGAAGACCTTGGTATAAATAGGGACTTCCCTGGTAGCATCTAGTAATGGTATTTTTACCGTCATTTTCTTCAGTTGGTTGAGAAAATCGGTTACTGCTTGGTTCACTGCAGGCACAACTTGGTCAACTAATCTTTGTAGAAATGGGGGTTCTTTGACTACAGGAGAGGCCTATGGAGTTGGCACATCCACATTCTCAGAAGGGTACTCTTCAAATTCTATGACTATAGGCATTTGAGGAGAAGCAACAGTAGTTACTGACCTGAGATGGATATCATTCAAGGATATGGCATAGCTTTGTAGCTGAGCTGGAGGCTTGCTATTGGGATTGGGATTAGGCTGGGCTAGCAACTGGGTTTTCTTGGGTGGATTTCTATTGGGTGCAGAAGGAGGAATTGTAGCTTTCTATTGAGGTGGAGGCATTAAATCCTACTTATTTGATTGGATAGACCACTGATTTGGTTGTTGCCATCCTTACCGAGGTTGCTGCCAACTCTACTAAGGCTGTTGCCAACCCTACTAAGGTTGTTGCCAACCCTGTTGAGGTTATTACCAACCCTACTGAGGTTATTTCCAACCCTGCTAAGGTGGAGTACAACCCTACAGAGGTTGTTTCCAACCCTCTTGAGGTTGATTCCAACCCTTTTGAGGTTGTTGCCAATCCTGCTAAGGTTGTTGCCAATTATTATGCCCACTAAATCCTTGGGGACCGATATTTTGAAAAAGAATTCCACTGACTATTATTATTAAACTTTTGGAGAGGATCTTGTGGCATACCTAGTCATGGGTCCCATGGCCTACATTGAGAAATGTAGAGCGCTTCCCCATTTTCATCAATAGCTTTAAATTAGGTAGGCATAGGTTGAGACTAAAGACTTGCAACAGACTTCCACTTGCAATTTCTCTTCTTTTCTCGACAATGTGGACAAAATTCAGCCAGCATAGCATTGAAATCTTCCTTCTTTCATCTTTCGTGCATGGTTTCCAACTAAGTAGCAATGTCATTAATGATTTCATGCTTGAAGTCAGACAGAAGATTGGAAAACTCCACCTTAGACACTCCTAAACCATTAGAATTGTGGGGTAAATCTTAGATTCCTCTACCCTTCTTCACAGTATCCCTCGAGTAGTTCAAGCATATATTCTTGATATTAGCCCAGTTCTTTTGAGTGATGTTGTCACTAGCCATAAAGTCTAAGGCCTCAATACACCCATCATTTACACCTTTTAGAAAAAGATTTTTTTGAGATTCTTCATTTAGTTGATGTTGAGTGTTACGCTACAGGTTAAACATAAACTTAGAGACATAATCCTCCAAGGTCTCATTTTCCTTTTGTGACATTTTAAAAATATCATCACCCTTCAAGTCACACCCCCTACAGTACTCCTTATATTTTGAAAGGAATATATTATTCATGGCATTCCAATCAGCTATAGCATTGGCGCCTAGGCCCATGAACCATCTCAGAGCAGCTTCTTTAAGAGTTGATAGGACTAATTTTAGCTTATAGGCATCATTTGTATAGTCATATCTCCTACAGAGGATGTCAAAATCAAAGAGGAAGGTCTCTAGGTCTTCAGTGATAAGGCCATAAAAATTGGGTAATGCAGAGGCTGGTATGTTTTTCAGATTCTAGTTACCTTGTTAAGGAGGAATGGGGAAAGGAAAGGTTGGTTGAGCCATCCTTGGAAGAGGGCCTAGCTGCTATGGTAGATACTCAAGTTTAGCACAAAGTTTGTTCAAATGCAAGGACTCGTTAGAAGATGATGGTGATGGTAAGTGGTCATATGCATCAACAAATGGGTTTTCAAATTTTTCTTCTACTTCTACATTTGCAGCTTGGGGATCCTCAATCTCAAGGTTAAATATATCAAAAGGTAGATTGAAAGGTTCAGCCTAATAATTATGAGGAAGGAATCTCCCAGGGTGATATCTTCTTCTATGTATGCACAAAATGCAAAACTCTAGAACTGAGATAATGACTCTAGGCTAGATTAAATTGACACCATTCCCCAGCAGTAGTGCCAAAAATGCCTGCTCAGTATAATACACTTTTACTTAAGGATTAGACATCCTTTTGATATTGACTTTGTAACAAGACAATGCCAACTATCATACTAAAGATAACATGCTAAACTCGTTGAATTGTTGACCAGAGACGTAAACTTAAAATGACATCTACAAAGTATATGCTCTATTCTACCTTAGCCGTCATTACTACCTATGTAAAATAACATGCTAAAAGAGATGCTAAGCTAGGAAATGGAATGAGTAGTTTAATCTCAATCTTTGAGAACATGCTACAATAGTAAACTTAACTACTTTCTTATGCTATAGGAACAACCAATAGTTCTGTTACCAATGGCTGCAGGAGAAATAGAGTTATAAATACTTCAAATGAACTTAAAAATAATTCCTACTGAACTATAAACTAATTTCACCTCCCACATAGGCCCCCATAGAAGAGTGAATGAACTAAAACTCAGAGATGAAAAACTAAAGATCTCATTTATTCATTTGAAAAGCATGGATACAACATGTAACAACATTGTATTTCTTCTACTACTGAATTACAAAATGATTCAACAAGAACTAACTAACTTGAATAACTCTCTCAAGTCATAACAGTCGTCTTATTTAAAGGAAATCTACAACTACTCCCTAAATCTAAGATCACTCCATTAATGAGGATCGTTACCAATACATAATGTCTCATAACAGAAATGGCAGTTATCAGTAATAAATCCTCCCAGAATATAGCACATGATGACTCCAGATTTGCGCGCTACAAGAAACAAGAAACTGTATTGACTTGGTCCTCTCATGAAGATCTTACAGTGACGCCTTATCCTGCTCATATGTTCTCTTGACTGATTCAGCCCAAGGTCTTTAGTATGAGCCAACTAATCTTTGACTTTGTCAGCACCACTATGTTATACTTAAAACTGCTCCCGTTGATTCCTGCAAAAGGATTAATGCACACATACCATCTTTGACACATATGTATCTTCATCATTAATATTAGAACAAAGTATTAAGCTTCAATTAATACTCTTGCAAGACATATGTCTATAGGAGGGTGTAGACATCAAAAAATATTAATATTATTATTAATATTACTTTCCCTCTTATTCCTCTAACTATTTAATTTAAATCAATTAAATAGTTTCATTTGCTAGTATTTATCAATGATCAAATACTATTCCAATGTATTTTATTTAAATACATTTGTCTCATGAAATTCCCTTTTTAATAAATTCATATTTATTAATATCCCTCCATATTCCTAATTCTTCTAAACTATGATTTATTCAAATCTAATTTGAATTATAATCTAAACCCTAGCTAGGAACCTATTAACCCAACCTAGAGACCTACCCTATTCCTACTCTACTCCCATCACCTCATTTCCTAAACATATTTCCCCACCTAACTATCCTTTGATCATGCTTAAAGGGTGATTCCTAGACTTTTTAAGGATAATGGAATGCTCACCCAGATTGGCAAATTCTCTCCAATATGGGCACCCATCCATCTTAAATTCTTATTACAATTTTGTCTCCCACTTGGAAATGTTGAGCCACTCAAAATTTAATGCAAAGTTTGACTCAAAATTGGCCATCCTTTCAAGCCTATGTGTCCCTTATGTGGATCTTACATGGATGCCACATAGATGCAACATCATCCAAGCCCTCTTCTTCTCCTCCAAAATCCTATAAATAGAAGCCTTCTTCTCTTCATTTATCATCTCTCAATTTGCATTGTTATCATGCTAGATTTGTTTTAGAATTTCATAGCTAGTTTTCATGCTTATAGTTTCTTGTTTAATTCACATATAAATCACATGCTAGGCTTGAATTTGGTTAAAATAAATCATAGTTGAATCATAATTGTTACTTTGCATCTTTCATATCCTCAATCTTGCATAGTTTGCATATCATGTCCATGGCTAATTTAGATCATCTTGTGAAGAATTTGAGACTAGTTCCTTGTACTAGCTCTTGAATTCCTTCATTGTTATCAATCTTGCATTGCATTGGGGATTCACTTGCATTTTTGTGTGTTTGAGAGAGCACACCCACATTTAATCAAAAAGAGAAAATCAAAATGAGTAGAATAGGGTGCATTTTTACTTATTTTTAGCTCAATCCGATGTTATGTTGAAGTCTTGTTTAGGTCTTTCTTCTTTCATGAATTCTATGTATTAACCCACTATCATTTTATGTTTGAGCTTGCTCCCAATAGATAGAATATTTCCCCATACTACATTCTGGCACACCCAGTGGGACCCACGTCCCTAAATTCTTCTAAATTCTAGTCTTTTTTCTTTCAAAATTTTCCAAGCACGTGGATCAACATCTGCGCATTATGTAGAGGTGTTTGCACAAATGTTGGTTCTTTCTGAACTATCATTCGACATCTGCACTGAACCAAAGTCTACAAATTGAATTGTCGTCTCCACCTGGCATTGCTAATTTGAGGCTTTGCAAACATAACTTTTCAGTTTTTCAAGATTCACTGTCTTTCCTACTACTTTTTAATATTTGAGCATTCTATTTTTAGTAGAGATTGGTTTTAAAAGTAGTTATAATGTTAAAATTTTAGTAGGGGAATGAATCTTGATAACTTTGTAAAAGAGCACTAACTTTTAATTGTTTAAAAAATCTCAAAATGGCTAAATTTGATCAAATTAAAGACTAAGAAGAAGAAAAATGTAACTTTGTTTGTTTTTTTGTTGTGTTTGGTAAATTTACAGGTATAACAACATCTGCGGAAATGTTGATTCAAGTTTTAGCATCTACGCAAACACCATTTCAGGAAAATCAACGATCGACGTCTGTGTTTCATGAATCGGTGTCTGTGACTGGTATAGCCATTTTCTGGTTTTCTGTGTTTTTTGGCATGTGTTTTCTGCATTGTGTCATTTTTAGCTAAAACACAGAACCAACGTTTACACCCTGAAACCGTGTCTGCGATCTAACAGACTGTTTCATTATTTTCTAACAATTGTTAAGTGGTTTTTGTGTTTTTTTTTTAATGCTTGTCAAAGGCTGAAATTGAAACTACTAACCAATTGTCTTGCAGCACCACTGGCCAAAGAAATCACTTCAAAACTACTCACATTTCTCTTACAGGTTTCCTTAAATAAAAAATTGACCAAATGATCATGTCTATTATAATATTTTTAAGGCACCTAGCATAATTAGCTAGATTTATTTGTCTAATCCAAAGCAAGCATTAGGGGATTATGCTCTCTTCCCTTTTGGGAAGATAAAAAACCTAGACACACTTGCTTTGTGTTAAACAATTGAATCTTTTGGGAAGGAACAAACTTGTCTTACGTGTCTGGGAGAAAATGACATTGGTTAGGAGAGTATGCTCTTTTCCCCTTGTGGAAAATCATAAATCTAGACCCCTCTCTTCGCCAATCCATGCTTTTCAAATTGATCCTTTATATGGGCCTACCGGTCAAGGAAAAAATCTCCCGAGAATGACCCACGTGAGAACAAGGTGTAAGCCAGACCACTCTAACTCACGTTAATAAAATTTACTCTTTGGGGTTAAAGCATCAGGAGTCAATTGGAATATGAGCTTATACTCGGCTCTCATCTAACTTAAGTGCGGCCTTGCAGTCTCAATCACATTTACCGCATGACCACTTTTGTCAAGATGCTCTATGGGGCTATATGCCTTAATCATGCCTGTGTAGACATAGAGGATACAATCAAATGGAGACACTTACTAAACACTCTAGGCATAGAAGCTACCCTATTCACCTCTGAATGGTGACTTATTATAGTGCGTGGGGAGGGAAGAATCTCCCCCCAAGTTCCCCATCATATGTGTCCCAAGGTATTATGTTGCGAAAGAGATCTTCGTAGCACGACAACAATACCTAGAAAAAGGCAAAAACACGGGCACCCTTTTAGGGGTGACACTACTATGTGAGCTGACGAACTACCAAGCAATGGGTCTATAATATTTCATTGATGCCAATTCCTTAGGTAGATGTGAGCTTAAAGTGTTTGAAGAACATTGATAAATCTGAAACACAAATGAAATATCCAACATACAAATTTGCCACTTTCTTGTATCCTTCAAGGTTTCTTTGTCCCTTGTCAGATTGTTTTCAGACACATGCTTATTCTTTTCTGGGTTGGCTATGTTGAAATTGGTTCTTGCCATGGAACAAATCTATTGAAAATCAGACATAAATCAAACTTTTGCCAAATCATCAAGACAACATCCCTTTGCAAAGATTACCTTGAGCTCTAATTTTTAGAATTTGATCTTTTATGAGATATGTCCTAAAACCTCCAACTATTCATCCAATATCAGATCTATTTATAGGACATGACTGATTCCAAGAAGCATAAGAAGGTAAAAAAATCCATTACCACCCGTGCAAAGACAATTAAAAAACACAACCCGAGAGGCTACCAAGTACCAACACATCATTGATTCCATCAAACAAGAGATTCATAAATGGGAATAATTTGATAAAGTGATCTACAACAACAAGGTTGCTTGTTTCATGGGAAAATATCGTCTAAACTCTACTTTTGTTGGATTTGAGCAATATGACTAGCTAGTTTACCATGACAAATGAAAGTTCCTCCTCTTCTTAAGCTCACTTAGCTTGAATTTTAGGACCTCCCTTAGGTTCTCATCTTTAGAAACACATCACACACTCATCCTAGTATAATCATGCATTAATCAAATCAATCCTAATCAGCCTAGCATCATCCAAATCATCATCCAAAGTGTCCTTGATCACATCCTTCACTTGGTATTGCATCCTCTTTTTAGTTTCTTAAAAACCTACATCTTAATAAAACCCCCATCCTTAAGTGTCCTTTACTAAGAATTGTTTAGGATAATCCCCTTTGTCTTTTGCAACCTCATCACCTTGATCAAAAGTTTGGTTCACATTAACAAAGAATCTCATCTACCAAAGACCACAAGTCTATCTTAGGTAGGCAGTCATGTCCACTTGATCTTACATTAGGGAAAGCAACCCTTAATCTGTGCATATAACAAGTCATCCTTAGTCCTTAGGAGCATATTCATCATCCTAGATGCATCTTAGTTCTAGCATCATCATCCTTGGCTTCCTAGGCGCATCCTTGCATAACACCTTGCATCTCATATTCCCTTAGGGTAGTCACTTTCATGCCACCTATCACATGAGCCACTAAGAAGAGGAAGAACATGGACCCCAATCTTGCCACTAGTTCATCTAATCCTGTGACTAACAACACTAATGCCATGGTTACTTATACCCCTCAACCCAATGATCAAATTGAACACATCTGGGTATATATTAATGAGACACCTACAATGAATACCATAGAAACATTTATTAATCATCCAATGCATGTCCACATGGTGAATTCCATGAGTGGACGTAACAATAATCAGGTACTTTTGAAAATTCAACAACAAGGACTTCAACTCCCACCTTGGATTATACCTATACTTGTCACATGACCTATGGCACTTTTAGGGGAACATCCTCATCCCACTAGAAATGAAGTTTTTTATCCACTCCAATGAGCCCTACAGGTGGGAACTCTTATTGCACAAGTATTCCAACTATCCATCACACCCTCCATCATGCACACAACACCTTCATCTACCTTAGGAACCCCGCCTCTTGATCCAACATATGTAACACAAGTCATACCCCCCATCGCTATGCAGGCACCTCCTCAGTTCATAACCACTCCACTTTTGCAAACATTCCCAACATTTGTGGCACAATTTCCACCACCACCAGTTAGCACATAACAAACCACCATTCCACCCATCCCTACTCAGCCCATTCAATGTGCAAAAACCAGTTCACAACATCAAAGCACCCAAGTCTCCATGCCTATTCCACCTTTCTTCACCACATCTATGCCACCTACCAACACCTATAACCAACCATTATTTCCACAAGGGTCCACTTTCCCCACTCCACTAGCAACTCAACTACAATGTGTGTCAGTGGTTTTGCCACAAATGCAAACCAATCCAAATCCCCCCATGCAACAACCATCTACCAATCCCTTCATCATACCCCAAATACCTATCCAGCAACAACCTATCCAACAACAACAACTTATCCAACAACAACAACCTATCTTGCAACAATAACCTATCCAACAACAACAACAACCTATCCAATAGAAGCAACCTATCCAACAACAACAACCTTTTGAGCAACAAAAATTCATCTAGCAATCATCCCAACAACAAAAACTGCAGTAGCAAATTACCAACCCATTCACATCCCAAGAACAACAACAACAAATCAACCCCTTTGCAACTGCGCATTCCACCCTCCAAGTCACACAGTAGCTGCAACCACAAACACAGGGGGCAAATCCCTTCATGGCATAACCACTACAATAGTTTGCTAATCCTTTCATCCAACCCATGCAACAAAAACAAACTCATTCTTCCAGTTACCTAGCCATGCCATCTTCCGCTGCATCACAAACCATTCCACCTCCATAGCAATTTAGTGTTCCCACTGGGGGCATTCTGTCACAAAAACCTTATCCTCCACACCATACAGGTGTGCAATAGGCTCATCCCACTTATCTAACACCTCAGAAAATACAAGCATACTTCCAGCAATTGCAACAACCTTATCAAGCCCAACACGTCCTCCACTACAATATTCCCCTCAGCCACAGCTTCCACCACAACACCCCATATATGTTGACCAGCAACCATCATACCAAACACCACAATATCCGCCACAAAAACCTCCATATTTTCCATTTGATCCATATCAAGTTCAAGGAAACCATGCAATCAGGGTTAATAATCCTCCCCCACAAATCAACCATGAATGGGAGGATATGAAGAATGCTCTCAAGGAGCTAAAAGTAGGGACAAAGGCTAAAACATTCAAGTTTGAGGAAGTGTGCCCTTGTCCATTTGATCAATCTATCACTGCAATACCCTTCCCCAAACACTTTGAGACATCCAAATTTGATAAATATCAAGGGAAGGGAGATCCTGTAACTCACGTGAAAGAATTCTACATTGCATGTCAAGAGGTGGCCTATAGTGATAATTTCCTCATGAGACTATTTCCCAAGAGCTTAGGAGGATTTTCTCTTGAGTGGTTCTACAAAATCCCCTACGACATAGTCTCTACTTTCGCTGAACTATCTAAAAAGTTTGTGGCTCAATACGCACATAATGTCAAAAATGAACTCTCACTCCTTGATCTATGCAATTCCAAACAAAAGGGAGGAGAAAGCCTGGCCGATTATCTTTAGCACTGGCAAGGGCTTACTACAAGGTTGTCCTACCAATCCCTTCAGCAACATCTTATCAAAATCTTCATTAACAACCTCCATCCTAAGCTTTCCTATCACATGTGCATGAATTGCATACAAACTTATCAAGATATCCAAATCAAAGGCATGGACCTTGAACGAGGTATCATAGAAGATAGTTCCATCAAGCACTACAAAGAAGCCCAACCTAAAAAACATAATAATGATCGATCATGGTATTGGAACAAAAACAAGAATGCAGTGATTGATGGAGCCATTGACACCAAACATGTCTAGGTTGTGGTAGCCGGTCCCAATGCACCTACCCAAACTTATCAGCAAGCACCACTAGTATACCCCCAACCTCCTCCCATGTATCAACAGTCCACTCCCACATATCACCAACCAATGTATCAGCAAAACATATGCCCTCAAGGTATGAATATCTATCCCCCTCTGGGGACACCATATCAACACAATTACCAAGGTCCTATGAATCAGATAAATGCTATATCAGTCCCACATGGACAAAAAATGCCTCATGCTTTGAATGTGCCACAATGCATGTTTACCCCTTTGGGTTAACCCATAGATGTCATCTTCCACAAGCTGGTCCAAGCTAACCAAGTCATGTATCCCAAAATGTAGCCATTTGATGACTCAACACCTAAGCCATCCTAGTATAAAGATAATGAGTACTATGAATAACACCGTGTTAAGGGACACACCACTCTCAAATGCATGAACCTAAATCATTACATCCAGGATCTCATCGACTGCAAATAGATCAAAGTGGACTCTCCTACCCAACCATCACCAAATGCGGGCCTTAAAATCTATCAAAATGCATTCCCTAAACACTCTTAAGGTACAGGCCCAGACAATCCTACTCATTCCTCTGATCAGGGGAAGGGTATGAAAGGAGAAAATGCCAATAGAAAGGATTATACAAATGCATATATCAACAATGATAATCTCATCGGCTGCATATCCCAAGTCTAGTCCTCCATTAATGTCATCCATGTCAAGGGTGTTGATAAACAATGCGTAGTCACCACTCATAGAGGTAGGATAATAGTTGCAGGTGTTGGTCCAGATCCATTTACTGGGATCCAATACAACATTTTGGAACACCTAGGGAATACTCCAGTCCAAATTTCCATCCTAGATCTCCTTCGCACCTCACCCACCTATGAAGAGATCCTCAATAAATCCCTACAAGAATCTCGTGTTCCCAGCGACATCAGCCTGACTACATTCCAGAACCTTGTCGGACACCTGTCTGCATCTTTTGGGGTCTCTTTTAAACAAACAGACGTACCCTCAGAAGAACCTGATCATAATCTCCCACTCTATATTGTTGTCATGGTTAAAGATTTTCCATTAAACGGGTCATGATAGATAATAGTTCGGCCCTAAACATGTGTACTCTAAAATTTATAAAACTGTTGGGTTGCACTGAAGATGATATAACAAATGATGTCATCACAATAAAGGCATATGACAATCTGGAGTGTACTTCTCAAGGCACCATATCATTGCCCATTCAAGTGGGCCTAGTTATCCAAGATACATTATTTCATGTTGTTGATCTTGACCTTCCATTCAACATCCTCCTTGGATTCCCATGGATTCATTCTATGCAAGCTGTCCCCTCCACCTATTATCAGTGCATCAAATTCCCATATAACGGCACTGAGATCACCATCCACCCAGATCCCAA
This sequence comes from Thuja plicata, assembly GCA_018584345.1. Lineage (NCBI taxonomy): Eukaryota > Viridiplantae > Streptophyta > Pinopsida > Cupressales > Cupressaceae > Thuja > Thuja plicata. The sequence continues at coordinate 4,503,750 of MU228368.1, read as the reverse complement.
GCCCTTTTCATACTACAATGAGTTGGAAACATCGTTTCCACATTCCAATCATTGTCCCATGATCAACATTGGCACTTCTGTCACTAGTTCATCTTGAACCCATTCAAACTGAGAAACAATCCTCTCTTCCACCCTATCCACAGTCAAGATCAACAACAAAGGTTATGGTGAGTACATTTTATCTATTGCCTTCATAGTTGGGGCATTGCCAATTGATCCACACACTCAAGGCTACCAACCTAACCTAAGAAAGACATAGCAAGAGACAACCAAGGCAATAGAATTTGGTCCTACCACTTATCTCAAAGGGTACTTTGACTGGCCAGGAAATGAAACCAAATATCAACCAATGGCTCTATAAAGATCCACCACCCAAGGACACAAGTCACCTTAATTACTTCAAAGGTAAGTAACCTGTGACTCACAAGCTGGTGACAAAAAAATGGAACTACCAAGGGGGTGGCCTTGGTTATGAAGAGCAAGAAATGAAAGATCCTATTATACCTACCCGACTAGAAAAGAACCTAGGCCTTGGCATGGGATCTTACACGAATGGGGGCACCAACTAAAACATCTTTGGCTCTTGTGCGTCCCTAGGTGAAATCACTGACATCAAAGATATCTCGGAAGAGAAAGTTGTGAGAGCCTATGATGATGTCTTTGATGATGAAACCTTCCTAGGAAATTTTGTCTTGCATCAACTTTCCATTCTCTTCATTGACCTTCCCCTTTGCCATCCTAAACTCATAGACTAGGACCAACCAAGTGTCGTGCACATTGATGAGTTCTAAAGTGAGGACACGCTCCTAAGCTTTATGGGAGAAATTGAACAAATCAATGAATGGGGGAAAGACTCAGCATATGTCTACAAACTAGACCCAAAGGCATACTTTGGGGAAGAGGAGAACTTCAGCTGCAAAAATGAAGAAGAAAACAAAAATAAAAGAGAGAAAAATTGATCCCCTAGCAAAAACCCCTCGGGTGCTATCTAATCATAAAAAAATTAAAAAAAAAAGGTGTATCCCCTCGTGAAAACCTCTCTGAGGCACCAGAGGATGAATATTCTCCTCTTCCCCTGATCCATGATTATAGGCCTGAACAGTCATCGATTCTCATCGAAGAAGCAAAACCTGTCAATCTAGGCACCAAAGAGAATCCTATCATCACATACATAGCAGCATCTCTAACTGAAGTAGAAGAAAGTGATCTTGTCACTTTATTGTAGGAATCCATCAACAAGTTCACATGGTCTTGCTCCCACATGCCAGGATTAGACCCCAACTTGGTGGTTCACCATCTTGTAGTGGACCCAAACATCAAACCTGTCAAACAAAACCTCAGAAAGATGCACTGTAAAGTGGCACTACTTGTCAAAGAAGAGCTCGAGAAGTTTCTCCAAGCCAAGATCATCCACCCCATTGACTATTCTAACTAGATTTGTAACATGGTGCAAGTGTCTAAACCTGATAAATCAATCAGGATATGTACATATTTTTGATATCTCAACAAGGCATGTCCCAATGATGATTTCTCATTGTCAAACATAGACATGATTGTGGATCTCACAATAGGACATGAGATGTTGTCACTCATGGATGGCTTTTCCAGATATAATCAGATCTACATTATAGAAGAAGATCATCATAAGACAACATTCACAACCCCATGGGGCACCTTCTGCTATAACATGATGCATTTTGGCTTGAAGAACGTTAGGGAAACCTATCAAAGGGCCATGACTATCATTTTTCATGACATGATACACAAAATTTTTGAAGACTATGTCGATGATATCTTGGAAAAATCAGTTAAGAGGGAAGATCACCTCAATGTTTTGGAGTGCATCTTTGATAGAATTGGACACTAGTGCTTAATGCTCAACCCTAAGAAGTGTATCTTTGGGGTCACATCAATAAAACTCCTTGGGTTCATTGTATCCAGATGAGGCATTGAAATAGATCCAGAGAAAGTAAAAGCTATCATAAAGATGCCTCCACCAAAGACACTCTGACAATTGCATAGCCTCTAAGGAAAGCTACAATCTATGTGCCACTTTATCTCTCAACTAGCAAACAAGTGCCAACAATTCACTCATCTCCTGTGAAGAGATAACACACTCAAGTGGGATCCCTAGTGTCAGAAAATTTTTGACAAGATCAAAGAGTATTTAGCTAATCCACCTATCTTGGTACCACATGTACCTGGTCAACCACTCATCCTATATATTTTTTCTACTACAACAGAACTGGGGGCACTCCTTGCTTAGTTGGATGATGAAGGTAAAGAAAGAGCTATTTATTACACCACTCAAACCTTAGTGGGTTATGAACTCAATTATTCTCCTATGGAAAAATCATGTTTGGTAGTGGTTTTTGCCACTCAAAAGCTTTGCCACTATATGCTTAGTCATACAACCAAGCTCATTTCAAAGGTGGATCCTCTCAAGTACCTACTCTCCAGGACTATTCTCATAGGTCGAATGGAAAAATGGGTTATGTTACAAAGTGAGTTTGACATTCAATATGTAGACAGAAAAGCCATTAAAGCACAAGGCATCGCCAATCAACTAGTACAAGCACCATTGGTGGACGCATATCCTTTGATCATAGAATTTCCAGATGATCATTTTTGCATGATACAAGAGAAACCTACCTAGAAAATCTACTTTGATGGGTCCTACACAGCTCATGGTATAGGGGTAGGAATACTTTTTGTCACCCCTCAAGGTGATTACATCCCTATGTCATTCAAATTGGGATTTCCCTGCATGAGAAAAATTGTAGAATATGAGGCACTAATCGCAGGACTCCGCATGGCTATAGAATGGAACATCACAGCTCTACATGTCTTTGGTGATTCCCAACTCATCATCAAATAGGCTCTAGATGAGTATCATACCAAAGATGAAAAATTGATGCCATATAAGCAAATGGTTGACAAGATGGAAGAGAATTTCCTCTAGTTCTAGATAACACAAGTACCACGCTTGCAGAACAAGGCTGTTGATGCAATGGCCAAAATTGGCTCCCTCCTAGAGATTCCTCATGAGTCTACGCAATATGAATTCTTAGTTGAGCAACTTCATTCTCCTGCTTATGAGAATGATGAATCGAATCGCATATGTGTCTTGGTTGGTCCTCAGTCCCTGTGGTACCATGATATCCAAGCTTACCTAAAAAATGTTATCATATCTCCTCATCTCACTGCAACCCAATGCTAAATCTTTATTTGTAAAGCTTCCTGATACACCCTTGTAGCCAACACCCTTTATCGTCGAGGTTATTACAACATGCTCTCTAGATATTTAGATGAAAATGAAGCTGCCTAAGCTTTACAAGAGGTACATGGTGGGATCTATGGTGCCCACATGAGTGGCATGATCTTAGCCAAGAAACTTCTACATATAGGGTACTATTAGCCTATAATGTAACATGATGCTTGTGAGTTCATCAAGAAGTGTTTACCTTGCCAACAGCATGCCAATTTGATTAATGCTCCTTCCCAGGACCTCATACCTATTGCACCTCCTTGGCCCTTCTCTTGTTGGGGTTTTGACCTCATTGGTAGGATTGCTCCCCTCTCTTCTGAAGGACACAAGTACATAATCACAGCAATGGAGTACTTTACAAAGTGGGTTGAAGCAATTCTACTCACCCTCACTACAGGTGTCCAAATCTCCAAATTCATCCTCTATCACATTGTCTACCACTTCGGCATACCCTCCACCATCTTCACAAATCATGGAACACCATTTGAAAATCAACATGTCAGTGATCTGTGTGCTCGCCTCCATATCCATCATCATTTCTGCAGTCCATATTTCCCACAAGGTAACGGCCAAGCTGAGGAAACTAATAAAACCCTCCTCAAAATCCTCAAGAAAGTTGTCAATGATACTGGTCATGACTGACATCTCCAATTCAATCCTTCCCTCTAGGAATATCGCACTTCCTACCATACTCCTACTGGCACTACCCCCTATTCCCTAGTCTATGGTGTTGAAGCAGTCTTACCAATTGAGGTCAAACTACCATCCCTTTGGGTATCACTAAGAGGCCTGGTTGATGATGAAGATTACCGAGTAGCATGACTCACACAGCTTGATCTACTAGATGAAAAGTGCCAACAAGCCTATGATCATATAATTTTCTACCAAAATAGACTCAAGAGGAACTATAAAAAGAAGGTCCACCCACGCCAGTTCTAGGTAGGGGACCTTGTGCTAAAGGAAAATTAGAAAGTGGGTACTGATTGGGAAAATAAAGGTAAGTTTGAAGTCACCTGGCAAGGCCCCTATGTTGTCACTGCATGCTTCGGTTCTGGGGCATATCAACTCTCCACTCCTGAAGGAGAACCATTGAATGATCCTATCAACATATTTCATCTTAGGCACTTCTATGCCTGACAACTAGTTGTTTATTCTAGTTATCTGAGAAAATCCATAAAAAGTATAAAAAGTCCTGAAGAAAGCATAAAAATAATGCAAAATAGTCGTAAAAAAATCTCAAAAAAGTAGAAAAATGAAGCTAAAAAAAATGGTTGTCTCGGTGAAAACCTAGCAAACAAGCGCTTGGACACCATCAAAAACATCAAAAAGATCCAAAGAAATAAAAAAAATAAGAATAAAGAGAAAAATTTTGTCCAAAGGTGAAAACTTGACAATCAAGCACCTTGGACAAGTATGCGTAGTGAAAATCTGGAAATACGCGTCACACATAATGGACCATTCCATTATCTATCAAAATCTCATTTCCCTCCATCACTAGCATCACATCTCCACAAACCTCAGCATTCTTTGTATTTCCCTGGGTGTTCACATATCACACACACTAGTCCAAACAAATCCTCCTATCTTGCATCCTGAGATTTTGTACACACAATCTTGTAGATTATTGTCCATAAGTTGTAATATCCCAATCCTTGAGCTTCAGTCCTATACACATTCCATCTAGTCTTCAGCCTAAGTTTTTCTTGTATATATCTCATGTCCTCAGTTGTAAACCTTGAAAATCATGATCCAGTTACGCTCTTAAAATCTTAGGTTTCAGCAAGTACCTTTTGAAGACATCTTGGTTCCACAATTTGATCGCAGTGCACCTTTGACCAATCAGATTTATGAATTCCATCTTTTTGGAAATGAGTCCTTTAAGGATGTATCCTTCCTCTTGTTGACCTGAATCTAGATCATCATCATCTTTGGGTTCTCATAGGATGTATCTTTCCTCTTGAACTAATCAATCAGCATACTAAACTATTGCATGCATCAAAACAACAACCTGATCAAATCTCAGCAATAACATGTGTACACAAATCACTTGTAATTATTCGCTTGTAATTAATCATTCAGTTTGATCCTTGTATATTCTTGACGTATCTTATCTTCTCACCATAACACTAACATCCCAGGTCATCGTCATGCTAACATTCCCTGCGTGGTCCTTCATAGTCCTCCTAGCTAGTTCATCAGTTGATCGTGACACACAAAAAAAATATGGGTCCCATCTCGTCCATTGCATCCATCACATCCATTGCATCAGGTTGTCACATTAGGTTCATTACTAAATTGCATTAAGTTCTCCATTTAATTGCATACTCAAAATCATTTTAGGGTCTTGCATAATTAATTCATTTTAGATCCATTTTAAATCTTGCATTGTTAAAACATTTAGATTCATTTTATCATCTTGCATTCATTTCATCCTCTTGCATTGTTAATTAATTTTAGATCCATTTATCATCTTGCATTGTTAAATCATTTAGATTCATTGTTAAATCATGTACATCTTGCGCAATTATTTCATCTTAGCTTCATTTTAGTCTGGCATTGATAAATCATTTAGATTCATTTTCACCTTGCATGGTTAAATCATTTAGATCTCATTGTTCACTCATTTAAATCATTATAGTCTTGCATTGTTAAGATTCATTTAGATTAATCTACATTCATATACATATTCATAAAACATCAGCATATACATTGCATACATCATAAAATCACATCACATCCTGCATCCACACACGTCAGTACATCATATAAGCATCATCCACCCTGAATCAGTCATACATCATATATACATAAGAATAAAACCATCCTGCATCCACAATGTGTCATACATA
>MU228368.1:4484731-4497481 GCA_018584345.1 Thuja plicata | reverse complement strand
TATATATCAAATGTCCATCAGTACATAAGTTTGTCATCAATAAAATGCATCATGTGCACCTCGGTGCCGATATACATATACATATCATCCAAAAATGTAAAAAAAAAAAGTGTCATGTAGTCCTCTGATGAATCATGCCAGTGGCTGGGATGATTCACCTCCCTATCCTGGTGGTGGACGTGGTGGCATCCCCACAAATCCCTATAATGTAGAAGTTTGAACTGTGCTCTGAGATCGAGACCTCTCTGAGTACTCTAACCTCTGTCCCTCAGGCACAAGTTGATGATATAAAACCTGATAGTGGGCTGCCTCTCTGCTTGCTCTGGTCACATCTCTATGAGCTGCGAAAGCCTCAGCTACAACTTGTCTAGCCCCACCTACAGTGGCTGGCTGTCTAATGATTTCTCGCTTGGTCCTGTATGCCTCGGCTTTCCTCTATGTTGTATCTCTCTCTATGGTCAAGGTAATAATCTTCTCTATGGCCTGGTCCATATACTCAGTCAAGGTGCTCAACTGGTATGTCAATGTACCTATCTCTGTCCATAGCTCTACAGCATCTTGCATCAATTCAACCATGGAAAACTCTCCTGCATCTATCCTCCCCTATAGGGTATCAAGTGAACCCTCTAACCTGTTAGCCCATGTTGTCTCTACAGCTAGTATCCCCTTATATCTAGGTCATCTCCGTGTGCAGGCTCATCTTTGATACCTATGCCATGGCCAATAGTCCCCGCAGTCTTGCGCACTTTTTCTATAGACTATCTCACTCAGTGATGACAGTTTCATGAGTCCCTGTCCCTGGGCTGGCACCAAGGGTACCTGGTCCTGTCCACCCCTTGGCAGCCCTTGTGGCCCATGATCTACTCTAGCCCCTTCCTGTGCCTCTGTCCAAGGTCTAACCCGTCTTTGTGGCCTCCTCCTCTGACCTACTGTCGAGGTCTTAGGGGCGTCTCCTATGTCAGTCCCATCATTGACATCCATATCTCCAGTCAGCTACTCATGGGCCGCCACCTTAACAGAGTCTGTAAGCCGTAAAGGCACATGTGCGGCCCACCATGCTGCATACTCAGGAGTCATCCCTACATCCATAATATCAGGTCATGTCATGAATTTTGTCCGCACCATGTCCCTCCAAGATGCCCTCACTATAAGAGCGTCTATATACCTACCCCACATTCCTACCTCCCTGGTGACATGAGGATGTAAGGCATCCTCTACCACCACCCCTGCTACAATCCGAACTGTCGCATGACCCTGGTTGGTCTGTATCTCTCTATCTGGTGGATAGTCTTCCCCAATAGAAAGTAGTCAGTTTGAACATATGAAAGGTACAAGAAGTCCTCAAATCCATCCTTCACTCCTGCCACCAAGTCCATAGCTCCCCATGGCTCACAGATTCTGTACAAGGTCCAGCAGAAAACCTATACCTCATCAAGCAAACGCTTCCAGTATCCAGTCTGACCGACGAAAGTATATCTCAGAGGCAGCTTATATCTATAGGCATATGGCTCTCTAGGCTATCATGCCTCTCACACTCTCATAGGATAGAACATTGCAATATGCTCCTAGGCCCACACTAACATCAAAGTCACTCTAGTCCCCATGTTATGCACCCTATGGTATGGAGCCATGTGCAAATCATGATACAACTATCCTAAGACAACATATCCTTAACAATAAGTAGTACCCTCCTCTAGCATCTCACCTAGCACCTGCGACCACTCCATGCAAAACCTTGTCCAGCTAGGTTAGCTAATATCCACCCTCTGATCATTCCCTCCAAAAATAAAGCTATCTGCCATAATCTCCTATCGACTGCTGGCTTCCAGGGCATCCAGGTCCTATATGTAGGAATACACCTCATCAGTCTCCAGAATGCGATCTCCATATAGTGATTTTTGTCCTCTAACTGGTATTTTGGTATCGCCCCTTAGGTAGGTATCCGAATAATCCACCACACATCCTCCAATGTGATTGTTCCCTCTCCAGTGCAGATGGAATGTGGTGGTATCGTTGTGCCACCACTCGATCAAAGTGATCATCATCCCATTATGCACCTATAGCCTAGGCCAATGGGGTACATAATCCAATCCAACAATAGATAACAATCCCCAGTCATCCTCTATGATCTACGGCTCCAACTCCATGGTCGGCGGCCAATGCTCTCGCAATCCCAATGGTGGGAACTGCTCCTGCAAGAACTCAAAAATCCATAAAATCAGCCCATTTTTTTTTCTAATCCTAGCCTAATCCCTCCCAAAATGGGGCATCTTACCCCTAGGTCTTTTTTTGACCCATCCCCAGCCTCCACCAGATCCCTTTGTTTCCCCTCCCATCGGTGTCTGCCCCTTTGGGCGTAGACGCCAGTTTAGCTAGAAATGTTGGTTCATACACTGGCGTCTCCGCTTGTTTTCCCTGCAGACCGTTGTCTTTGTAGATGCAAGTCTAGGTTCTAACATCTTCAAAGATGCCGATCTGGGACCCTTGTCTTTGGAAACATGGCTTCAGGGATCAGTGTCTATGAAGATGTTGATCCAGGGATTCAACGTCTTCGCAAACATCAGTTCAGGAACCAGCTTCTCCGGTCTGAAACCCAATTCTTGAGCATTTATTTCCCCATAACCCATCCCAAAGAATAAAAAATTTTTACTAACAATAAATACGAGGTCTCTGTTAGGTCACTCACTGGTATAGGTCATTCTATGGGTCTCCTGTGTGTGTGCACACGCTCCCCCAACTACCTCTTCATCCTCTTGTCAGCCATCTTTTCACTATTCACTATTCACAAATGACCTTCCTTAAGCCCACCAGCTCCTCTTATAGCCCCCGTTTTCCCCAAAAAAAATTTCCCCAACCATTTCCCCCCTTTATATTTTTGTATAAATTATTCCTATTGTACAGTTTCAATCCTTTGAAAATACCAAAAACATTTAAAAATTACAAAAAATCTCAAAAAAATAAAAAATATCCAAAAATTCCAAAAACATCAAATATTCTCAAAAAGCTTGCAATAAACCATCATTTACTTCTGCATCGCTCTGTTTTTCACTTTTCAGCCATGTTTTGACTCCTACACCTGCAATCATGTTTTTCACCAAATCAGGTTTGGCGACCGATTATCCTTGCTCCTCATTCTGTTCACAGCTTTTGCCAGCGAATATCTTTTAATCAAATCTTTGCCCATTAGGATGCATCCTTCCGGTGTCGGCTTATCAAATCCTTCATCACACCAATCTTGTTCATGGCAAGAACTTTGGAATAAATGACTGCTTGGTCATGAGGCCTTCTTTATTGCTTTTGTCCTTTTGTGTCAGTTTAAACCTACTCACCACTACCTTGATCTTCTATATCTTGGTGCGTTGTGACTTGTGGCTACTAATACATGCATCTTTTGCAGTGTGTTTTTGTTTGAGCATCTATTCCATGCAAAGGAATCTTGTCATTGGTGTTTTCTAACACCTGATGCATACCTCCTATTGCAATATCATAATTGGATGTGCTCTCTATATTTTTCACACAAATGGATCCCCAATGCTCCTTAGCTGCATTTAATTTCATTTGCATTTGCATTCTTATTTGCATTCTTAATTGCATTTTCCGAAGGCTTCTATTTATTCTCTCCTCTCCCTTCCTCCTTCCTGTTGCATCCTTTTTTGAGAAAATCCCACAACATTATCTTTGTTGCATTCTTTTCTCGAGGGGCCACAACCCTGTATCATCGTTGCTTCAACACGACTCCTAGAAACCCTCTTCCTCTAAGGCAACTTATTTTTCTTTTCTTTGATGTAACGTCACTTGCGATGCCATGTCAAAGAGGGGCAAAGTGTAGACATCCAAAAATATTAATATTACTTTCCCTCTTATTCCTCTAACTATTTAATTTAAATCAATTAAATAGTTTCATTTGCTAGTATTTATCAATGATCAAATACTATTCCAATATATTTTATTTAAATACATTTGTCTCATGAAATTCCCTTTTTAATAAATTCATATTTATTAAATTCCCTCCATATTCCTAATTCTTCTAAACTATGATTTATACAAATCTAATTTAAATTATAATCTAAACCCTAGCTAGGAACCTATTAACCCAATCTAGAGACCTACCCTAAGCCTACCCTATTCCTACTCTACTCCCATCACCTCATTTCCTAAACATATTTCCCCACCTAACTGTCCTTTGATCATGCTTAAAGGGTGATTCCTAACCTTTTTAAGGCTAATGGAATGCTCACCCACATGGGGAAATTCTCTCCAAAATGAGCACCCATCCCTCTTAAATTCTTATTACAATTTTGTCTCCCACTTGGAAATGTTGAGCCACTCAACATTTAATGCCAAGTTTGACTCAAAATTTGTCATCCTTTAAAGCCTATGTGTCCCTTATGTGGCTCTTATGTGGATTCCACATAGATGCCACATCATCCAAGCCCTCTTCTTCTCCTCCAAAATCCTATAAATAGAGGCCTTCTCCTCTTCATTTATCATCTCTCAATATGCATTGTTATCATGCCAGATTTGTTTTAGAATTTCATATCTAGTTTTCATGCTTATATTTTCTTGTTTAATTCACATATAAATCACATGCTAGGCTTGAATTTGGTTAAAATGAATCATAGTTGTTACTTTGCATCTTTCATAGCCTCAATCTTGCATTGTTTGCATATCATCTCCATGGCTAATTTAGATCATCTTGTGAAGAATTTGAGACTAGTTCCTTATAATAGCTCTTGAATTCCTTCATTGTTATCAATCTTGCATTGCATTGGGGATTCACTTACATTTGTGTGTGTTTTAGAGAGCACACCCACATTTAATCAAAAAGAGAAAATCAAAATGAGTAGAATAGGGTGCATTTTTACTTATTTTTAGCTCAATCCGATATTATGTTGAATTCTTGTTTGCTTCTTTCTTCTTTCATGAATTCTATGTGTTAACCCACTAATGTTTTATGTTTGAGATTTCTCCCAATAGATAGAATATTTCCCCATACTAGAGAGGGAAACTACCCACAAACATAGCATAGGAAAAAGGAACCATTCATTTAGCATAAAAATACTGCATTTTATCATTTCTATCCATAAGTTCAAAGCAAAATATACCATGTCCTTTTTATCATCTACTTCCCTACTTATGTCTTTACACATATAAAATATATATAAAACCACAAGTTTAAGTATTAGTTTTTCAAGTAAACTGCTGAAAAGAAAGTAAAAAGCACCATCATCAGGTGGCATGAGAAAACTTTGAGAAAATGTAACATGGTAGTACAAATGGTCTCTAAGCTTCAGTTCTTACTTCATTGTTTCCTTTTTGCATTCAAATGTTGTATGTCCTAATTTTCCACATTTAAAACATGTAACTAAGTTGTTCAATTTTTTTCTCTGATAGTGTACCATTTTCCTCGTTCTCGGTGTTCTAGTTTTGCACTCTTCAACTTTATATCCACAGTGATTACATTTATAATAATATTTATATAAATTTTTCTCCAATGTTCTAGTTATGGTTTCAGATCTATATTCATATACTCTATGACCAAACTTGTTGTGCAGTTATAACAATAACTATTAAAAGATGTGCTCTCAGTAGAATTTACTTGTTTACTTCGATAAATGGTTCTTGTGTGACCATATTTTCCACAATTGTAACAAGTAGGATTACAGGGTTTCTTACCTTGTATTTCACTTGTTTCTCCATATTTTGATGATTCTCAGATTTTCATAGTGTTGTTTCCGATATATCCCAATACAGTAGTGTCACTTGGTTTTCTCTAATTTTTCAATTGTTCATCAATCTTTTGCATGCTTTGTTCGAATTTTGTGAGTCTTGCATTTATTTATTTTTTTAAAAAACTTTCAGGCTGTTCTTCAAGACATCATTCTCTTGTTTCAGCTTCTAATCTTTTGCTTATAGTTATAAATTTATGTCACTAGTACTATCTATCAATTCCCTCTATGCATGAATCTCTCTCTGTTGTCTCTCTAGTAGTATATCTTTTTCAGTAATTTTTTTTTCAGCATTTCTCTTTTCTATTTCAAGAATTTATTTGGCACTTTTAGCAGATCTCATTCTTTCTAGTATTTCTATCATTCTCAAGGATTGAATTTCATGTTCTTTCTTCATCTGACTTACTTACTCAACTAATTCATTGTTCTTTTTCAAGAGATCAGCAATAGCAGCAATTGCTTCCTCAAAATTGATACTTCCTTCTTATAGACTATCAACATCATCAAGGCTCATGTTTAGTTTTTTTGTAAGTTCCTTCCATTTTGAAAATTATGTCTTTAGATTGTTCTTCAACTCATGAATCATTTCATTAGCATCTTTTAGAGCTTCCTCCAACTGTTTCTGATACCTACAACTTTCCATTTTCCAAGATCTACTCCAAGCTATTAAAATTTTCTCTTGAGAACCAATGTCCTTTGATACACATTTTTGGAAAGATTTAGGTTAGGTACTTAGGGGGGAAATATTAGTACCTCAAAAAATTCACAATTTCTCCCTATCAATCTCAAACTTATACTCTTATGTTTACCGATATCGATATTTGTTTTGTCTTTATCTGATAACTGTTGTAATATTAACTAATAAATGATAACTGATAGCTTTGCAAGTTAACAAACATAAACATATAAACAATTAAACATTTAAGACAGTATTTTAGTGTCACAAAAAAGCTAGGTGAGAGGGAAAAATTATGGTGGGGATAGAACCCACAACTTATCACTCTATATAAGGTGCTTGATTAACAGCTTACAAAAGCACTGTTAAATGCTACCTAGTTATGGGATTTACCTAGAGACCTATTAAAGTCTTGTACCATGTTAGGAGTAACCCGGTAAAAGTATTTTATCCCACTTATAAAATGTTCACCCTATTAAAGAATTTACAATAAGTTCTTGAATATATCTTCTTAGTCTAGTTAGAGACTACCCGATTAAGGGATTTTAGAATATTTTTGCTAAACTGTTAGGAATAAATCAACAAGAAATTTGACCCATGAGTGCTTTCTCCTAAATCTTTTCAGATCTCATTCTTCTCTATTTTTTCTATGATTTACTCTTCTCTTTTCTTCACTAATACTTGTTCATACTCCACATTGTCGCTTCTTTCTTATTCTATTCACTCTTTCTCTTTCTGATCTCCTTTTAAAATATTTTCTTGACCTAATCTGCGTGTCCTATATTTGACCTAATGTTTTCCAAATGGTTTTCACTAATTAGGTTTTCAAAATTCTTGCATAGGTCAATGTGATAATAGGATGTCATCCTTGGTTCTAATCTTCTCTTTTCATTTTGCCAATAGAAGTTTCTGATAATCTTTGCCGATAGTCATATCCTTCTTGCCGATAAACTATCATTTTTTAATAGTACTCTATACTTGATATTTGTTTCCTATATGTAATTTTAGTTTCCAGCAATGACAATATTCTCAAAATCATTCTTTATCCTATAGAGGATTTGGTCAAGTAACATAATGTAGTGATAAGGTATCTCAATGTGCTTAGATCTATTATAAAATACTGGGTTCAAGGAGAGTTTAATGCCAATCTAGTTGTCACAGTGAATGATGGTAGGTTTCATTGGTTTCCTAAATAATTCAAATAGAAGCTTCCTCAACCATACTGCTTCTCGTGCTCCCATAGATGCTGCAATATACTCTATTTCTGTGGAGCTCTGAGCAACTGGAGATTTTTTTCTGCTAAACCCGGATATCATAGCTAATCATAAACTAAAGCAACATGCTGAGGTTCTTTTTTGATCCAAAATATTTCCATCCCAATCTAAATCAGTCTACCCATACAAGTCAAGATCTACATCTTTATATCTGTGTTAGAATAACTGAGAGGGAAGGGGGGGTGAATCAATAGCCTTAATAATAATTTCAAATGATCCAACCAATAACTTATTTCTCAAATATAATACCTCTAGCTATCTTACAGTCCCAATATCATCAAGATGTGTGCCATAAATAATCCTAAAAACATCTCGGTAAGATATATTGTTTATCTTTTCTAGACTTTACCGAGTAGCAGCAAATAAACTTAGTGTTAACTGACCAATCTAGTTTCAATAATGTGTAAAACAAAATATAAATGCAATGAAACATGTACACATTTGACACATAGATTTTAACATGGAAACCCAATATAGGAAAAACCACTTGGGACCGGTAACCCAAAATATTTTCACTCTTCTGAAGTGAGCTCAGTAAAGAGTCAACCACATTAAAGGTTATAATACACACTGTTAAGTGTGACCTTGTTAGAGGATTTAAAACTAGCTATTTTTCTTTTGACCTAGCACTCACTATGTTGTCAACAAGAAAATATTTTGATACCCTTGAGTATCTCAATACAAAAAGGACTATTAAATCCCACTTGGTTAAGAGATTTTTTGAATCAATGGTTAAACTAATACAATAAATGATATGTTAAAAATACAACTTTGATTTGAAAATATTCAGATCTATTGTTAGTTCAATAATACCTGTCTAATCAATATACACTTCAGTTCTTTTGCTTTCTTTCTTTATTCTTCTCGGTGAAAGCTCCGTCCTCTATTGCTCGGTGTCTGCAGAATTCCTTGGTTCTGTTCTTCAACCCATTTAATCAGATCTACATGAAGAGTTCTCTCTTCACACAAAATATACTCATCATTCCTCTGTCTGATAATGAATTTCTTGTCTCTTTATATAGACATGATTAGCTTCTCAATTTCCTTGTTTTTGTCGTAGATCTCTCCTTGATCCGTAAAACTTGTCATGCATTTCTTTATCCCATAAATATCTCCTTTAGTTTTATTTCGTAAATCTCTCCTTAATAACTGTGAATAAAGCATGCTTTAAATCTCCTTCCATGCTTTAGTTCAATTGTTCATTGATAATAAAACAATCAATCAGTCAATCCCTAAAGTGTAGCTCTATTAGCTAAGCAATTTTGTCATTATTTAACTCCAGTTATTCTCGGTCATCAACTATATTTATGCTTGATCATCAACTCCAGTTATGCTTGGTAATTATTTCTTGCTTGGTAATACTTGCTCGATTACTATTGTTCTCGGTATACACTATGAACTGCTCGATGTTCACTGTCACTCAATGTAGACAGATATTTTATGTTTTACTGACCACATAAAATTTGTCTCTTCAGATCTTCAAGGTTATGATAATATGTGTATTAATAATAAAACCATATGAAGTTGACATCAATGATAATACAATACATTAACTGATTTAATGTCTTGCATTCACTTTTGCATCTCATTGATCATCAACTTATCATCTTCAAACATTCAATTAGTTATAGTTCATCAATCTCTCCCTTTGGCATTGATGGCAACACAATATGAATTATGCAGTATAAAACATGCCATAACATACCAAACTTATTTTTCTATAACCAATTCAAATATCTAAATCTCGGTAAGCTCTTCTAGCTTAGATTTAATATGTTTAGTCACAAAAAAGTGTTTACCATACAACTCTCCCTGTAGATTTGATTTTGCTGTGTGCTCTCCCTTTCTTCATTCCCTTCAATGGATAGGTGTATCAATTTTGTCTTCTAATTATTTCTCTCCCTTTGTTGTATAATCTCTTCTCCCTTTTCTAGATAGATATATAGTGTTAACTCTCTCTAATTCTCTCCCTTTAATGGATGGTTATTTCATTTGCAGTAACCTTTAGATATTCTCTCCCTTTTTTTTGTATAATATATTCTTCCTTATGGATATTTCATTTCTTATCCCTAATGTATATTTCATTGAATCTTTCTCTCCCTTTATATGTTCTTCTCCTTGATGGATATTTCATTGAATATTTCTCTCCATTGAATCATAATCTCTTCTCCCTAATGGACATTTCATTGAATATTTCTCTCCCTTTGACAGCAATGCAAAAACTAATATACAACTCTATAGTAGCCAACAATATCTCTGGTGTGTGGTTCAAATAAGTACCTTTAGTGTGATGAGATGTTATTACAATCCATATCTAACCTTGCATCAACATGATTAATCTTCTGATAATGTGTAGGCTTATGCAAACTCTGAGTCAGCTTAGTGACTAGTAGACAAGGTATGAACCCCTATTCTATTCCTCAGGTATTCAAATGTATCTTTTGGCTATAATTTTGTGAATATGTCTGCTAGTTGTTCTTTGGATCGTACATATTCCAGTATTACATATTTCTCTTGTACTTGTCCCCTCAAGTAATGATACTTAATAGACATGTGCTTTGTCTTAGCATTCATCACAGGGTTCTTTGAAATGTTTATAACACTTATATTATCACAATAGATAATGTTTGGGTCAATAATAGTCATGTGTGATTCCTTAGGGTTAGCAGAGAATCTTGCAACTATACTAACTACATGTGTTATATCAGGTCTAGTGTGTGCAACATACATTAGTTTACCAACCATAGATTTGTATAAGGTCTGATTCACCTTAGTTGTCTTGTCTTCCTTTGTCAATTTGCATCTTATTTCCATAGGTGTTCCAACTAGTTTGGAGTCCTCCATCTTGAATATCCTCATAACTTCTTTGATGTATAATGATTGTGTAATGTGGATGCCTTCATCCTATTGTAGAATCAGTAGACCAAGAAAAAAATTGTTCTCTCCAAACATTGATATTTCAAATTCTTTTCTAATTTCATTAGCAAATGACTTGCATAGCATATCATTACCTCCAAATATGATATCATCAAAAAATATCTCAGCAACATTATCAGATTTCCACAATCCATTTAATTCATTTTTTTTTTCTTCTAGATTTGATTGTGTCAGTGTTTTTAGCATCAATGTTTTGGATCACACTCCGCGATCCATCATCAGGATAAGAGAGTGCAAGAAATGTAAAAATAAGCAGCTTATTTTTACATTTCTTGCACTCTCATCCTGATGATGGATCACGGAGTGTGATCCAAAACATTGATGCTAAAAACACTGACACAATCAAATCCATAAGCAAAAAAATTGAATATCTCAGAAATCAAAGTCTTATCATCAGTATCTCCTTTCAAATACAGATTAATATTGTTACTTGTTCTAACAAATCCAATACTAATGAGATAAGAGTGTATTCTTTCATACCATGCTCTAGGTTCTTGTTTCAATCCATACAAGGCTTTGTGTAGTTTGAAAACCATGTTCCTCTTGTTAGGATCAACAAACCCTTCAGGTTGTTCAATGTATAACTCCTCTTCTAGTATTCCATTCAAAAATGCAGATTTAACATCCATTTGTTATACTTTGAATATTTTTAAAGGATCATAAGCAAGTAGAATCTTACTCCTTCTAGTCTAGAAATGGGTGAAAAGGTTTCTCCATAGTCAATACCTTCTTCTTGTTCATACCCTTTGCATACCAGTCTTTCTTTGTTCCTTGTGACTTCTCCATTATCATTAAGTTTGTTTATGAAAATCCATTTGGTGCCAATGATATTTTTGTCTCTTGGTATAGGTACTAATGTCCATGTTTAATCTTCTCAATCTGTTCAATCTCTTCATTCATTGCACTAACCCATTCTTGATTCTCAAGTCCACCATTAATAGATTTAGGCTCAAAATCACAAATCAAACATCTATTGTTAAGTGAATTACTTCTTGTTCTCATTCTTGCTCTTTTGTCTCCAATGATCTGGTCCTATGGATGATGTCTTCTGACATATTTAGAAATTACATGTTTAGATCTTTGTTCTTCATATTGATCTTCATTTTGATCTTCATCACTCGGTTTAGCATTGTGAACATTTTCTTGATTTTCAGTGTGTACATTTTGTTGCTCAGTTGCATTGTTCTTTTTCTTGGGTAAGGTGTCAAGTTCTTCAATGTAGACAAATCTATTTTAATCTTTAGGTTCCTTTCTACTTTCCTCACCATTTTTCTCAGAAAATTCATCCACTTTAACATTTTCACTCTCAATGATTTTGTTATAAGATTTGTTCAGACATTTATAAGCTTTTCTTTTAGTCGAATATCCTAGAAATATTCCTTCATCACTTTTAGATTCAAGTTTTCCATTTCTATCATCTTTCAGTGTATAACATTGACTTCCAAAGATTCTAAAGTAACTCACATTTGGTGTGTATCCATACCATATCTCATAAGGTTTCTTATTTGTGTCTTTCTTCAATTGAAGTTAGTTCAATGTATAGACAGAAGTACTTACAGCTTCTCTCCAGAATGTTTGTGTGATGACATTTTGAATCATCAGTGTTTTGGCACAATCAACAATTGATCTATTCCTCCTTTCAGCAATCCCATTTTTTTGTAGTGTTCTCAGTACAGAAACCTGTCTTATAATGCCATGCTTATTACAAAATTTAGTGAATTCATCATAAATAAATTCTCCTCCTCTATCTGATCTTAAAATTTTTAGCTCTTTTCACTTTGTTTTTAAACTTTAGCTTTATACTGTCATGCCCAAAAGTTCAGGTCAAAACACAACCAACAATTTTTATATTTTAAGTGAAAAGTTCCACGTTGAAGTTGCGGAAAGAGGATTCAAAGACGTGGTCACAAAGAACTCTGGCGATCAACCTCAATAAAGTTGAAACCATATGATGCTAGGTGATATCGATATAATCGAAGAAGATCGTTGATCATTGTTCTAAAAAGATTAAAGGTTAACTAGGAGGAATTAAATGTTATAGTTTTCGTCATTCTAAATATAGGTTAACCATATCCCAAAGGGGTACAAATCGAGCCAATCTGATTCTAAAATTGTGTAGCCATTTTATGGAAAT
>MU228368.1:4457756-4470090 GCA_018584345.1 Thuja plicata | reverse complement strand
CCCCCCCCCCCCCCCCCCCTCTCAGTGGTGTTTGTATTCCAACAAGAAAGGGATCACACTCTCCATTTGTGGTAGAGTTAAACATCATATTCAATCTAAGAATTATTGGTAGAGTTGAAGTTGAACCAGTCCACATCGATCTGTGTGTTTGATGCTTGTGCCTTCCCAAACAACTGTACAGGAGCTGCAATCTGTCTTCTCTTATCAAAGATAGATGAGTGAATAGATTGATGTAGAAGTTCAGTTCTTTATCATTTATCATATGTTCAAGCCAACAAGATGGATGGAATTCTCAGGCATGATATAATCTCCTTAAGTTAGCTGGATGTGAAGAAAAACATGTTGAAGATGGTCTCAATGTCAGGTATACGAATCTTGATCCCAATCAAGCACCAAGAGAATGGTGTCAAGTGAGCTCAATTAAGAGTATGGTGCTACACTAAGACACTTGTCATGGAAAAATCTAAGTGATTAAATCAATATCAACTTTATGATCAAACATTGAGATGAAAAGAGATGATGACCATTTGACCTTCAATAAGTTCAATTCTTTCAAACACCACCTCCCTTGACTCAAATATCCAATCAAACAAATAATACGCACTTATGGTGATCTTTAGCACTAGAAGACACATGTTAATAAAGCTCATCTCTATCTATGGGACACGATAAAGAAAAATCATTTGATTTTATAAATCAAAATGCTAAAGCTCGTGATCAGAACTAGAACAAGGAATCCATTCAAGATCAAATGGAAGATTAGTGCGAGATATTCCTAATTGAGTTCAAGAAATATTGAAATAACACTGAAAACCAAAGATATCTCATGACGATCATGAAGTGCAAGTCAAGAAAGTCTCCCATAGTATGTACAGGCTCATTACTTTGAGTCTCTTCTCAGGTTCTCAAGTTTTGAGCATGATACGGGATAGGAGATTCATTCACAAATTTCATCTCACTTGGTGACCATGGCAATGAAGAATCTTGAGAAGTTCATGTTAATCTTCTTCCCTTAATTTGGCAATATTTGTAAAAGCTCTAGAAACCATGGGTTCATTGTAAAGCAGAGTTGTAGGAACTTAGGTGTTGAAGAATCTCATCAATGGGAACAAAGACCAAGACTAGAAGCTCCCAGAATTTGAAAAGTGTATGCTAAGACACAATCGGTAAAGAATGCTAAGACAGGTGTAAAATGATAGGTGTTAGAGATAAAGAATCTCATTCAAGGAGTCTTTATTAATCGTCAATCTATAGTATGAAAGTGCATGTTTTTTATTGAATATAAAAAAATCATATATTAATATAAAAGGGGCATGCGAATATGGAAATGAATAGACACGGAATTTTCATATGATTTTGAGATTAACATTTGGAGAAGAATCAAAAGCCAAATAATGTTAACAAAAGAATGAGTTTCTAAAAATGGATCTTTTTCTTCTAAAAAGCTATGTGAATTAGAAAAGACCAAGAATGAGTTACAAATTGAACGGTTACAGAAATGAATAGACATGAAAAATCTGAATGATTGCTTGGGACATTATTTATTGTAAAACCTTTTGAATTCAAAGAGGTTCTTCTTTTCTGCCAGAGACGGGGTGCTATTGTGGAGAGGAGAGCATTTGTTTTTGTATTTTCATTGTATTTGATTTTTTGAGATTAAATGTTTGGATTCCTAGAATGTATTTAGTAGACAAGTTGTGAACTTATAATGGTCTGAGTATTGTTATTTATGATTATAATAAAAGGGAGTTTTACATCAAATCTGAGAGTTTGAGTATTAATTTATTTGATTGTATTCAATCTGAGAATTGTTGCATTCGTATTGTAAGCATCATCTTGCATCTTGGAGTTAAATGGGGAATAGGTTGTGAATCTGAGTATTTCATCCATTCACTTTGCAGAATGTTTGATCTTCTTTTCATTTGAGTTTCATTGCATTTACATTTACAATATTCATTTCTACATTACCAATGCTAGGAATTCATATGAAGTGTGGGTTCTTGGAGTTGGCTAGGTTTAGGGTTGAATTCACTGCCTAAGTTAGTTTTGTCTGGGGCTGGCTTGGTTTTCCTCTTTTGTTCTCAGGTTAAGAACGTACCTAGTTAGTTTAGGAATAAATCACATTCATTGAATATCATTCATAAGGGTGTTGTACCTTTTAATTCAGAGGAAATATATCAACTTGATGATAGATTATCCAACTACTGGTGGATGATTGTCTCTTACAAATTTGGGCATTTGGGAGTTTATTGAAAAAGAACAATTTGTTTACCAACAGATTTTTGGCAACTCTACTCGGGAGACAGAAAAGAAGATTAGTGTTGAAGATTGTTTCCTCAGTTTTTATTGTTATCTTTGCTATCTAGAGATTGGTGACTCTGTTTTGATTCTCATAGTTTTTGGTTGAAGGGTTTGGTGCTTTCATTTTTAGAATTTTTATTATCTCTACTTGGAAGAGATTGGCAACTTTAATTTAAAAAGACCATGCCTATTAAAGTTGTGAAAGGAAGAAGGCCAGATCCTTCTTTTATTGAACTTCATCAAATGCATGAACCAGTATTGCATGATTTTTTTTATGCTTTTAGAGGAATCATTACTCGTGGGAGAGAAATGAACTTGAGCATCGAAGAAGATCATGCACTAGTTCTTTTATGGAGAATTGTTTGTGCCAGGTATCACAAATTGAAAGAGTTGGAGGTGAAGATGACGTTATTACAACATTGCAAGAAAAAGGTGTTGGAGATGAGTGAGGAATTAAAGGTGGATGATGAAGTGGTTTTAGAAGTCCCACATAATTTTTTTTCTTATAATTTTTCAGTTTTGAATGAACATGACATTCAACCAAGGAAACAAATCAGAAAATTACCTACCGGTGAAGAAATAGATGCTGAAAGGGATCCAAATCTGCAATTCCTTTGGATTTCCTTTAAAGAGAGTATTTCTAAAGGTGAAAAGAAGGGATTGAGTTTCTCTAAAGATCATCAATCTGGCCTTATGCTAAACTGCGTGATCCAAAGGTTTTTCAATGTCCAAGGTCAAAAGAAAGGGAATTTTGTTCCAGCAAATGTACCTAAAGAGAAACCAGTAAATGAAGAACCAATATCAGTCAATTGCTTGGTTCTTGGAGAGAAAGAAGTAACCCAGCTTCCAGAAGAACATATTTCAATGAACGAGGAGATTCTTGACAGTGGCAAGGAAATGGTAAGCAAAGTAGAAAAGGAAGATTTGTCCATGCTTTATGTCATCCCTGATATTGAGAGTTTCAGATTTGATGAAAATAATGATCATATTTTGCATAAAGATCCTTTTGAAAATAATTCTATGATTGATGTGCTCTTGGGATATGAGAAGTTTAACTTGGTAGATGATAATGCTAAAAGTGATTTTCAATCTGCACAAATTGATGATAATCCTATGTTAGAATCTTTCTGTTTTAAAGATAATGCAACATTGGGTTCTCTTGCTGAAATATGTATTGAAGAAAAAGCTAAAACATATTTTGACAATCATTCTATTAAGTCTGAAAATGTGGTTGAAGAAATAATTACAAGAACAAAGTTTGAGCAGGGTTTCCCTTTGGTTGATAAAGTGTTGCAACATCGTGAAGAAAATAAAGAGCTGGATTACATCTTTCTTTGTCATGAAATGGAAGTTAATCAATTTTTGGTGTCGGCTAAATGTAAGTCTTCATCTACAACTGATTCAAGTATTGAGTTTTTAAATTTGGATGAAAAAATTTCAGAATTGATAGCCACAAAGAATGATGAAGTTAGATCTGTTTGGATTGATCCCATGTGCGAAGAAGATTTATGTCAATTCAGTTTTGGTTTTGATTCTAGATTTACTACAGAAGATGATTGTGATAAATGTGAGTATGATGCAATATCTTTTTTAGAATCATTTGAATATTCTGATTTTATCAATCTTGATTTGGAAGCTAAAGTCTCTGTTAAAAGTGATTGTCAAAGGAGGTGAATATGAGTATGTTTCAATATCATTTTCAGAATCTTTTGAGTATTTTTCTTCTTCACAAAGAATGGGCGAATGTATGAGAAGTGATATGCAGGAAAGTGCAGAAGAATTAGAGATTTATGATGAGGTTTATGATGAAATGTGGCTATTTGGGAAACACATTTGGGGCACTAATTTGCAGCATGTTTACACATTTACTTTCAGCAAAGAAGAGGTCATTAAGGAGCAATGGTTTTGGTTCAGCTTGTTGGAGTGCAATTTTCTTTTCTAGAAAGGATCATTCTTCTCCCTTCCACTTAATGGTCATGTATGATTCTCATGTTTCTATCTCTTCTTCTGGTGAGTTTTCCTCGCTCGTGTTTGTAAATAAGTTTGCTTCCATAGTTTTGGTGTGCTTAGCTTAGCTTTTCCCAGTTTTGTATTTCTAGTTGTTTTCAGTTTTGGTTTTGGGCCTCACTCCCCTCTGCCCTCTCAGAAAGAAGCTCTTTGATTGTCTCATTTATGCCTAGAATCTATAGCCCAATGGATAAGGCACTTGTTTTAACCAGAGATACTGGATTCTTTGTGCACCTTGCAGCACACAATCCCCTTTCAGAGCCAATTGAGGTGCACTTTCAGTACACCATTTTTAAACTTTTAAAGTCACCTCCCATGAAAATAAATTACCCTAATATGTTCCTAAATTTCACTAAAAATGTTTCTATGAAGATTGAATATGTTCAAAATGCAAAGTTCCATCATGTAGATCCAAGTCTGAGATAACCAGGAAAATTCATCAACCTCAAGTTTTCAGAATTCAAAAAATCTTCAATGCAAATCATCAAGGCTAGATTCAAAGAGGCAAAGAACGAGACATTATGATAATTTGATGAAGAGATGTATGTGAGAAATGCTATTTTCAAAACTTCTTCATATATTTAAAGGGGTCGATGGCATGAAGATCTATTTATAAATATGAAGTCATGTGTGATAATAGTGATCAAGCTCTCAAACCGTTTATTACAGTTGTCCATGTTAAATTCTTGAAAGAAAGAGATTTATGAGATTTTTCATATGCCCTAGAAAGAAAGGAAGGAACACATTCATATAAATCAAGTATGGAAGCTTGAATTAAAAATATTGATACAAATGGATCATACTCACACGCTACAGTCAAGTATTTCCTAAAATGTTAATCCTGAAAGAAATGCAGAAGTTGAATTGTAATGCAGGATTAGAATTGGGATGTAGAAGTGGATTTTGCATTTTCCGCCAAGGAGAAGCTAAATGGTGATTTTCTGCCATGGAGTAGTGGGGTGTAAGAAATCCGATTCATGGTGAAAAGGTGTGAGTTTTGGAAATTAAATTGCTCCAGCAATGAGTTTTATGGATCAATCAATTGAGGGAGTAGGCATAGCAGAAAAATCAGTTTTGCTACACCTTTCGCAGTCCATTTCCAATTTTCTACTTTGGAGAAGCCAATGTCTAGATTTCTGCCAAAGGCTAGAAGAAGTCAAATTTTGGAATCCTGCCCAAGTTGATCTTGGAATTCAAGAAGAATTTAAACAATAGAAGTCTCAAAGGTTTATATAGAAGAAGAATGCACCAATTCCTTCGAGAGTTCACGCTTACACTAGAATGAGGGGGAAAATGAAGCTTCTACTACTCTGGAGTAGTCAAATATGAGATTTCTGCCACAGGGAAGCACAAGTTTGAAATGTTGCCAGTGGTTAAGGTTATCATGGGATTCCTAATGAATTAAATGAGTGATTATCATGGGCGTCTGATTGTACATTGAGGAAATTGATTGTATCTCCATGCTTGAGCACTAAAGATAATTCCACCATGTTTCTTTCTGAAAGTGAAGACCGTTGCAATTCATATAGCATCCATGGCTCAGGAAAAATCTTGAGGCCGATCAAGTGTGCAAAGAAAAGGTTGTATATAAATCCACCATCGTAAAGTATTCCTATCTACCATATAAAGAAAAGAGGATGACATTGATCAAGTCAAAAGGAGAAGACACAATCTCCAAACAGGTTGAGACAGAAACAGGGGATTTTGAATGGAGCCTATAACACTAGGGAGTTAATATTGTCATCAATTTATAAGTATTTGAGCACAAATATACCTCCATGATTCTCACAATAGAGATATGGGGAGAATCATCTCTTCCCATGCTCCCAAATTCAAGAAAATGCTCGGTCTTTTATCTTTGAAACCTCAAAGCCGATGCTCTAAGGTATAGATGTCAATGTCATAGAGTGGATGATTTATTTTGAATGAATAAGATATATTATGTAGAAGCTCAGATTCAAGGTAGGCATATTCCTTTATCAAAAAGATCAACTCATATGCAAAGCCACCACGAGTGTCAAAACAGAGGTCTTGGGTGATAAGAAAAACATGGTATGCACAATGCAAGCAATATGTTTGAGCTCGGTACTGATAATGCAACTAAAAATATGTGAAAAAGGACATTGACATAATATTTAATGAGTACAGGGGTTCTCTGTCCATAATTTTTCTTAGGGGAGAGAAGGAGAACAAGCTCGCATCTACTCTTAAAGGACAAATGTCATGTCTTGAAGAATGGGCAATGTTAGAAAAAGATCACACTCTCCATTTGGGGCGGAGTTAAACATCATATTTAGTCTGAGAATGATTGGAAGATTTGAAGCCAAACTAGTCCACATTGATATGTGTGTTTGATGCTTGTGGCTTCCCAAAAAACTATACAGGAGCCACAATTTTTCTTCTCTTATCAAAGATAGATGAGTGAATCACTTGATGTAGAAGTCTAGTTCTTTATCATTTGTCATATGTTCAAGCTGGTAAGATGGATGGAATGCTCATGCATGATATAATCTCCTAAAGTTAGCTAAATGTGAAGAAAAACATGTTGAAGATGGTCTTGATGTCAGGTATATGAATCTTGATCCTAATCAAGCATCGAGAGAATGGTGTCAAGTGAGCTCAATTAATAGTATGGTACTACACTAAGCCACTTGTCTTGGAAAAATCTAAGTGGTTAAATCCAAATCAACACTATGATCAAACACTGAGATGAATAGAGACGATGACCATTTGACCATCAAGAAGTTCAATGCTTGCAGACACCGCCTCCCTCGACTAATATATCTAATCAAAAGAAATTTATGCATTGATGGTGATCTTTAGCACCGGAAGACACATGTTAATAAAGCTTGGCTCTATCTATAGGACATGATAAAGAAAAATCAATTGATTTTATAAATCAAAATTCTTAAGCTCGGGATTAGAACTAGAACAAGGAATCCATTCAAGATCAAATGGTAGATTAGTGTGAGAAATTCCTAATTGAGTTCAAGCAATATTGAAACAACAATGAAAGTTGAAGATATCTCATGAGGATCTTGAAGTGAAAGTTGAGAAAGTCTCCCACAATATGTAGAGGCTCATTACTTTGAGTCTTTTCTCAGGTTCTCATGTTTCGAGCATGATACAAGATAGGAGATTCATTCATGAATTTCATCTCACTTGGTGACCATGGAAATGAAGAATCTTGAAAAGTTCATGTCAATCTTCTTCCCTTAATTTGGCGATAGTTGGAAAAGCTCTGGAAACCATGGATTTGTCATAAAGTAGAGATGCAAGAACTTAGGTGTTGAAGAATATCATCAGTGAGAACAAAGACTAAGACTAGAAGCTCCTAGAATTTGACAAGTGTATGGTAAGACACAATCGGTAAAGAATGCTAAGATGAATGATTCAGGTGTAAAATGATAGGTGTTAGAGATAAAAAAAAATATCATTCAAGGAGGAGTCTTTATTAATCATCAATCTATAGTATTAAAGTGCATGCTTTTTATTGAATATAAAAAAATCATAAATTAATATAAAAGGGGCATGCAAATATGGAAGAATAGACATGGGATTTTCATATGATTTTGAGATTAACATTTGGAGAAGAATCAAAAGAAAAATAATGTTAACAAAAGAATGAGTTTCTTAAAATGGAGCTTTTTCTTCTAAAAAGCTATGGGAATTAGAAAAGACTAAGAATTAGTTACAAATTGAACGGTTATAGAACTGAATAGACATGGAAAATTTGAACGGTTGCCAGGGACATTATTTATTGTAAAACCTTTTCAATTCAGAGAGGTTCTTCTTTTCTGCTAGAGATGGAGTGCTATTGTGGAGAGGAGAGCATTTGTTTTTTTCATTTTCATTGTATTTTATTTTTTGAGATTAAATGTGTTGATTCCTTTATTGTATTTAGCGGACAAGTTGTGAACTTATAATGGTTTGAGTATTATTATTTATGTTTATAATAAAAGGGAGTTTTACATCAAATCTAAGAGTTTGGGTATTAATTTCTTTGATTGTATTCAATCTAAGAATTATTGTATTCATATTGTAAGCATCATCTTGCATCTTGGAGTTAAATGGGGAATAGGTTGTGAATCTGAGAATTTCATCCATTCACTTTGCAAGATTTAGAATATTTGATCTTCTTTTCATTTCAGTTTCATTGCATTTACATTTACAGCATTCATTTCTGCATTACCAATGCTGGGAAGTCATATGAAGTGTGGGTTCTTGGAGTTGGCGAGGTTTAGAGTTGAATTCACTGCCGAAGTTATTTTTTTTTAGGGCTGGCTTGGTTTTCCTCTTCCGTTCTCAGGTTAAGAACATACCCAGTTAGTTTAGGAATAAATCAAATTTATTGAATATCATTCATAAGGGAGCTATAGCTTTCAAATCTGAGAAAATCTATCAACCTGATGATAGATTATCCAACTTCTGGTGGATGATTGTCTCTTACAAATTTGGGCATTTGGGAGTTTATTGAAAAAGAACAATATTTTTACCAACAAGGTGCAACATATTCAATATCAAAGTGTTGTGTAACATAATTTCTAATACTAGATAGGTGAAGTCCTATCCTACTTTTCCATGATGCAAATTTGTCCTTGTTCAACTTAGGCACATCCCTTTTACCCATCTTGTGATCTTTAGCTTAAGTCCCTTTAAACTTTTCTTCCAACCACCAAAGCTCTGATACCAATTGTTAGAACAACTTGGGGTGGGGGGGTGAATCAGTGGCCTTAATAATAATTCCAAAAGATCCAACCAATAACATATCTCTCAAATATAATACCTCTATCTATCTTACAGTCCAAATGTCTTCAAGATGTATGCCATAAATAATCCTAAAAACTACTCGGTAAGATATACTGTTTATCTTTTCTAGACTTTACCGAGTAGCAGCAAATAAACTTATTGTTAACTGGCCAGTCCAGTTTTAATAATGTCTAAAACAAAATATCAATGCAATGAAACATACACACATTTGACACATAGATTTTAACGTGGAAACCCAATAAGGGAAAAACCACCTGGGATTGGTAACCCAAAATATTTTCACTCTTCTGAAGTGAGATCAATGAAGATCCAACCATGTTAAAGGTTACGATACACACTATTAAGTGTGACCTTGTTAGAGGATTTAAAATCGACAGTTTTCCTTTTGACCTAGCACTCACTATGTTGTCAACAAGAAAACCTTTTGATACTCTTGAGTATCTCAATACAATAAGGACTGTTAAATCCCACTCGGTTAAGAGATTTTCTTAATCAATGGTTAAACTGATACAACAAGTGATCTATTCAAAATACAACTTTGATTTGCAAATATTTGGATCTATTGTTAGTTCAATAATACATCTCTAATCATTATACACTTCAATTATTTTTCTTCCTTTCTTTGTTCTTCTCGGTGAATGCTCTATCCTTTGTTGCTCGGTGTCTGCAAAATTCCTTCGTTATGTTCTTCAACCTATATGATCATATCTGCATTAAGAGTTCTTTCTTCACACAAAATATACTCACCATTCCTCTGTCTGATAATGAATTTATTGTCTCTTTATATAGACATGATTAGCCACTCAATTTCCTTGTTTTTGTCATAGATCTCTCCTTGATCCATAAAACTCGCAATGCATTGCTTTATCCTGTAAAGTTATCCAATAGTTTTATTGTGTAAATCTCTCTTTGATAATTTTGAATAAAATGTTCTTTAAATCTCCTTCCATGTTTTAGTTTAACTGATCATTGATAATAAAACAATCAATCAGTCAATCCCTAAATTGTAGCTCTGCTAGCTAAGAAATTTTGTCATTCTTAAACTCCAGTTATGCTCAGTAATTAGTTCTTTCTTAGTAACACTTTCTTAGTTACTATTGTTCTTGATATACACTGTGAACTGCTCGGTGTTCACTATCACTTGGTGTATAGAGACATTTTATGTTTTACCAACCACATAAATTTTTTTTCTTTAGATCTTCAAGGTTATGACAATATGTGTATGAACAATCAAACCATATCAAGTTGACATCGATGACAATACAATACATTATTCAGTTTTGCAGCTCGGTGATCATCATCTTGTCATCTTCAAACATTCAATCAGTTATAGTTCATCAATCTAAACCCATATCTATTTTTTCCACAAAGATACCTTAAGATGTGTTTAGCTGATACTAAGTGTAATTTCTTTGGTTCACACATGAAATGACTAAGTGCATTCACTACATAACAGATATTTGGTCTAGCATTCACCAAGTACAACATAAATCCAATTATTTTTCTATAGAGAGTAGGATCTATAGGTTTTGAGTTTGTAGCTTCTTATTTTAACTTGTGCATGTTTTTTTTCCATTGGAGTAGACATTGGTTTGCAATCCATCATCCTGAATTTATGGGTGTCAATAGAATACTTCCCTTGATTTAGAATAATGTCATTTGCATGTTGTCATACTTCTAAACCTAATAAGTAGTGAATAATTCCTAAATCCTTCATATTAAATTAGGATGCTAAATTTTGTTTTCACTTAGTGATGAGATGATCTTATCCTGTGATTAATAAATCATCAAAATAAAGAATTATAGTCAATATTTCTCCATCTATTACCTTGAAGTAGAGATTTGGGTGTGCATCATATTTGGACAAACCAATTTTTGATAGATAATGATCTATTCTTTCATACCACACTCAAGGATTTTTTTGAGACCATATAGTGATTTCTTTAATTTGTAAATATGGGACTATATCTTTTGCACTACAAATCCTTCAAGTTGTTCTAGGTATTCTTCTTCTTCAATCACACAATTTATGAAGGTAGTCTTAACATCCATATGATGAATTTTCCATCCTTTAGCTACAAAAATAGCAATTATAGCCCTGACAGAGGTATACATGGAAACTAGAGAAAATGTTTCTTTATAGTCAATACATTCTTTTGGAGAGAAGCCTCTTGCAAAAAACCTAGCCTTGTGTGTTTCAATGATTCCATCCTCTACATGTTTGATTTTAAATAACCACTTGGAGGAGACCACTAATTTATCTTTGAGTCTGGGTACAATATCCTAGACATTATTCTTTAGAATAGATTCATACTTTGCAGTCATGGCATCCTTCCAAGTTTGATGTTGAAGAGATTCCTCAATATTTGGAGGCTCTGAATTTATGATTTCACTCATAATTGGAACATAACTCAAAAATCTATTTGGTCATTTTCTTTCTCTTAAAGTTCCTAAGGGGCTTCATATCTTCCAACTTCTTCAATCATTTTTCTAGCCCATAGAGTGCTTTTCTTATTTACTCTAGATTCATCAGAGGTATCCATATGTTTAATGAAATTATTGTCTTCTATGATTCCTTGAGTCTCCCTCTGAATCTTAGGAGAGGGATCCTTTTCAAAATATTCATCATTTATTTCATTTTTATCCTTGGATATTCTAAATACAATATCTTCTTCAAATATCACATCTCTACTTAGTTTAATGTGTCTTTTCCCTGGAATTTAAACTATGTAGGCTTTATAAGTTTTACTATACACAAAAAGAATCTTTCATATTATTGCAATGGTTCTTGAATTCTTTCCACACTAATCAATTTCTTTGTCTTATGTCATCTACCCACTTTACATATATATTAAAGTGTGGATTCACGTCCATGAAGGGACATGAATCCAGATTAACAAAGTTCATGTGTGGTCATGTCCCTTTGTAAACATGACTCCACTCAAGGTTTTCGGCCCACATTAACTTTTCTTATCAACTTGTTGGTTGATCTCATTTTTTGATGGTTTATTAAAAAATACACATAACCACTATTCACATATTCGATAATATTTATTAACATAATTAATATATATTTTCTCAATTACATATATAGGTATGTATTCATATAAAATAATGAATCCATTCTTTATTTGATATATATATATATATACATATATATACATATACATATATATATATATACATATACATATATATATATATACATATATATACATATATATATATATATATACATATATATACTTATAGATAT
>MU228368.1:4446209-4457568 GCA_018584345.1 Thuja plicata | reverse complement strand
TATATGTATATACATATGTATATATATATATATACATATGTATATATATATACATATATATATATATATATATAATTATATTATTAGTTTTGTTAATAATAATCTTGACTTATGGAAAGACTTGTGCTTATAATGTGATTACTTTGATTGATGCTTCAAATCATCAATAGGAACATTATTTTTATGGATTTGGAATTGTATGTCTTTAATGTGTGATGAACGAAATTCCCGCACCTAATCCATATTGAGTATAAGATTCATCAAAGTATAATTTACAGGGTAACTAGTGCAACCAAGGATGGGAGGAACTTCAAATAATTCAGTCCAATCCTTGTAGCAAGAGTCACTCAACGGAAAAAAACAAAAAAACTCAAATAATGACAAGGTAAAACGAGTAAGCATGATCAATGGTTGGCATTAATGCAGATTCAAGAAATTACATCAATTTGGCCAGAAACATGGAGGCTTACATTCTAGACATATAGGTGTGATTACAGATTGCATTTTGAGAATATATATAATGATAATCTTCGGGAGGTTATCTACCAAATAATTGATAAAATAGAGATCTAATACAACAATATATAGACATTCATATCACAATCAAGTCATCCAAGATCAATCACATTCTCCAAGGTAAGAAATGTAATATCAAATCTAGGTCAGGATCCAAATCATAAGGATCTCCCTCAAATAGATGAAACATGATGTGTGATCCATAAGATGCATCGGCCAGAACCCCACAAACATAGAATGAAATGCCAAGAAGGTTCACATTCCAAGGAAAAGGTTTGTGAGATCAGAAAACTCCATACAACTATAAAACATGAAGAACAAATAGGTCCAGGCCAAAATCCAAGAAATCTCCATCGAGAAGAAATAGATTAAGCTACAAACCCAAAAAATGATCCAACACAATGTGAAGAACATGCCACAAGTTATGCAACTGAAGAAAATACTTATCAAAGGAACGCCATTGAAAATACAAAGACTAATAAAATAGGAACAACTAAAAATAGAAATTTTTTTGGTTGATGCAAGACATCCAATGAACCTAAGATGATCATGCATTAGAAATTTGAGGTTATTAAAAAGTGAGCCTTTCACTTTGCTGGGGCTAAAGGAAAACAAAGATGATTAACCTCAGACTGATAAATCCATGAAGAATCTTCAACCGACCTTTCTTTCCATTTGACAATATATTCTATGTAATTTTTACCTCTTGTACTTCTACCAAGTCTGCTATCCAAAATATTTTCTATCCTATCTGTATGCTTCTTAGGACACTTCTACCCAACTTTTGATTTATCATCTTCATTAAAATTTGTCTTGTGATACTCATACAAATTTTCAACATCGAATATAGGTGATATGTCCATGTCTTCATATGCATTCCCTGAATCAAATCTCCTCAAGATCTTACACAGTCCAAACTTTCTCATCTTAAGATTTTTATACGTCCCCATTGGAAATCTACCCTTCTTCAAATAAATCATCACTTTACCTCCTACTTGAAATTCCTTGTGTCTCCTTTTCACATCTTCTCTCTTTTTATACTTCTAGTTCATATCTTCCAATCTTTGTTTGACCTGAGTATGTAATTCATTCATGTCTTTTGCAAATTCCTCTTCTTATGCACTCCTTTTGACTTCATGATTGATATCCCTCAATTATAATGCTCCCTTAGGATTTTTACTTGTCACTATCTCAAATGATGTCTTCCGTATACTCCTATTCATTGAATTATTATATACAGTCTCTTCTTGTGCTAGGACTAAATCATGATTCCCAATCTTCTCTTCAGCCAAACATCTTAACAAATAACTGACAAAATTACATCTTCATCTTCTCCCAAAGCCTCCTCCAAAAATAACCAACAAACTTACTATCCCAGTCTGAAACTATTCTCCTAGGTAACCCATGCAATCTCACAATTTTTATAAAAAACAAATTTGCTACATGTACTGCATTTTTTTTCTTCTTACAAGGTATTAAATGAGCCATCTTTGAAAATCTATCCACTACCACAAATATATAATCATTGGCTCTTTGTTTCTTATATAATCCAAGTACAAAATCCATGCTAGGTGTATTCCCATGGTTTAGTTGGCATTTTTAAAGGCGTATACAATCTAGTATTCTGAATGCTACCCTTAGCAACTTGACAAATTTTACTACTATGAAAAAATTTCCTTACATCCTTGTGAATCTGAGGACAAAAATAATTCTCTCTCACCAAAGCCACTATCTTTTCAATATCAAAATGTCCATCTAATCCTCCATAATTTTTTTCCTTAATCAGATTATCCCTCATTGAACTCCTAGGTATACACAATTGAATTCCTCTAAATAACATACCTTCTTGAATGAAATAATCCAACCACTTTCTTCGGTCTGCTACAACAGGTTCTCTTGAAGTTTTCCAAGGTTCTAAAAAATCAGGGTCTTCCTTATACAAATTTGTCAATTCATCAAATCCCAACACCTCAACTCTCATCTTTGTTAGTAAATTCCTTTTTTCTACTCAAAGCATCAACAATCTTATTTGACTTGCCATTCCTATTCTTTAACACAAATGTATAACTCTACAAGAACTCTACCCATCGCATGTGTCTCTGGTTCAATTTACTTTGACTGTTTAAATATTGCAATTCTTGATGATGAATATACAACAAAAACTCCTTAGGAAACAAGTAATGTCTCCATTTTTTCAAAGCTTGAACAATGGAATAGAATACCTGATCATAAACTAGATATCTTCTCTTTGTATCATTGAACTTCTCACTGAAATAAGCACCAGGTCTACCTTCTTGAGTTAATATTACTCCAATTGCATTTCCACTTGCATCACAATCCACTTGAAATACCTTACTAAAAAATCAGGCAAAAATAACACAAGTTGTTTAGTCACCTTATTTTTCAATAGCTCAAAACTCTTATTCGCTCCATTCGTCCACTTAAATTATTTTATATCACCTCTCATTGTCTCATTCATAGGACTAAAAAATGAGCTAAAATTCCTAACAAACTTTCGATAGAAACTAGCCAATCTATGAAATGATCTTACCTCTCAAACACTATTAGGTGTAGGCTTGTAGACACCTAAATTTTATTAAACATATTTAATTAAATTTAGTGCCTTCCTAGAACATTATTGATTAGATAATTATATATTATTTGATTAATTTATGTTATCCCCTATCTCAATTAATTAAATTAATTAGCTATAGTCCAATTAATTATCAAATGACAACCCATAGTCTAATAATTAATTAAATCCCCTTTCCTCTATTAAGTTGAATTAATATATTTATTTTTTTAACTTAATTTATTGATCCCCTTTTATCCCACTTGTGAATTAAATATTTTATTTAATTAAAATTGAGCACATGGCTCCTAACTTTAACCCCTAAACTAACGTTGCTTAACAACTTAACCCATGGTTCCAACTCAACCCAACCCATTCACACATACCAACCCTTCCTTATAAATTAATTAACCACAATTAACTAATTAAACCCTTCACTCATTCTCTCTCCTCCCATCACATCTTTCTAATCACCCCACTTGTCCCCTAAACCCAAGCCTAATCACCCTTAAGCATGTGCACGATCCTAATCCTAGGATTAATAACTCAACCTCAATCCCAAAGTCAACTCTCATATCACATCCCTCAAATCCCCAACCATATGCTTTTAAGTCTTCCTTAAATATTCTTACATCCCTCTTACATACTCCATCCATCTCTTACATCTTTATCCCCTCTCACATCTCCCAAAATGGTCACATTCCCCCATTCTTCCAAACCTATCTCCTTGTGACACTTGTCATAATGAGAGTCATTTTAGAAAGCAAAATCCATGTGCTATCTCTCAAATGCATCTTGACCCTTCCTCAATTTTGCATCTTGACCCTCCATTTATCCCTTTATTTGCCTGTAAATTGAACCCTTCACTCTTCCATTTTTATCCACCTTCATTGCAAAGTTATCATGCCCATTTGAGAGCCCAAAATAGTCCATTGCAACACCATAATGCCCAAATCATCCTAGAAGCAACACTTACCCAATTTTTTGAAGTTTGAAGCATCCATTGAGCACACATACAAGCTATCTTGGACCAACTCTAAACATCAAAGGGAGATTCTACTTAGCTTGGGAGGTTTGCATGCGCTTAGACTCTTGTTTTAATGTTTTTAGTTCTTTTTTTGGGTCTAATCTTATATGTGGTAATTAGTTAGTTGTTTGAATGCTTATTTTAGATTTGTGTTCCTTTAACAATTAGTTTTTATTTCTCACATTTTGGCATGTTTTGTGGGACCCACTTCACAGGTCATTTCTTTTTTTATCATCCTCTTTTTCTTGCAAACTAACCAAAATTATAACATTTGTTGTTGTTTGAGCCTCTTGTGCTAGGTTTTTTGGTTTTTTGCAGGTTGAAAGGACATAAAGAAACCATTTGCACCATCAATCTCGTTGTCCAAATCAACACAGTGGACTTTCAGTCCACTTGTGGGATTGAAGGATAGACTCACGATAATTAGGTTCTATTCGCGGGAATGCAACCTCACGACCCTGCAGACAAACAGAGGCTAAGACCCTCTTTTTCCTCTTTTCTATCTCTTTTTCTACTTTTCAAAAGACCTATGGGAATGTGTTCTTGACTCGCAGGAATGCGATTTGTAATCTATACAATTTTAATAGGCTTTAATTTATTTTAAAGCCTGCAAAATCCCAGTCAAATGCCTGTGAGAACGCGTGTTAACTTCACAAGATTACTGGCTAAACTTGCGGGATCGCTATTGTAATGATTATGCACTCTATTTTGTGCAGGTCATAGGAAAGCCCTTTGGAGACATCATTTATAAAAGTAAAATAAAAAAAAACCACTCATTAGTTTTTAATAAACTAAAATTAACTCACATTTTTATTTGGTGCTTTAAAATTTTGGTTTAAAATCTAACCAAACTTTTCATTTGGGCTTAAAATGAATTTAGCCAATCTTGAATGCCTTAAACAAAATTGAACAAGCAAACAAAACATTTAATTTGGTGCACTAAAATCAATCAAACACACAATCTTGAGTGACTAAAGGAAATTGAAACAAACAAATAAAACATTTGAATTTGGGCTTAAAATGAACATTCAAACAAATCTTGAATGCACTAAAGGAAAAGAACCAATTTATTTTGCAATTCAAAGTTTTTCCTTTTTCAAACAAACAAAACAACCTTGCATGTTAATCATGAGTGTTTGAAGTCTTAGATACAGAACACTTAGTCTTAATAGGTTCTTTTGGAAAGAATGTCTATTTTGTGTGTTTAAAGGAGTGTTTTTTAACACTTTCTTAAGAGATATTTTATTTATTGCAAAAACCTTGTTAATCTAAGTGATGCACTAGAAATAGCTTATATCCATATCCTCTCCCCTTTCCTTCGTGGATCTTGGGTGAAAAGAAAGATTAAGTTATTTGTTTTGCTTCTAGAGAGGCCTATCCAAAAGAAGCATTAGTCCTTTTGTAGAACGACCTCAAACTGGTAAATCCCTTCAGCTAGTATAGAAATAAGGTGCGACCCAAAGGTTCGCTTTATATCCCTTCAAGCTCAGGTGAGTCGTGTTGATGGTAGTCCATACTAGGTGAATATCCCCAACATACTAG
Source organism: Thuja plicata (assembly GCA_018584345.1). Lineage (NCBI taxonomy): Eukaryota > Viridiplantae > Streptophyta > Pinopsida > Cupressales > Cupressaceae > Thuja > Thuja plicata. The sequence goes on along the minus strand of MU228368.1, from coordinate 4,451,911 downwards.
AATGGTCAACTAGGCTCTTAAGTGAGTCACAAATATACAAAATGATTATGGGGATGCCACGAATCTCACTAGCAATTGTTAACTAGCAACCTACCTGGTTCACCTCTAAAAGCTTGATAATCGACTGTCCAAGGAAGATAGTAACTTCCCCAAGATCACTCGCACATTTGTGACACCTTAAGTATTTGGATTTGGATAATATGACATAATGACTAAGCCATTGCATGCTTGATGGTGGTCATATTCTGATTAGCTCTTGTGTGTGTACCTACATTTGTGGGCAAAGATTTTCAAACTCACCAAATCCTTAGGTAGAAAGTGCTTGTGTGTGTATTCAATGTTACAAACCCATGAAAAAAATTGTTGAACATACACAAATCTAAGGTCCAAAAGTCTTTTTCCAAAGAGATCAACATTGTCTTCTCCTTGCAAGGTTGCTTTGTCCCTTGCAGGACTGTTTGCTCAAAATTGACCCAACAACATAACCAATTATTTGTTTCAAAGACTCCCAAGGTACACTTACCATAGTCACTGCCTAGAGAATCCTTTTTATAATAACTGTGCTCATGACCAATTTGGTGAAACACAAGAAGGTGAAAAATCCATTACCCCTGTGCACAGAGAATAAAAGAACACAACCTGAGAGGCTACCATGTATCAACACATCATTTATTCCATCAAGCAAGAGAATCACAAAAGAGAAGAATTAAACAAAGGGATATACAACAACAAGGTTGCTTTCTTCATGGGAAAATATCGTCTGAATGCTGCCTTCATCAAATTTGATAAGTATGACTAGTTGGCGTATCACAACAAAAAGTCATTCTTCCTTTTCTTAGGATCACTTAGCATGCATTTTTAGGACTTCCCTTAAGTATCATCTTTAGAAACATGTCACACACCCATCCTAGCATAATCCTAGTATAATCTAGCATAATCCAGCATAATCCAATCCAATCCTAGTCATCCTAGAATTATCCTAATCATCATCCAAATCATCCCAAATCACATCCTTCACTTGGTGTTGCATCCCCTTTTTTTTAGTTTCTTAGAACCTACATCTTAATAAAACCCTATCTTTAGGCATCCTTAGACTAAAAATTGTTTTAGGATAATCCCCTTTTCCCTTGCAACCTCATCACCTTGATCAAAAGGTTGGTTCACATCGACAGAGAATCTCGTATGCCAAAGACCACAAGTCTATTCTAGGTAGACAATCACATCCACTTGATCTTGTACTAGAGAAATAAACCATTAATCCTTAGGAGCATACCCATCATCCTAGACTCATCATCTTGAATCGTAATCCTAGCACCATCATTCTTAGCTTCCTAGGAACATCCTTGCATTACATCTTGCATCTCATATCCCCTTAGGATAATCCTTTCATGCCATGTACCACACAATCCACTAAGAAGAGGAAGGACATGGACCCTAATCTTGCAGCTAGTTCATCCAATCCAATGATCGACAACACTAACACCATGCTCTCCTTTGCTCCTCAACACAATGCACTAATTGAGTACATCTAGGTGGAAACAAACGATGTGCCCATAGCGAGCACTATGGAAACATTCATGAACCATTCAGGACATGCCCCCATATTCAATGCCATCCTAGGGCACAATAGCCACAACATACTTGAAAGCATCTAGCAACAAAGAATCTGACTACCACCCAGAATCATACCTACATTAGTCACATGACCCATGGAACTCCCAGGAAAGATACCTCATTTAGTAAGAGATGAGGTTTTTAATCCCATACAACAAGCAATACAAGTGGGATATATCCTATCGAAGATGATGCAACCTCCCATACCCCATTTATAGTGCACACCAGGCCGCAATCCACCCCATTTTCAGTCATGGGAGTCTCGCCTCCTAATCCACCACCAGTAGTACAATTAGTAACCCCTATTCTACCCAAGAACCACCACTATTCCAACCCATAGCCTCCAAAGCATCGAATCCAGTTCCACCATTTATTGCACAATTCCCACAACTAGTAATCAACACCCAACAAACTAGCATTCCACCAGTCACTGTGCAACCCATCTAAAACATATCAACTAGCTTGCAACTACAAAGCACACAAACCATCAGTACCATGATACCTACCTTTACTCCATCTTCCATCCCTACAACACATCAGTAGCAACCATAGTTCACTACAAGCATGCCAGCCACGGGATCTTACAATTCACCCCTATTTCTGCAAGGCTCCACTTTCCACGCTCAACCAGTGCCAAGACCACAGTATATTCCAGCACTTCTGCCACAAACCCAATCCAACCCAAACCATCTACTACAAGCTTCTTGAATTGGTTAAGTAATGAAAAATTCTCCATCTTCCACTTGTATTTACTCACAACCCACCATGCAATCCTTAGGTATCCCCATGTAGACGCAGAGCGCCCATCCATCCACCTCCCAAACACAACAACAACAACCCAACCCCTTTGTAGTTGCACCACTAGTCGTCCAACCTATCAAACAACAACAACCACAACAACATAATGCAAACCCATCCCAAGCGCAAAAACAACATAATGCCAACCCATTCACCTCCCAAACAAAACAACAACAACCCAACCCCTTTGCAGCTGCACAACTGATCGCCCAACCTATCCAACAACCACAACCACAAACACAGGGGAAAATCCCTTCATTGCAGAATCACTATAGTAATTTTCTATTGCTTTGGCTAACACACACACCACCTCCCTAGCCATGCCATCTTTAGTAGCATCCCAAGTCATTCCACGTCCACAACAATCAGGCGTTCCCACTAGCATCAATTTCCTCACTACACATAGTGGGACCATTCTACCACAATACACCTATCCCACATACCCTAGCAATGCAGTACAACCCCTTTACATAGGAACAATGCATACTCACCCCACCTACCCAACATTTCACCAAGAACATACCCACTATCAGCCATTACAACAACAACATCAGACACTGCCATCAAATCTAGAGTCGTATCCTACTCTAGAATAGTTACTACCACAAAAAACTATCTATGCTTCCCATCAGTCTCCCTATTACACACCATAATATCCTCCACAAGACCCCCCATATTCACCATTCGATCCATATCACATCCATGGAAGCAATGTAATTGGAGTTAATAACTCTCCCCCATCAATCAATCAGGAGTGGGAAGAAATAAAGAACACTCTCAAGGAGATAAAAGTGAGGACCAAGGTTAAGACATTCAAGTTTGAAGAGGTGTGTCCCTACCCATTTGATCGATCTATCACTGTATACCCTTCCCAAAACACTTTGAGACACCTAGGTTTGACAAATATAGGGGAAGGGGGGATCCTGTCAGCCACATCAAAGAATTTTACATGGCTTGCTAAGAAGTGGCCTATAGTGACAATTTCCTCATGCGTCTATTTCCTAAGAGCTCAAGAGGAACCACTCTTGAATGGTTCTATAATATCCCCTATGGAACAGTCTCCATGTTTGCGAAACTGTCAGAGAAATTTGTGGCCCAGTATGCGCATAATATCAAGAACAAGCTCTCCCTCTTAGCCCTATACAACACAAAATAGAAAGGATGGGAAATCTTGGCATATTACCTACAACATTAGTAGGGACTCACTACGAGATTATCCTATCAACCTCTTGAGAAACATCTCATGATGATCTTCATTAATAATATCCATCCCAAACTAGCCCATCATATGCGCATGAACTGCCTGCATACTTATCAAGAAATCAGAGGTAAAGGCATGGACCTTGAATGGGGTTTCATAGAAGATGGGACTATCAAGCACTTCAAAGAATCCAAGCCTGACAGAAATAATAATGATCAATCATAGTACTTGAACAAGAACAAGAATGCAGTGACTGACGGAGCCACTGACACCAAATATGTTTAGGTCATGGTGGTTGGTCCTATAAAATGAAAAATTAAACCCTTGATATAGTTGGTACTATAGAAGAAATCAAATTTATATTCAAACGATGTTTCATGTTTTTTTGGGGGTTTTTGAGGAGCTTGGATCTATGATTTTCGTAATTATATATTCTCTATTATAGTATAGACAAACTGTCAAAATTTCATACTTCTATCTATTATAAAAACTCTTAGAATTTGAAAGATTAAATCGGTCTATAGTCCTGACTATAGAAGAAAAATAAATATTGATCTCCATGTATTTCTCTTCAAAAAATTAAATCAATGGGAAAAAAACCACCTCTCTGGAAAACATACAGACTGGTAAAAACAAAATTCACCAGCAAAAGAAAAAAAAAAAATCCCATCAATTAATTCCGTTTTCAGAAATTAACTTTTAAAAAAAATGCATTTAATTGTTTTTTTAGAAGGCAAATGAATTTTATTTAAATTAAACAAAACAAAAAAAAAAATTGTTAAGTTTTTAAAAAAAATTGGTTGAGGGAAGGTGGGTCCCAACCCCACCTTACCCCCATGGCACGCACCACCTTTTTCAAGGTGGGCGGCCTTCCCCATAGTGGGGAGCGCAGACCGCGCAGGGGGGAGGGTACCCTACGGGCCCCCCCACTGTCCATAAGGACAGTGCGCTAAGCGCTGGGGGTGGGAACCCGCGTGGGTCCCCCCCCATCTTTTTAGGTTGCTTTTTTTTAATATATTAAATTAATATTGCTTTAAAAAAAATATATAATGCGTTTCGGTTTAATTTAATTGTTAGGTTATTTAAATTTATTTAATTTAGTTTATTTAAATTTATTTAATTTAGTTTATTTAATATATTTAATTTGTTTTGAAGATAGTTTTAGTTAAAATGATAATCGGTATTTAATTATTAATAAATAAACTATCATTTTATGATTTATTTATTAATGTATGGTAAGATATTTAAATAGGATATTAGGTAGTTAATTTAATTGTTAATTATGTTAATTAATGATTTAATTAATACATTTCATTTGTGTTTTAATTTTATATATATATATATATTAATTGTTCATTGTAGCTAATATAGTAATTATCAATTTGAATTAATATTGGCAATATTGAATTTTGAATTGATATATAAATGTATCGTCTATTAGGTGCAAATAATTTAATTAATATATTATATTAATTATTTAGCAAAGATGTGAATGGGTAATTTACGTCAAACAAGATTGATTTTAATCATGTAATTAGGTAACTCGAAACCTTGAAATTGAAACTATTAGTGAATGAATGAGTTTATCGTATGCATGTTGATGGTTAAAATAGATAAGAAATGTTATCCATGTATGTTCTCTTTTCAGTCCTTTAAGACGTTTTCATTTCTATGCATCTTATGGATCTTTTGTGCTTGAATATGTTGTTATCCAGGACATTAGATGACCTAGGATGTATACAGAGGCTGGGGGGTTGTAATTTATATTTCTGTTACTTTGTGACGTGTGTGCTCTATGCTATTACCCTAAACTGACCATTATGTACCTGTATGTGTACCTATGTGTGATCGTTCCTGTAGTATGAGATACTGATTTGGGTTACACTAGGGTTGTGACCTATGCTAGATCTGTTGGGATTTCTGAGCCTAAGGTAGGTTACCTAGATGTGTAGTAGGGGGTGGCTTGCAATAAGTTTCGTGTCCGTAAGAGACTACTGGGGTTGCTTATTGTAGAGTTTCTTAATAAGTGATAACTAAAGACATATTTGGGATATTAAAATGAATTAATAAGATGTGTCCTCACCCATGC
>MU228368.1:4393937-4423372 GCA_018584345.1 Thuja plicata | reverse complement strand
AATTACATCACATGGGTTACTCCACCCATCTCTCCAGTCCACATGGGTAACTTCACCCACCTCTTCAGTTCAAAAAGGTAACTCATAATTAGCTCCTCAGTTAACCAAACTCTATCTCCTCTTAACCTAATAAAGAGGTGGAGTTTATTGAGGATCTCTCCTGTTCCTTTTGATCTCAACCATTCATCTCCCCGTCTCCGGGATTGATCTCAACCGTTCATTTCATCACCAATTCCTATATAATAAACCCTTCATAACCATTTGAAGGATCCAGGATTTCAAGCACCATTACTCTGTCAACATTCAAGCTATCTTGCGATCACACACACACATTTCAATTGTCAAATTGTCGACGCTTCTCAAGTCATAGACGCTGCCCCGCCAATACTGAGCATCAAGAACAGTGTTTCAGAAGGAGTAGAGAGAAACAATAGAAGATTCAAGCATCGAAGGGTTTGCATTCATTTGTCTTCCTTTCTCTTGTTTGTGCATTTTATTTCTCATGTTTCTGTTATTCCTTTAGTAGTCATTGCGTATTTGATTTGCATGCACTTGTGAACCTTTGCTACTAACCCCCGCCCTTGGAAAGCTATGGGAAACCAGAGAGAGAGGCGTACAATACTATAGGTTGCTTCACTTTTCATGCAGTCCTCCCTATTAGTCTGAGCATGACTATGTGCTCCCATGCCCAAACCTAGAGTAGGGTGGTACACCCAATAATCCTCCCATGACCTCCACCACCATGATAGATAATCTGGTGGAGATCCCAGTAGATCTCTACTAACATCAACATCCCCCATGCTACAAGTACCCTTGCATCTATGATTTACATGATCACAGAGATCAGGGTGAGTGTAATGTTAGTCCCTCCCATGTCTGGGGCAATGTACCCCGATACTAGTCCACACACAAAAAAGTATGCCTGACACGCCGGATGCATGTCCAGATATCAGTCTAGTGCAAGCTAACCATGCCGCAAAGGAAGTGGGAGTGTGGCTCCTGACCCAACAAAATCTCTAAGGGCCTCAGTCTGTATCACGCATGGTACCACCACCTCCATCCCTCAGAAGGACAACCAAAATATCCAGTATACATCCTCCAATGTGATCATCATCTCCCTTGTCGAGGGATGAAATGATATTGTCTCCCATCACCACCGCTCGCAAAGTGCAGTCACCATCTCCATGTATGCCCACCTATGGGGCATGTGTGCTATGTATCCCAAGCCAATCACATCTACCTCAGCCCACTCTGCTAGTGTAAAGTGCTCTATCGCTTGTAGCACGACAACCTATCTCTCCCACGATGCTAGTTGATCGATGAACCACTGCACACACATACTAAGCACCCATCAGTCCTTCTATTCCTTCCTAAAACCACTATCCTACATTTTTCTTCCCCCCTTCATCTTTTTCTAGCCTATTCCCTTCTTTTTTGTGTTCCCACCAATCTAGCCATAGCTCGCATTCCTGTGACTGTGGGCACGTGTTCCCAGTAATTCCCCATGTGTTGCAGGAATGCATTCTTGCAACATGATTTCATCACCCCCTAACCCCCCCCCNCTACCCCCCCCCCATTTTTTTCCCCTCTCATCCCTTCTTGCTCCAGGAATGCGTTCCCATGAAAAAGCCTTGCGAAAATGCATTCCCATGACAAATTTAACCCCCTAACCCCATTTTGTGCTCCCGCAAGAAATCCCTTAACCTACCCTCCCCCGACCAACATCTCACGGGAGCACGTTCCTACTGGACCCGATGGCGTTCCTGCTAGGGATCCGTTCATGGGAACACGTTTTCAACCCCCTAAAACCTACATAAAGAAAAACAAACAAAAATGTAGAGCCAGTTTTTTGAGCCTACCTATCTTTCCAGTACCTACGCACCATGTCCATCTGATGCCTCAGTCGCCCCCTCTCATCCATTGCCTCGTCAAATTGCAGAGCTCCAAATTATGAAGGAATTTATAAGCTCAAAATGCACAATAAACCTAATCTTCCGCCCTTCCAGCCATATATAGCCCACCCTGGACCTTTCTTTTCTGCCCCCATCCCCTACAAATTTCTTCTAGACCACATTTTACCCATTCTCTGACTAATTTCTCCACCATTCTACCCCTCAACCTTTCCTTATCTTTTCCATCACTTTTTGATTTCTTTTTGAGACACCGGTAAGGCTTCGTTGTTTCTCCCTACCACCCTCTTGAGGGGGCATCACCCTAACCAAATTATATTTCTCTCCATCAGCATGGGGTAACCTAGTTTCCTAAGTCATGTCTTCGCATCATCTATTATTTTAAAACATCTTTGAAATAGCGTTATTCTAACCCTATGTGGAAGAGGGGCAAAATGTAGACACCTAAATTTGATTAAACATATTTAATTAAATTTAGTGCATTCCTAGAACATTATTGATTAAATAATTATATATTATTTGATTAATTTATGTTATCCCGTAGCTCAATTAATTAAATTAATTAGCTAATAATCTATAGTCTAATAATTAATTAAATCTCTTTTCCTCTATTAAGTTGAATGAATATATTTCTTTATTTAACTTAATTCATAAATCCCCATTTATCCCACTTGTAAATTAAATATTTTATTTAATTAAAATTAAGCACATGGCTACTAACTTTAACCCCTAAACTAACCTTGCCTAACCACTTAACGCATGGTTCCAACTCAACCCAACCCATTCACACATACTAACCCTTCCTTATTAGTTAATTAACCATAATTAACTAATTAACCACTCCACTCATTCTCTCTCCTCCCATCACATCTTCCTTATCACCCCACTTGTCCCCTAAACCTAAGCCTAATAACCTCTTAAGCATGTGCACAATCCTAATCCAAGGATTAAGAACTCAACCCCAATCCCAAATTTAACTTTCATATCACATCCCTCCAATCACCAACCATATGCATTTAATTCTTCCTTAAATTCTCTTACATCCCTCTTACACACTCCATCCATCTCTCACATCTTTGTCCCCTCTCACATCTCCCAAAATGGTCACATTCCCCCATTCTTTCAAACCTCTCTCCTTGTGACACTTGTCACAATGAGAGGCATTTGAGAAAGCACAATCCATGTGCTCTCTCTCAAATGCATCTTGACCCTTCCTCAAGTTTGCATCTTGACCCTCCATTTCTCTCTCCATTTTCTTATAAATTGAACCCTTCACTCTTCCATTTTCATCCACATTCATTGCAAAGTTATCATGCCCATTTGAGAGCCAAAAACATCCATTGCAACACCATAAGTCCCAAATCATCCTAGAAGCAACACTTACCAAATTTCTTGAAGCTTGAAGCATCCATTCAACACACATCCAAGCCATCTTAGACCAAATCTACACATCAAAGGGAGCTTCTACTTAGCTTGTGAGGTTTGCATGCTCTTAGGCTCTTTTTGTAATGTTTTTAGTTCTCTTTTTAGGTATAATCTTATATGTGGTAATTAGTTAGTTTTTTGAATGCTTAGTTTAGCTTTTTGTTCCTTTAACAACTAGTTTTTATTGCTCAAAAGCCAATAAAAAATTTCTCTAAACTTCTCAGGATCCATTTGCAAACCATTAGTAGATATCACAAACCCAAGTACATTATCTCTTCTCTCATGAAGTAACACTTCTTGATGTTTATCAACAAAATTTATTATCTTAACCTATGCAACACTTGTCTCATATGAAATAAATGATCCTATTTTCATATACTAAAAATTAGAATGTCATCAAGGTAAACAATCAAAAAAATACCCAAGAAATTCTTCAATACTTCATTCATCAGTCATGAAATTACTCGGTGTATTAGTCAATACAAAAGGAATTATCAACCACTCATACAATCCATCATTTATTTTGAATTCATTCTTCCACTCATTTCCTTCTCTGATTGTGATCTGATGATATCCACTCTTTAAGTCTATTTTTGTAAAATAATTTGCTCCACTCAAAAAATTCATTTTTTCATCCATCCTAAGCAAAGGAAGCATATACTTCATTGTGATCCTATTTATAGCTCTAGAATCAGTACACATCCTCCATTCTCCATTCTTCTTAGGTGATAAAATTATTGGTGATACACAAGGACTCAAGCTTTCTCTAATCAAACCCTTCCTCAACAATTCTTGCACTTGTCTATTCAATTCCTCATTCTCTGCAGGTTTCATTGGGTGTGCTAGTTTATTAGGAAAACTAGCTCCAGGAATTAGACCCATAGAATTACTAATACTCCTAACATATGGTAATCCAACATACACATTATCTAATATTACGTCTTCATACTCTATCAACAATTCTTTCACTTCCTTAGGATATTCTTCTTCAAATTCCAAATCAGACTTCTTAGGAACCAAAGCATAACACATACTGTCACTCTTCATGTCATCCAATATTCCCTTCCCTCCTTTAACCAAACAAATATAATACTGGTACAATTATCATTATTAGGAGTCTCCACCAAAGGAAACAACACTTGTTTCATCTCATTTGCAACAATAGTATACTTATTCTTTATACCATCATGCAAACATTGTCTATCATATTGCCATGACCTATCCAAAAAGATATGACATCTATCCTTAAGCATAATATCACAAATAAATTCATCATGATAAGATCTTATCTTCAATTTTACCAAAAAATGTTCACTTACCAGTACCTTACGATCATCCTATATCCACTCTATATGATAAGGCTTCAAATATTTCAATCTTTTCAACTTTAACTTGTTCACCAACTCTTCAAAAGCCAAATTATCTGAACTACCATTGTCAATGATTACTTTGCAACACTTTTCTTCAATTTTTCATTATGTCTTGAAAAAAATCATCTTCATCAATAGGTCTTGATCCATCTCCTCATGACATAGGGCTCTCCTCACAATTAGAGCTTCTCCATCTTTTAGCTAATTCAATGGTCTACTAGATTCTTCTTCAACAAAAATATTTCTTCCATTGTTCTTAATCCTCTTGTATCAATTTCCTTGAGTGCATTCAAAGGCTTGGCTTCCTTCACCACAACACTTAAAACAAGTTCCTCTAAAAACTCTTCTTTCATCTCTCCTATAACTACTTGATCCACTACCTCTATAGAAATTTCTATCATCCCTTTGGTATGAACTCTCTTCATTGGATTTGATCTTTCCTTTGTTTTGATCTGAATAAGATTTGCCTCCTCCAAATGATCTACCCCTTTGGGATCTTCCACCTCTTCCTCTTTTTCCTTTTCATGCCTTTTTTTCAATTTCACCTCAGCTTTTAAGGCATATTGATAAGCTTCCTCCACACTTTGTAACTTAACCAAACTAATCTCATCTTGAATTGATGCCTAAAAACCATTTAGGTACCTTGAAACCCTTTCAACATCATCATCTGTATGTTAATATCTGATATCCAACCTATAAAATTATTCGGTATACTCTTTCCCGCTAAGATATTTTTTCTTTAAATTTTGCAACTTTAAAAAAAAAATTACTTGATAATCAGAAGGTAACGACTTAGCCTTCAATTTGTTCACCATGTGATCCCATAATTTGATTTTATCTTTGCTCCTTCTTTGTCTATTAGTATGCAAATGTTCTCACCATAAAGATGCATGTCCTCTTAACTTTGTACATGCATATTTCACCTTCTTATCTTCATTGGTACCTTCATAATCAAAGTACTTCTCCATCTTTGTGATCCAATTGAGTAGTTCATCTGAATCCAACTTTTCATGATAATCAAGTGGATTGAAATATGGTCTTTCATTAACCCTAGTTAGGGCCTTTATAAACCTATCATCTCATTGTTCAATTTCAGGTTCAAGTTTCGCTTTGCCTCCTTTAGCTACTTCTTCATTTGTTTCTTCCTCTTCATCACTTACATGTTTAATGTGTCAACCTCTTCTCTAGGTTGTTTCAATATCATCTAATCTAGCTTCAATCTATCTCAACATATCAAACACAACTAGATCTACATCTCTCCTTCTACCTAAGGTATTTCCTCTTCCATCCATCTTCACGCAAGTCTTCTCAAATTGCGGGTCAGATCCTTACTCTACCATCGTACAACAAAATCACTTCAAAACTTCACAAGCTTAGAAATCACGACCAGCCTCAAAAAAATCATAAACTTTCTCTAATACCACTTAATGAATCCTAGGATGGGAGGAACTTCAAAGAAGTCATTCCAATCCTTGTAGAAAGAGTCACTTAGTGGAAACAACAATTCAAATAATAACAAGGTACAAAGAGTAAGCAAGATCACTGGTTCACATTAATCCAATTTCAAGAAATTACATAAAATTGGCTAGCAATATGCATGTTACATTCCAAGAATACAAGCCTAATTATAGATTGAATTTTAAGAATATATACAATGTTAATCTTTAGGAGGTTATCTATCTAAGAATTGAAAAACTAGAGATCCAATACATCAATATATAGATGTTTGCATCACAAAAAAATTGGCCAAGATTGATCACATTCTCTAAGGTAGCAAAACATAATATCAAACATAGTTCAGGACCCAAATCATAAGGATCTCCCTCAAATAGATGAAACATGATGTGTGATCCATAAGATGCATCAGCCACAACTATACGAACATAGAATGAAATGCCAAGAAAGTTCACATTGCAAGGAAAAGGTTCACGAGATTGAAAAACTCCATACATCCATGAAACACAAAGAAAAAGTATGTTTGGGCCAAAATCAAAGAAATATCCATCCAGAAGAAATGGATCAAGGTGCTGATCCAAAAAATGATCCAACACAACATGAAGAACATACCACAAGGTACACAACTAAAGAAATTCCAAATCTAAGGAACACCATTGAAAATACAGAGAGTGAAAAAATAGGTACAACTGAAAACATAAATATTTTTGGTTGATGCAAGATTTCCAAAGAACCCAAGATACTCCTAAACTAGTAACTTTGTAACTGTAAGGATATTTTTATATGAAAACACAATGCACAAAGGGTTTTCATGTTGTAATGGATCCTAAACTGATTGATTTGCAATTACCTATCATTTGATCACCTTCATATCTACATATTAGATATCAAATTTTCTCAGTTTCATTACCCACTTTAGTAGTCTCCTTGTTAAGGAAAAATTTCTAAGAAGGTATTTCAAGGGATCTATCATATCTATTAGTTTGATTAGATGTTCCAACATATAGTATCATAATTTTTGGTATGCAAACACCACTTCTAAAAACACTCTTTCAATAGATATATAATTGATCTCATAACTTACTAATGTTGTGTTGATGTAATATCTGTCTCTCTCTTTTCCATCAAAGTCTATTTGTGCCAAAAGAGCTCCCAGTGATTTCTCCATAGATTATATATAGAGAAAGAGTGGTTTCCCTTCTATGGGTGACATCAAAATGGGTGGATTCATCAATTATTTCTTCAATTTATCAAAATATTCTTCACATGTTATTTCCCAATAGAATGCCACATTCTAATATAGCAACTAAGTGAATGAATGACAACTATCTGCCAGTTGTGAAATAAACCTTCAAATTGATTAGAACCTTCCCTATAATGATCTTAGTCGAATGATGTTTTTAGGAGATTTCATTTCTATTATTCCTTTGACCTTTTCTAGATCTACATCTACACCTTGGGCTGAAACTATGTAACCTAACATTTTTCTAGATGTGACTCCAAATGAACACTTCTTTAGATTGAGACACACCTTGAAATTTTCTAATCATTGAAATATTTTATCCAGAATTTTGAGGTTTTTCTTCTCTAGTGAATTATTTTCATAGCACATCATTAGCATAATATTCCATGAATGTATGCATCATTTCATTAAAAATTATTTGCATCTCAAGATGATAGGTTGCTGCATTCTTTAACCAAAAAGGCATCATGTTCTAACAAAATGTGCCCCAGGGACATGTGAAAGCTATTTTATCTTGATCTTATCATGATATCTTTATTTGATTGTAACAAAAAAAACATCCATCAAAGATAAAATAACATGAATAGTTGTCAAATCTATAATGGTATCTATACTGGATAAAGGAAAATCATCCTTCGGGAATTCTTTGTTTAGATCTCTAAAATCTATACAAATCCTAATACTTTTTTCTAGTTTAGAAATAGGTACAATGTTAGATATCCAATCTACATAGGAAATTTAATTGATAAATCCAACATCTAAACATACATAGAATGAAGATTAACATAACAACTCATAACACATGATATGATTAAATTAGTTTAAACACTTGAGGAGATGGTGTTGAAAAATTAGTTGATGCATCCACGGTGGATGCACCCTCTACTTCTGCTTAAATAGACCCTCTTGGTCTTAGGGGGAGCTCTTCTAGCTTAGGACTCCTATGTAGTTGGTTAACTCACCTCTGAGTATGCACCTATGAAATCATGGTTACAAGAACATAATATTTCTATGTGTATTCACACATTGTCTAAAATGCATTAGGATCAAAGTTTCAAAATCTCTGGGAAATTTGCGTACGGTTGCAAACATTAAATGCGGTAGATTGTATAAAAGAAAGAAAGTATTCGATCTTCTTCACACTTTCATTCATAGAGCACAGAATTTGGAGAGCATTGGAGCACTAGACATCAAGGCATGAAGGCATAACAGATTTGGGAATTGAGCGAATGGATAAGAAGTTTGGAATGGAACCCTAGCAGTCACGCCATTTCAGAATTTCATGAAACCCTACTTAAGAAAATTCCAAGTAAGTATGGCGAATCCAATTGTGTTTGATATAGTAGAGAAGAAGAGATTTGTATTCAAGAAACATCCATTCAAATCCATATTGGATGATGTGGAAGGGGCTTTCTCCAAAACCCCGCTAGGTGTTGTTCACGTGGAAGATATCCGCGCGTATATTTACTGTAAGAAGGAAACAATAGGAGATGTCAAAATAGCTACTCATATGGAATCCATGATGAAACCTAACTACACATTCAAAGATGAATTCATGCACTTGATTGATAACCCTATCTTTGATTATTCTAATGCGCATGAGTTTGATGAGCCTGAATGGATAAAGATTTTGTTGAGCAGAATACATGATGATCTTTACTGGATTGGTGAGGTTCCTGTGTGTATCACCATAGACCTAATTCATGAATTAAATGGACTTCCCAAGACTAGACCACTCTTTCCCACTGGAAAGGATGTCAAAAAGAAGATTGAACAAGTTTGTCTATCCAAAAGTGACAAGCATGGAATGACAGTTGACCCTATCAAAGAAGATGACATAAAACTTCTGACAATGATACTTGGGTATAAGTTTCAACAAGCTAGCAGATTGAACAGTGTCTCTATAGCAACAGTCCTAACAGCTATCAGAATGGTGAAGGATAACACTCAATACAACTTACGTGAGATCTTGCATGGTCAATTGATTGACAACATTCAAATTATCAAGCATGATAGGAGCAAGACATTCAAGTTTGGATCTCTGATCATCTACTTGTATTTCCATATAGTTGGAAAGGTTGCAAACCTTTACCTAGACATGAGCAAACCCACAATGTCTTATATTTCTCTTAAGGTCACCTTAGAAAGTAGTGCAAGGGATGCCATGGATATCAATATAAAGGCATTCAGGATAAAAATGCAGAATACGTTCAGACTATCTGAGAAGATAGTTGACAAATACAAGGATACCATATGTTTCATGGTAGAAACAGATTGCACATGCATGGAGGTAGTTGAACCTAGAATCAAATGGATTCATCCTCTTGGTTATGAAGTGGAAGAACATGTGCTAGAATGATATGCGCAAGTTCTATTGTCAGCACCCAAAGATCCTAATGAGCCTAGGTGGGGCACTTATAGAGAGAAGACCAATGAAGTGGATATTGTCTTATATAGTGCTGATAATAAAAGGAAAGCATCTAGAATTACATCTAACATTCTGAAAGTTCATGGAATCACTCAAGAAGATCTCGACAAAGCTAGAGATGCCAAGATAGAAAAAGAACTTGAGAAAGCTGAACAAATCTAGAAGAAGAAGAAAGTAGAGAGCACCTCTACGCCCTCTACCACCATTGACTTAGATTCATCTCCATTGACTACACCAAGAAAGAAGACTAGAGGAAGAAAATAGGTGCCTACAAATCACCCATCCTCAAGGAACACTCAGAGCAAAGCAAAGAATACTCAAGCTCCTTCTAAGGTAGGATTTAGACCTAGTCTAAATATTTTGAGGAACAATATTGTTAATGAAGGGAGATTAGATACACTTTCTAAATTCTATGACAAGTATCAAGAAATTGATAAAACTGAGATACACTCTATGATCGTATCTCATATGATCAAGTTCAAGAAGACAGTTCTTGAACTCAAGACAGTGATACCGGATTAGTTATGGAACTTATTAGAAATCATGAAAAGACATGCAATTAAGGAAGATATGAGGATAAGAGAAGAAACATTGGATACTCTTCTTCCTGTATGCTCACATGATGAGAAGGCTATATTGTTAGATCTGGTGAAGCCTCATCTCTAAACTAAGACAAGGACCCTAGAAGTTATGAACAAGGAGTATGAAAAAATAGGTAAGGAGACTGAAAAGGCATTTGCACAAGTATTTATGGATAGACACATGTATCCACCAATGGTGCCTACAACAAAATTTACTCTAGCTCCTCCCAAACAGGCTATAAAACCAATGATTCAGATTGTGCCTATGACAAGTCCACAAGTCTCAGCACCCATAGTGACAATAACTTCTAATATAGATAAAGACTCAGAAGGCACTATAGTAGTTGACAATGTCAAGATATCCATGACTGCATCTAAAAAAGATATGGACAAAGTTGATAAGGCATTTGTAAGCACTGAAGAAATGTGCACTGATGATACCACTGCACAACAAGATGAAGTTCCCATCAATGATCAAATTGACATAAATGAAGATACTCAAGATGATACTCAAGGTGACAAGATGCCAATAAAAGAGAAACTAGTAAAATTTGAATGCATGGATACAAGTCAGAACACTATATTCTCACCAACCACTCAACCTTCTACCTCATTGTTTTCAAGGTTAACTCCTGATTCAGCAAGTTTGGATGCATGGGGAGAAGAAGACCTAATCAAAATCAGCGTTCTTGCTATGGAAAAAAAAAAAAAAGGAAAAACAAGTGATTAGGAACCCTCACTTTTTGGAAATAGTGAACATTTTGAATGACTTGGTGCCTGCTGATCAAAAAGTAGCCAAAGTCCAATCAGTTGAAGATGTGGACAAAATTTTGTCAAACTTCAAATCACAATTTATAAGCTTAGTAGACTTTGCTACTAAGATTGCAGGAGATGAATACAAGAAGGAGAGACTGAATGATTTGGTAAAGAACTTTACCATAGACTTGAACTCCTTAAAGATTGGGAAATCTATATTGAAGGAATTGGTAGATAAAGGAAAGAGAGTCATAGAAAATTGTATGGATAGAGTGAGGCTCACCTCTGAGCACACCAAAAAGGTAGAAGAGGCAGAGTTAATGATAGATAGAATAAGAAAATCATTTGAAACTTCCATGCAAGACGTGAACATATGTAACAATGTCTACCAAGGGCAGTTAGATAAAATTGAGAAAGCAAATTTAGAAATCAGCAAGATAAGGGTAAGGCAAACCCAGTTAAGAAATGCACTTGCGCCATCCTTAGCAGTCCTCAATGAGAACATCAAATAGATTGATGCCACTATTGTGACATATGATCAAGGTCCCTACATGGATCTAATAAAAATGGAGAAGCTGACATATGCATTGTGCACGCATCTACAAACAATTGATGCTATGAAAGTATTTTGGCATAAAGAGATCCAATCTCTTAAAATTACGTACCCTGAAGTGTATATGGACTAAGTATGTAGTAGACTTACAAGTTTTTGTACACCTTTGTCATTAATGTCAAAGGGGGAGTAATATATAATGTGTATATATGGAGATGTATATGTATATATGATGTTATACAGTCACTTTTTGTGTTAATTCATTTTGAGTAACTTGACCACATTCCTTTGTTGCCATAAATGAAAAAGGGGGAGATTGTTGGCAAGGTGACTACCTGAGGATGCATGACTCATTTTGTGTTGTCATCATGGAAACAAATTCATGTTTAGTCTCTATCTTAAAAGACAAAGTGACTAAGGAAAATAGGGCAGACAGAGATACTCAGCGATCAGCACATCAACGCACATGCGAGAGATCGATTCAGAGTATGTGTGTTTAGATATAAGTTGTATGAAACATGTACATGATACATCTAGACATGCATAGTATGGAACTATAGTACGGAAAAGTTACAAGCAGATCAATAGACCAACAGTCCAGGAGATAGAGCATGGAAGCTGACTAAGTGTTTTGATCAGCGTGTGTTATTTTATAATGTAATGGCTAAGAGCCTTTGGTTATACGATTGTAATGATGTAATTAATATTTTAGTAAAAATGCTTGAACTGACTTGTTTGGAAGCATTGTATATTTTGTTTTAGGGCTGACTAGTGTTTTGTTTTTGGGTTGCGCCTATTCAGATTTGAATATATAAGTATGTAATGTAAAGATATAATAGAAGTGTCGATTATTATGCAAGAGGAAGATATAGAGGGATAGTACTATGAAGTTAGTATATGATATAGCTCTTTGAGAGAGTAAGATCATTCTCGCATACATGGAACTGATCAGACAACAGTGTCATCACAATAGTTCATTTTGATATAGTGCATATCATCTTTCATAAGGTTGTATCCTTCATCTTATTGTGCAGTGAGCCTAGGCAGTGAGTCATATACCTTTAACAGGGTTTTGTAAAAGACTCCTAACAGGGTCCGACCTTTGACTAGGTCATTGTACTCATATTGTAAAGACTGCTTCTAACAGGGTAAAGGAACTCTCACAAGTTCATTATACTTAGTACAATATTTGTGGGTACTAATTCCCACCGGGGTTTTCCTCTGATCAAGGTTTCCTCGTAATCATATCATGTATTATGAGTTGTTATGTTAAGCTTCATTCTATGTATGTTTGATTTATATTTAAGTTGCTAAAAATTAATTAATAGACAAACACTGATTCACCCCTCCCCTCTCAGTGTTTCTAACAATTTCTTTATGATGTTTGGGGAGAGTGTCAAGTCTCTCATATTTTTGCACCTCTGAGAGGTTTTCACCATCATATTTGTGTTTTCCATTTCTTTTTCTTGATGTAATACTTCTATTGTATGGTTTTCACCATTAGATCCTTGGTTTATTATATTTATTTGCTGACTAACAGACTTGTCACTCCCTTGAGTCAAAGCTTTGTTAGTGAATTCACTGGTGGAATTTGTATGAGGTTCAAATGGATTGACATCTAAGGTGATGGCATAATTGTTAGGAAGGGTATCTATCTCAATAGGTTTTTTTCATTCCCAATCAATAAGTTGTGGATGTACTAATGGTAAGGGATAATTTGGTTGGTTTGGTTCAAAAGCGGTAAGGTTCTTGATAGAACCCTGGTCATATCTTTTGATGATATCATCAAGGTCTATGATGTAACTCTCCTCTATATTATCCCTCACATTCAATATTTAATTTCCATTGCTAGAGTTATCATAAATATGTTGTAATCCAAATTCAAATGGTCTAGACCCTAAGCTTTGTCCCTCAGGGAATGTAGGTACATATGATTTGATCACATCAATATCTTTCTCTTAATAGGATTCTTCTAAACTAAAATACCATTCTCATTCATTTGAGTTTGGTTCACTACAAGCTTGTAATTTGTGGATTTTTTCATAGAGATTGCAAGTACCTTCTTCTTCTTTTTGTTTGTGAATGGTTTCTTCTTCTTTGTAACCTAACATTTTCTTGTCTTTGTTGTTTCTAAAAGTAGGTTGTATGGGTTCCACAATGCTTTCTCTTCATTTTCCAATAGGACCTTTCCCATCATACTCTATCCTTTGCATGATATGGAATCCTTTATGATATTGTTTTTTTGGTAAATTGATATTTATTTCTTTCTATTGATAATCCTCTTCATCTTTATATATCCATTGTAGGACATTTTTATCATCATATTCTTTAAATAGTGTCCCTATTATGATAAATGAACTATCATAAAAAGTAAGTGGTTTTGAACTTTGTTGTATAGAAATTGATGGCCTTCCATGTGATTTGGGAGAAAGAGGTAAATCTGATAAAGATAATGAATATTCACAAACTTCCTTATCTTTTAATGTGAGTTTTTGTTCAAAATCCATCAATGTGGCTGCCAAGGAACTTTATGTGTTGGAAGAGATAGAAATGGAATCCTATCTATTATGGGAAACAATGACATCATTCACAAGTTTTATTGTATTAAAATATTGGAAAGTATTTGAATCTCCTATAATGGTGATATCTTGTCCATTGTATAGGAATTTCAAGCATTGGTGATAGGTGGATTCTACTTCCTACATTTCCTGTATCAAGGATTGACCCAAGACTGTGTTATATGATAAATTAAAGTCTAAGGCTTGACACACTACATCCTTTTGAACTGGCCCCACTCTAATTGATAACATGACTAATTCTTTAGAGGACCTCTCTTCATTGTCACAAAATTTTATTGTGATCTTTCTTTTTGGATCCACTACTTATTTGGAATATCCCAATGCATAGACAAGACTCAACGTACAAATATTTAAGCCAACTCCTCCATATATTAGGACACATTTAAATAAGTGTTTATGGATCAAGACGTTAATATGTAATGCATCCTCTTTTGAAAGGGATAGATAGTGAGGTGTGGTTATATGTCCCACCATGGATTGGAATGAAGCAACATCCAAGTTGTTAGGTGTAGTATTTTATAATAGATCTTTTTCTAGAATGTCTTTATGTATGGGCCAAAGTTTCAAAATATCTAATATGGATATCTATCTTTGGGTCTTTTGTAACTATTCAATTATGTTTTGAATAAGAGGAAAATAGGATTTGAAAGGTCCTGAAACCTTTTACAAAAGACCAAAAATATTAAACATTATGCTTCAACAAAAGAATGGCCAAAACTCTAAAAAGGATAGACATAGGGACAAAAAAATAGAGTGGGACAATACAAAAGGACAGTTGGATAGGAGCTAAGGCCAACAGCCTAGAAACAAAGAAACAAAGAGACCCACAAACTAGAAGAGGAAAAGTCACCAAATACTATTCAGAAGGTTTACCACTTCAGATGCTAGAAGGTCCATATTGATGGCGAAGGCCTTGAGGTTGTCAATTTATTTACCAGTTCTCCTAGGGCTAGTTCTAGGATCATCAAGCCTTTTTTGACCTGACTCATTATCATCCTCAATGCCCTTCTCCCAGAAGTCGATAAGGATATTGACTTGATCAATCGAGGTTGAGAATATCTTAAATATTTGTTCCCCAATAAATCTGAGATTAGCCTCAATGGCAGAGATTTTATGATCCATAAAATCCATTCTAGCATCCATAGACACCATAGCCATGTCACAATTGGAAATATTATCACTTACCAAGGTAAATTTGGAATCAAAAGCTTCAAAAATCCCATCCTCTTTATTCATGGCCTCTGTAAGATCATTTAGGAACTCCAAGAAAGGTTTATCACCCAGCCCTAAAAAATCCATTATTTTGATTCTAGTAGCCATCCTTATG
The DNA here is from genome assembly GCA_018584345.1 of Thuja plicata. Lineage (NCBI taxonomy): Eukaryota > Viridiplantae > Streptophyta > Pinopsida > Cupressales > Cupressaceae > Thuja > Thuja plicata. The sequence continues at coordinate 4,407,745 of MU228368.1, read as the reverse complement.
CTATTATCCTTCAGACTAGTCAGCTTAGTGAAAATCTAGTTAAGGACTTCCCTAGCTTGACCAAAACCAATTTTATTTTTTAGAAGAGTTATCCTTCCCACAATCCTAATTCTAAGAGTCACCTTTTCCAAAGGAGTTTTCTTTACGAGAAGAACCAGGAGCACAGGTCTGGAAATATTTAAAAGGCCTGGGAGTAGGGTTACCCAATAGGGTTTTATGGGTACTACATTACTTCTTTCCCTTATTGAAATCCTCAACCAGATTCTCCTCCACATTATCCTATTCCTCTTTCATATCATCACCAGCCTTAGAGGACGATTCCTCAAGAATAAAGGATCTTATTTTCCTTCCCGTAGCTTTCTTAGATGAAGAAGTAGTACCATTGATAGAGCCTTTGCCCTTTTTATTATGGCTCATGTTAGTATCCTACTACGAATCAGTCTCATAATCCACATCTATGTCACATTCTACCCCATCCTCTTCATCTTCCTTGTAATCATCGTCACTAGAGTCCGAAGGCTTCAAATTTCAAGAAACATGAATGTTGGGAAAAAAAATTTATGGAGGAGCATAAGGCCCTCATGTATAGAAGGGTTCTCCTAAGGATTATTCTAAGCATCCTTAATGCTAACATTCATAGAATTTAGAAGGTAATACAAGAGGGAGATCTTCTTAGCATAACAAAAATGATATAGGATCATAAAATGGTACACGTAAATCCTAGAGAATCTTCCATCTAAAGTAATATACTGTATAATAGCAAAGAGAACTCTATGCCAAACCTTTTTGATGATTTTATGGGAGTATTAGGTCTTCTTCTTTCATTTTACCAACCTATCCCTCTTCTTCTCCTCCTTCAAAAATCTCTTTATCACAACATCATTCAGACACCTATCTCTGTAAAAGTTTTTCCCACCTCTAGGGAGGCCTATAACCTCTATAATGAGCTCCTCGGTGATTTTAACATTAGTGCCTGCTAGAGAAATATTCCCATTTCTCCAGTTTTTTATGAAGAAATTAGTGACAACAGTATCCATTCCATGAAGATTTTCCATATACCCAGCCAAGGCTCCCTTCTTGAGCAGATTCCAGACTTTCTCCTTATTTTTCTAATTCTTTTAGGAAAAGGGCTCCATCCTTTTCCTATTACCTCACATCTCAAAACTCCAGACATCGAACAAAGAATTAGTGAGCTTAAGCTTAGAATTAGAATTAGGGATTAACACTAATTTCCAATTTCAAACCAGAGTTATAGAAAAAACACCAACAAAGTGTGCCTTGCTAGCAGCACATAATTTATCTAGGTGTTGAAAGTACACATGACATAGCTAATCTTATAATTAGTACTCCTGCTTGTGTTAACTGTCATCATTAAGTTGAGTTTCAAATCCTCCACGGGTATGATCATATATTAAAAACATTTTAATCTCATGCGAGATATCCATCTCACTCTTCCATTTCATGATGTAACATGAATTCACAATAATATTTGCAAACCCATCAGCAACCGTATTAAATTATTTGAAACCATGTGAAATGTGTAATGCCCCACCCGGGAATCCTTGGAAACAAGGATAAAACCAATACTAAGGTAACAATACTTTTTTAAAGAAAATACATAACTCATAACATAGCGCAAAGAGGAAGTCTAACACAAATCCAAGAACTCCCAAGAACAAACCAACACAAACATACATTACCGACTACATGATTAGCATACAAGGTTCATCTAATTGCTACATTATTCCACAATGGTTCCTTTTAAGCCCAAAGTATAATTCCTACCATGGCTAAATCATACAAGTTCATTTACTAAATTAAATTGCAAGGATGTCCATGGATTACATTCACTTACACCAAAAACATCTGATAGTCAAACTATTTCAATTTGGGAAGGTATAACATCAAAAAGGGTATCTCAAAAACTATCTTGCATCCTCCAGTTGAGGATGGAAATGCCCTCTGTCTATGAAATGAAAAAATAGGGAAGAAAGGGAAATAGAAAATTGTATGACAAAGCACTTATCTCATAAAAAAAATCACTTCCAAAACAACAAAAGACTAGGTATGAAATGACAATACACCCCTTCCCATACGAAAAAAAATACTGTCATACAACAATTCACTGGTCTTTGTTTAGACCATGTCCTAGAAGCCATAAATTTTGCATCTGGAGTCTGATTGACTCCATTCAAAATGCATTAGAAAGGTCTTGAAGGTTTGTATGACATGATGGACCTAAAACAATCTTAGAAAATCCAAATTTTTGTTGCCATCGACTTGATTTGATTACAACTCAAAAGATGGTGACAATTGTTGCCAAAACTTGCAATGAATGGTCTCCTTAGTTTGAAGTCTAGATAGGCTCTCCGAAACCAATGAACAACATAAAATACAAGCTAGCTCCACACTAGGAAGTATCAGATACACGTCTATCAAGGATATGGACACTTGATTACACCATCAACATAAATACACCATTCAAGAAGGGATACGCACCTAGATCATCTACCACCATAATATCATATTACTGTAGTCAAATTCATAATAAGAAGAGTACACATCAAGTACATAAACATGAGTATAAAGTAATTGCATAAATCAATAAAAGTAACCTGAAGAAGTAAATGAGTGGGAAGCTCCAATCCTGTAGCTGGAGGAAGACCAACTTTGTACTCCGATCCCCAACAGTGGTATAGGATTGTAACGCCACCCAACCATGTGTTACCCATAGGCCCAACCCATCATGCTCATGGATATAATGACCCAACCATAGGCTCATAACACACACAAACACACAAGAGGCTACACACGCGCCAACAGATGCATGGCTCAAGGTACACATATGAACATGAAGGTAAATGAAATATTCCAGTCACTACTCAGAACACACTAAGTATATTATGTAGGGACTCTAGTGGAGTTTCCTTGCTTGGATTGTACTAGCCCAAATAGTATGTGGTAGAGTAGCTCAACTCCCTTGGGAGGCCTCGTACTATCTTGCGTACAAGACTATATTTCATTAAACACTGAACCCCACCCTTGGTACTCCTAATTGATGGCCCTTGGTACTCTCAAGTGACAAATGGTTTACCTTTTATTAAGTTTTATTACCCATGTGTTTATTTTATTATCACTTTATTAGAACTTTTACACGTTACTTTGTCGGCCACTTCCATGCTGGGATAATGGTGAGCAACCACTCGACACGTCTACCTATACATACCCTTTCTCACCATACAATAAGTGCCAAAAGGAAATGAAATCTCCCAACCCAACCCCCAAATAATAAAACACTCAAATAGATTATATCCAGGAGTTTGGATCTCGCAAGATCCAACATAAGCACGCTCACGTGCACGTGGTGAACACAACCAACACCATGTAACAATGGAATAAAAATATACAAGGGGCTAGATCCAGGAAAAGCAATAAGAATGAATAACAAACCTCACTCAAGAAAACACATCCGAGTGGAAACTGAAATGATAACAACAATAACACATAGCTCAATTGGCCACTTTCCAAGAGTGTGGATTCCCATAGAAACCATAAGTCATCTCATTAGAATACGAGGATGGCACACAATGCCCAAAAATAACTATTCACTCAAAAATTATGGAAAACCAGCAACAAGGAAAAATCCACACATTTAACTTGACAGAGCACTTTCGGATCGGGATGCAAAAATATCAGGAATGTCCTCTATCCATTCTAACTCCACAATCCTACTCCTTGTAGAAAAGGCTACCAAAAGCATAATTTAAAATATGCCAAGAAGTCAACATGCACGAACTCAGTGACATGCAAAACACAACGACGCCAAAAAATAATCATAATTAAAACTCCTCAGAATTTGGAAAAATAAAAAAACCACTTCTAAAACATGCCCAAACTACCAAAAATCATATAAAATTCAAGTTCTAGGAACACATACAAATTTTGACAGCATTACTAGATAAAAACTTCAAATCTCAAAATATGGAAACAAACAAATGCTCATGCCCACCCAACTGGGTCTTGGAATAGCATAAAAATGGAGGGAAATACTATTTCTCAACCCCCAAACAATTAGTGATCGAAAGAATTGATCAAAATAGAGTATAAAATTAAAAATGAGAAAGCCCTACCTCATTCCAAATACTCAAAAACTGGAATGAAGAGAATAAAATGGAGAAGAATTCAAATGGGCTGAAAATCTCAAAGAAGATGGAGATCCATGCTACGAATCCAACAAGCCTATCCTCACGACGATCTGACAAGCTAATCTCCCATAATGAGCAAAACACTAAAATCTCCAAAGAGGGTTTTGGAGCAAAACTCAAATTTTCCAAAACATAAAATGAAAAAGTGAAGTCTAAAAACTCACTTTTGCCTAATATAAGCACTTTTATAAAAGAGACTTATAAATTAGAATATTAAGCCACTTAATAAAATAATTGGCTACATCCCGAAACTAATTAAAAAAATTCCAAAAATTTAGAATTCAACTACGGAAAATTAGCCAGAAAAAAATTTAAATAAAACCAACATTAAAATTCCCCAAAAGGATTAAATCAGCAATTAAATTAAATAATTTCCACGACAACTGTGGAACCCTAAATGCATAGACACACTCACTGGTCAATTCACATAATGCTTTATGAATCTGGATTTACCACATTAATCGGAGGTGTAATTACAATAACAATATTACAGATGCGTCACCCATATAGGAACAACATTGGCTCAGCATGAACGATCATGGTAACTATCTCGTGGCGACACTTCTAGGGATATAGGTACACACTCGAATCCTATACTCGGGATGAATGTACCTAGTACCTATTCAGTAAACAAGAAAACATCAAGTGTAGATGTTCAATAATATAAATAGAAAAAGTACAAACAAATTCATAATCATTTTGAAGGAGAATGAGACATTGTGTAGATCTCGCAAACAAGTGACTACGACTTCATCTCAATTCATACTAGCACCAATAGGAAACATGCATAACGGTGGTGTAGTAAAACATCACAACATATATAATCACATAATAATGCATTTAAATTAAATTATTTAAATAATCATTTTCAGCTATGTGACCATATATCTACTCAAGGTAAAAGACATATATCCACAACATAAATGCACCATAACAAGAAGTCCAATAACCCCCATTGAATACAAATATAATTCTCAGTCCAAATCCAAATACAAAATAAAACATGCATCATCATGAAGATAAGATTGAAGTATTACTAACATCATATTCTAATATTTGAAATTAGAAATGATACAAGGAACAAAATTAAGGTACAATAGCCAGCTATACCACTCAGTGCAACCACTAGATCAATCACATGATTAGTGAAGGAGAAACAACATTAGGGTACAATATGATAACTCCGAATATAGATAGTATCTCAACAAGGTAAGAAATCATAACTAGGTAAGCACTGGAAAAAACCTTAGTGAAACCATCAACTCACATCACAAGCCAAATAAGCAAATAACCATCAGAACCACATCAGTAATCTCATATCAAGCACAAGAACCACCTGAACTGGGTGCATCTCAAATGCCAATATAACACCATCACAAAGGAATAATTATCAAAATGCCAGGTCAGCCTAACCAATTGCAAGGTGTAGAAATAAGGATCAACAATAGATATACAACTACCATAGGGACATAATCAAGTTGTTGATGCAATATCACAGATAAGATCATATCGGAGGTATAACCTCTCATGGGTCCAATATAATCATGAAATACACACACAAAAACCATCAAAGCCACATCCTTCAGGATGACATGCTCAACACAAATGGGAGAGGCACTACATCATCCTCCCCAAGGACTAGGCTTACTCCTCAAATCCTGCACGTCAATCCCAAAAATGCACAAGAAGTGTGAGATCAAAAAACCATCTGAAAAGAAAGAATATCGATATAACTACTCCACAAGTATGGCCAAATCAACCAATTCCCCACAAGCTAGTTCTCACAACCGCTGAAAGGATCCACACACACCAAATAGCATCAACATTCTCTCTAGGTCCAATAAACAAGAATTCAATATGCCCAAGGAAAGACAAATCTGTCACAACCTCTGCCAAAAGAGGCATAACATAGTCTACTCTACCTCATCACAAGGCATATAACAACAAAATAGTGACCTCCACGATCACTCCAAGATTGAATCACCAAGAAATTCCATGTCAACAACTCAAAAACATGGGAAAATCATCCCAAAATTTGAAAAGAACACCATCATGCCCATATAGAGAATTCTTAAATCCAACCAAATTCTCACTAGCTCACCCAAGAATCTTAAAAGATGAAGATTCTTTTCCAAACATTGCACTCTTGTCAGGGAAACTACATCCAACTCAGGTGTACCAGGGGATAAAAATCTACAAGGTCACCTCTCAATGCCAAGAGCACTCAGAAACAATGGCTCATTAGTGTACTCCTATTTAAAGGAACACTCAATCACAACTAAAGAACAAGCATAGGAGCAATATGGTCCTTCCAATGCTAATAACTCAACTATAGCTAAATATCAGGGTCACTTAACCCAATCAGACCATGATCTTACCTTCAACAAGGTGGAAATGAATCTAAAGGCAACACCATCTTACAGTCAAACGCATAACCAAGATCGAGATTGTAAGAAACTCCCACCACTATCATGTCCTTCTAGCCTAAAGCTAGGAATACCAGACTACTAGCGGTCCTCTTCCAACCAGACCTCCAACATGGAATCTCACTAAGAAGAGGATAACTTAATGAATATAATATCATATATACATAACCATAAGGAAGTATAGCCCTCAGAGGGTTAAGACTAGGAAGGGAGTCTCTCTACCTCCACACTACAATAGTCCAACAAGAGTTGGGAGAAAATCCTACAACCCAAGTAGACATCAAGAATACTCACCAACCCTAAAATCCAATAGCGGTGCATCCAACACTTATATATCCACTCTAAAAGAGGAAAGAAAAAAATCAATGCACAACCATCAAGACCTACAACAAAAATCACACTCAGAGGTGGACTAAGTCACACCCAATTATCTTGAATTAACCAATGCTAAGAAGGGAAATGCTCTAGGTCTCCAATTAACATCATGGAAGCAAACAAAATCACAATGATCCTACACACAAAAACTAGGGCATGAATACAATCTCAACTACTACCACACAAGATACACATGAATATTAATAAAACATAAATTTTACACCAAGATTCCAATCAATGCACAAAATAAGTTGTAGAAAATAACTATTCATTCTTTAACAATTGCACATATTTCAACGACTATAATCTCTTTTAACATGATTTACATTTACTCATACATTGCACAATGTAGCTATGAACATTCATACCAAGGATATCTACAATCCAATATATTTTAATTCAATTAACACTTAACAAGCATGTACATCACTAACAACTTTCTTTTCTCTTCATGTACCACACAAGATTTTCTCATAATTAAAATAAAAATACATTTTCAGTAACATCTTAACAGCTACTTAACAAACACATAGTAGTATGTTCTCTACGATGTTCTCCCTTGCACATACTATCAGAGGTTCACTCTAAGCATGATAGAGTCAAAACACAAAACTGGGCAGCAATAGAAAACATTTGAAATAGTCACCATAAAACAAAAAGGGGAAAACCCAAATGGGGGATTATCAATTTCAACAGTAAATCCTAAAAATATGCACTTTTTGACAATAAATCAAATGTGACAACCATCACGAAGAGATAGGTATAGAAGTTTCAATGAGTATTCCAAACAAGAAATTACCAAAATGATGCTATCCCACACAATACATGGAAAGATCTACTAGGAAAATAAAATAAGGAACCAATCGTAAATTACATTCACAAGATAGTGTGACTGAAACCAGTCACACAAGAGGGAGTAATCGCCACATTGTACTAAGGATTACATCATCTCAGCAATGTTAGAGAACATGCCCACAAACATCAAACAATGAATCATTAATGATCTCAATCATATTCTTAACTATAACTTTTATAAATGCAATACTATTATTTCCTAGTATAAATTATTTATTTCTTTTCATGCAATGCACCAATTTCCATTATGCAGGATCTAAGAAAATGAGGGTCAAAAGACTAACTCTAACCATATGCTGAATGAACAATAGGATTCCTCTGAGTAAGCAATACAACATGCACAAGGGTCATTATACCACACAGATAAGCACTAATTTCTTCTATCATAGTGGCCTTAATGCACTCAAGGAGAGGTAAATTCAAGGTTGCAAAGCACAAAATTCTAGGTTCACATGATTACATTGAACAAGAAATATTAGCAAATGCTTCCAAACCACAACACTCTTCCAAAATTATTAATAATCAAGCAAGTTGGGGACATAATTCATTAACCCAAATGATCTATTACAATAAATACTTTCATTCCTTATTACCAAAGCATATCTCTTCAATAACTACTATGATACATAAGCATTTCCCTATGAGAGGAATGCCTAATAATGCAAGAAATAAGATGTCACATATAACTAACATGAATTATTTCAATTACCTTCACATTAAGAAATAAACATAAGAATACAATACACATTACTCTAAAAAGGGATTAAAATAATAGGCACTAATGGCCAACCATGCACACCAAACAATGAATCCAACTAAGGTATCACACATGCAATCAAGCCACACAAGGGCATATCAACTCCTACAATAGTCCAGGGTTAACATACACACATTATATATCATGCTATAACAAAATACAACACAACCACCATTCCAAGGCATCCATGCTCATAGACCATGCAAGGGTCACCAAACACACAAACCAAGAGAAACTCACCATACTATGGTCTAAAGTGCTCAATAGAGGCACTCACACAGTGGTATCATCCATCCCTGAAAGGTGGAATATTTAGGAGGTACTCTTACTCAAAAAATTTCACTTCTGTTAGTTCTTCCACAACACTCACAAATGTCAAGCTTGGGCACCCAAGTAACATGCTACCACTCCTTGCAACACTACTCACATGCACCCACGCACCAACAAGAACAACTATGCGGACAACATATACCAAGAGATCCCAGCGTATGAACATGGGCTCTGATACCAGATGTAATGCCCCACCTGTGAATCCTTGGAAACAAGGATAAAACCAATACTAAGGTAACAATATGTTTTTTAAGAAAATACATAACACATAACATAGTGCAAAGCCGAAGTCTAACACAACTCCAAGAAATCCCAAGCACAAACCAACACCAACATACATTACTGACTACATGACTTGTGTGTGTATTTTGAGGATTTGCTAGCTGCAACACAACGCTTCAATATGTCATTACATTAGTGAGATAAAAATGAAATATCAAAGGAAAAACACATATACATCACTAAAATCAATATATTTCTCCCTATCTAAGAAGAGTATGAAATATGTTATAATTTGCCCTTAGGTTATGCATAAATTAGTGACAATATCATGCTTAGAATGAAAGATCTAAATAGTGCAAGATAAATGCTGAAACAAAGTTCATTTTAGAGTTCCCAAATAAAAGAATATGTAACTAGTATGCAAATATGAACTAAGAATGTACTTAGAAAGTTAGAAATCATAGCAGCATAACAGTACTTTAAAATTCTAAAGATTATCAGTAGCATAAGGATGCTTTCAAACTTGTAAGATAAGGGGCCCATTGAGCTCACAATTCATTCCTTTTATAGAAGAATTTGAGGAATGAGATGCCAGGATTGATTTGTGAAGAGAGGTGGAGATTGAATCTTTGGTGATCCATGTGAGGTGATCCAAGTTATTTAACTCTCATTAGCTAATGGATTGACTTTCCATTTTGCAAGGGAGGAGTTGTAATTAGGATTTTATTTAATTTATTTTTATTAATTAACTTATCCATGTATTTATTTATTTTTATTTAATTTATTTGATTTGATTTAATTGGCTAAGGCAATTAATGTAAATTAGTGATAAGATCACTAGGAAATTAAATTTGATTTAGATGAATTATGCTAATTAATTAAAGAATTGTCTTGACATAATTAGGGGTATGATCACACTTAGGGAAAATAGGGTCTCTAGTTAGAGAAGACCAAATTACAGTGGTTACATTTTCCCCTCTTTGAATTGATGTGTGAGAAGCACATTGATTCAAAGAATGTTTGATGTTGACTTCAAAATTTTTGAGAATTCCGCACTTGATTGAACGAAATGTCTGATGAGATCAGTCTCACACTTGATTAAACTAAGACCGATAGTATTGACTTTGAACTTGATTGAAAAAAGGTCAATAAAGTAAAGATCTTAAAGATACCAATTCTAAACTTGATTGAACAAGAATTGATAATACTGACTCTGAACTTGATCGAACAAAGGTTAGTACAAAGTGGCCAGGAGCTCTAAGGTATCAATTCTTAACTTGATCAAACGAGAATTGATAATATTGACTTTGAACTTGATTGAATGAAGGTCCATATGAAGCTAGTAGGAGCTTAATAAGAATCTAAGAATATGTAGACATAGATATCCAGCTTGTGAGAACCGAATCCTTCTATCCAATAGTCCCGACTTGATCGAAGGAAACTGCCATGCCCCTAGTCTTTTGATGATGAAGTCATTTTAATGCTTTTGAGAAAGAATTTGAATGATTTTAAGTGTGATAATACCCCCTCAAGAGTGAAATCAGTGGAAAAATAATAATATCCCTCTCTAGAATGATATATCACTTGAACTGATTGATTGGATCAAGAAAGAATCAATTTAGAAGAAATGAAGAAGTGAAGGTATGTTAAGAGAAAACACAATTTTACCAAGTTAACCATGTGAAAATGTAATTTTTGAGTCTGATAAAATGATGTAGGACCAAGATTTTGATGAATAATGTGTAATTTGATGATAGAGAACCCAAAAAACTAATTGTGTAAAGCCTACAAATCATTTTCTGAACATATATAACAATTCTGCATTTTTGTGAGATGTCATAAAATGTGTAGCATGTTGTTGAAAACATTGTTTGTGCGTTCGATTCTATTCTCGATTGATCAGAAGAGAAAAAAATTGAATTTTGATAGTCTGGGAGGAGTTATGGAGCTCCTAAATAGCTCAAAAAGGTTAATATATATCCCAAAAGTTACTTTTTAATCATTTATTTTCACTTTTATCCCCAGTAAATTTAGAGCTTTGCAGAGAAGATGGTGGTCCCCATGGATAAGTACCGATTCAAGCTTGCACATCGACATCAGCGTCTAATCAATTACACACCACTAGTGAGTACATCAATACCTATCTTTTCATGTTTTTAGTTTTCATTTTTCTCCATTATTGTAGGACATATTAAGCTTTTAATCCTACATCACACCTTGTATCCTGGGTCACATCTAGTTAATCGCGTGTCGCATCCTGTTTTTACCCCAAATCCTAGATTGCATCCCGTTTTCCAATTTTGCCTCATATAGTGTAAAGTTTAGATGGTCTTTAAATTTGGTCACATCTTGTGAAAATAGGCTCCCACCCTGCATCCCGCGTCGCATCCTATCATAATAGGATCTCTTAACGTATTCCCCATCACATCTGGGAAATCATGGATCACATCCAGTATTTAGGATCACACCCTGTAAAAACACAATTATTTTCAGTGTAGGAGTTAATTTTTGTCCAATTTTGACTATTTTTCTCTTTTTAAAAGCCAAAAAGACTGAACTGATATCTTTTCTGCATAGTTACCTTAGCTAGAATGCTGATTTGAACCTGTATTTATATTTTGTTGATAGATTGATTTTAAGGTAGTTTATTTTTGAGTACCTTATCCAAGATGAGTCATTTCTTTATCTAGGGCCTTGACACCTGATGAGTTCCAAATTATAGCACATCTGGGTTTGAATTCACTTATAGATTTACCTGATATCAAGGTAAATCAAGGGTTGTTGACTGTGCTTGCCAAGAGATGGAATTCGGAGAACAAAACCTTTCATCTCTTGAGTGGTGAGATGATATTCACACTTGAGGATGTGTGGCATATTCTGCATATTCCAGTGATCGGTTGTGAGGTATAGTTTTAGTCCTGTTCTGCGATAGCCATTACATCGGCCTTGAGGTATTTTGGAGATCATACCATAGTCTGCAAATATCTGACATGGGATTACATGTACATATTGGAAAGATTGCTACAACATAGACAATTTTTATTTTGTCATTGATGTCAAACCTTAACTTGTGAGACTATTGTTGTATGTTTGAGTACCATATCTATTGATTGATGAAGATTTGAAGAATAGGATAACAAAAAGACCAAGGAAATGGCTGAGTTATGAGTATACACCAGGGTACTTGATCATTTGGCACTTTGCCAAAGTGATATGTTGTTTATCTTTCACTGACAGTTCACTAGAAGGTCGATGCCGAGAAAAGAAAATTCGATGCTGAGCAAATCAAAAGGTGATGCCTAGAAAAGCAAAGATGATGTCAAGCACCAGTGAAATGCCGAGGGAGATAGAGGAAGATGAGCAGTAGTATTTTATTAATTGATGAGATTTGAGATCTCTAGCTGACATAGTTGGTTTTATTGGGATATACATTGTTAATTAAGATTTGTCCACACTCATTTAATGCACAGGAAATTGTTATTAGCGCATGGATTCAATGTTTAATTAATGACTATATTAGAGAAGTAAATTAAATGTAATGATGGAAAGATCCATTGGATCTGACCTAACCTAAGATCTACGATCTTGATTAGGCAAAAAAAATTAATTTGACCTAGATGGAGAGGTATAATATAACCTACTATGGTTATTGTTATGGTATCTGAGTGTAAGGAGAAGTTGTATGCAAGAGTATTGCAAGGTTAATTGACTGATTGGAAAAACCTAGTAGAGAAGGCTGAACAGAGAAGCAGGGAGAGATTGCTTGATGGATTTCCAAGCAGATCTAAAGTTTGAGATGAAAATGGAGGCCACTTAGTGAATTAGTATTAGAGCTGAAATTGGATCTGGATTTGCAAAGTAAGTTGATGCAGGAGCATCCTGGGTGTAAGGGCAATCTTGCATCACCAAAAAATATGTGTTTTTCTATTCAATAAGGGCTATTTTGTACAAAGCTGCTATTTATGGAAACTTGCTATTTTTAGTAAGTTGGTCATATGATCTCAGAATGTTCTAATTTTGCATGTGGAGGTTCATCTCAGTCATATCAGCCTGCCAGTAAAGTTTCATGGCTAGATCAGGTCTAGTTTTGAAGATATTGAAAATTTTGGTATTGAAAACAGGGTACAAAAACTTTGAGCTCAGTTTTGAAGGCTTTAGAGGCCTTGGATGAGGTCGAAACTTGGGCCGGATAAAGCTTTCTTTATCCAAATGTTGTAGAGCGCTTCGTGGAATTTTTGAAATAGGGTTATAATAGTCAATCGGGTCAATTGGTGATGACTAATGGTCTCCGAAAGTTGGACCACCTGAAATAGCAGAAAATAATTTTCTTTCAAAATTTTTGTTCGGGTTTCAAAAGTTATGTTGAGCCGAATTTGATGTACTAAATTGAAAAAAAAAAAAATTCTAAGTTTGGTCAGCCCTAAGGGCTAAATTTTTGGAACCTTCTCAGGCGGTGGAAATTGCCTATATAATGAAGGCCTGTAGTGTTGTCTTAGGCAGTTCGCGATAGTTCTGGGTAATAATTCGAGGCTTTGTCCTACAAAATATTGTAAGGGGAATGCCCATGTGGCTTTGCATATTGTAATTCTGTAAGTTTGTAATTCCACATTTGTGGAGATAATAAGAAGCCCATTTTCT
>MU228368.1:4374167-4386382 GCA_018584345.1 Thuja plicata | reverse complement strand
AATGATACACCTTGTAGAGTTAAAGGGAAAGGATCAATTCAATTGACTGACAAGATTAGATGTGATGATGTGTATTGGGTTGATGATCTTAAGTATAACTTGTTGAGTGTTTCACAACTGAACACTTATAGTTACAGAGTTGAATTCTATCACAGGAAAGAAAAGATCTATGATTCCAATGGAAAATTATTTGGAGGTGGTGAGAAAACAAAAGGTAATTTGTTCTATCTAGATTTAGCTGAAGAGACATTCTTGTTTGCATGATATAATAATGTTTGGTTATGGTATAAGAGGCTATGTCATGTTAACTTTGATAACTTGGTAAGCATAAGTAAATTGAAAAAGGTTAGAGGGATGCCTAAGTTAAAGAAACCTTAGAATGCAATGTGTAAGCAATGTTAATTGGGTAAAATGACTAAATCTAGCTTTAAGAGCAAAACTCATACTTTTGAGAATATTTTGGAATTGTTTCATACTGACCTTTGTGGACCTATTGGTGAGAAAAGTTATTGTGGAGACAAATATTTTATTCTATTTGTAGATGACTACTCTAGGATGATGACTGTTATGTTTCTTAAAAAAAAATCTGATGCATTCGAGTTATTTAAGTGGTACTTGGAAAAAGTTGAAAAGGAAACAGGTAAGAGTCTAAAATGTCTAAGATTTGACAGAGGAGGTGAGTTCATTTCTAATGAGTTTGACAAGTTCTGCAATGACTGAGGGATAAAAAGACAGATATCCACACCTAGGACACCACCACATAATGGTATAGATGAAAGAAGAAATTGATCTATCATGGATTGTACCAGAACATTAATGATAGAGAAAAATGTTGCATATAAATATTAGACAGAAGCTATAAGTATAGAAGTTTATACCTTAAACAGAGTACAAGTCAAGAAAGGTACAAATACTACACCTTATGAGCTATGGTATGGATATGCACCTACTGTAAGTTATTTTAAATTATTTGGGGGTAGATGTTTTATACTGAAGGATAACTGAAATGGTAAAATTGATGCTAAAGGAGAAGAAGGCATATTTCTTGGATATTGTACTAAGAGTAAGGCATACAAGTGCTTAAATTCTAACACTAACAAAATTGTGGAAAGTGCAAATGTTAGAATTGATGAATATGCAGAGAGAAATGAAGCTGAAAGTATGATTGAGCTTGAGAGTTACAGATCATTCACTTATCCTGAAGGGGAGGATTCTAAAGAAACTGAAAATGAAGTTGTTGAGCAACAGTCTGCACCTGCCGAGACAGAATGAAATTGTCAGGAAATAGAAGGTGACTGACGAGTTATCTGATGGAGGTGTCGAGTCATAGTTTTACCCTGAACTGAACATGCATGATCAAATTGAAGCTGAGAAAGAGCCTACTTTGGAAAAATACATAAGAAGGCACCATAAACCTAATCAATTCATAGGAGCAAAGGATTCTATAGTTATGAAAAGAGGCAAATTAAGAGAAGACACATGTTTGCTATGTGATTTTGATCCTAAGACAGTAAAATATGCTTTAGACAATGAAGACTGGATTCAAGCCATGAATGAAGAGATAGACCAGATTGAAAAGAACAAGACATGGACACTAGTACCGAGACCTGAAAAAAAAAATGTAATTGGTACAAAGTGGGTATTCAGAAACAAGTTGAATAAACATGGAGAGGTAACAAGGAATAAAGCAAGACTGGTATGCAAAGGTTATGCACAAGAGGAAGGAATTGACTATGGAGAGACATTCGCCCCAATTGCAAGATTGGAGGGTGTAAGAACTCTACTTGCATATGCATCCTACAAAGGATTTAAAGTCTATCAAATGGATGTGAAGTCAGCATTTCTAAATGGGATATTAGAAGAGGAAGTATATATTGAACAAGTTGATGGATTTGTTGACCCAAGCAAGAGGAACATAGTTTGTAGACTGCACAAGGCATTATATGGAATGAAACAAGCACCCGAGCATGGTATGAAAGATTGCACAATTATCTGATGAAGATTGGATTTGCAAGAACAAATGACAACAATAATCTATATTTGAAAATAGAGAAAGGTAAAGGAATTTTATTGGCTGAAATTTTGTTGATGACATCATATTCAGTGGACAAGATATGATATGTAAAGAATTTTCAAAAGACATGCAAACTGAATTTGAAATGTCTATGTTTGGTGAGATAAAATTATTTGTTGGTTTAAAAAAAAATCAAATGAAGAATGGTATCTGTATTACTCAATCAAAATTTGTCAAGGAGATACTGAAAACTTTTGGTATGGAAGATTCAAAGCCAATGAGTATACCCATGGCTATTGGAAATAAGCTGACAAAGAATGATGATACACAAGAGGTAAATAAAACATTGTACAGATCAATGATTGGTAAGCTACAATATGTTATACACAATAGACCTGATATTGCATTAGCAGTTGGAATTGTTGCTAGATTTTCTGCTAATCCAAAAGAGACACATATAATGGCAGTGAAAAGAATTATGAGATATTTGAAAGGTACAGAAGATTATGGCCTATATTACAAAAAGAATGACAAGTTTGAACTCAGGGTCTATACTAATTCTAACTGGGCTAGTAATGTGGATGATAGAAAAAACACCACATGAGGAGCATTTCTTTTGGGGAAAAGATTAATTTCCTTGACAAGAAAGAAACAAAATTGCACCTCACAATCTACAGCTGAAGTTGAGTATGTGGCAGCAGCAGTTAATTGTTCAAACATTGTGTGGTTGAAGATACTATTTAAAGGTATGAAGGAGGAGATCATAGAACCAGTTTTCATATATTGTGATAACACGAGTGTCATTAATATTTCTAAAAATCCTGTAATCCACTCTAAAACAAAGCATATAGCTATCAAGTATCATTACTTGAGGGAGCTAGTTCAGAAGAAGGAAGTGAGACTTTAATATGTGAATACTAAGGAATAGTTGGCAGACATATTTACAAAAGAATTGCCCAAGGATTCTCATGAGTATCTAAGAGGTAAATTTGGGGTGATTCCCCTAGTAGAGGCTAACTAGTTCTAAATGGCATTGTTGCATCAAATGTTTTAATCAGAACACTTGACACATTGATGCATAGTGAGTCACATTTTTACGATGTTGCCTAAAAACTCTGAAGTGGAAGACAAGAATAGAAAAGAAGATCAGTCATAAACAAAGATGATAGGAATAACATGATACAAAGATTAGAACAAGATGAATCTTCATAATGAAGATGTCAACATCTTTGGCATTGTTGTCAAAGAGGGAGAAGATTGCTAAAACAAATGATTGATAAAAAAAAACTGAAAGAGGGAGCTGAACAGACACAGAAAGATATAAGTGTGATTACAGACATAGAGGGAGTAATATTTTACAGATGAGAATCAGAATGAAGCTAAATACATTAATGAATATTTGTTCATATCAAGAACACACAAACTTTTTGGACTGTATGGTAACTTTGGTTGGAAATTATTGTTTTACAGTTTAGTGTTTCCATCAATGCCAAATAGGGATATTGTTGGAAAGATTGCTACAATGTAGACAATTGTTATTTTGTCATTGATGTCAAACCTTAACTGGTGAGACTATTGTTGTATGTTTGAGTACCATATGTATTGATTGATGAAGATTTGAAGAATAGGATAACAAGAAGACCGAGGAAATGGTTGAGTTATGAGTATACACCAGGGTACTTAATCATTTGGCACTTTGGAAAAGTGATATGTTGTTTATATTTCACTAACAGTTCACTGGAAGGCCGATACCGAGCAAATCAAATTCGATGTCGAGAAAAGAAAAAGGTGATGTCAAGAAAATCAAAGATGATGTCGAGCACTAGTGAAATGCCGAGGGAGACAGAGGAAGCTGAGCAGCAGTATTTTATTAATTGATGAGATTTGAGATCTCTAGCCAACATAGTTGATTTTATTGGGATATGCATTGTTAATTAAGATTGGTCCACACTCATTTAATGCCCAGGAAATTGTTATTAGCGCATGGATTCAACGTTTATTTAATGATTTTATTGGAGAAGTAAATTAAATGTAATGATGGAAAGATCCATTGGATTTGACCTAACCTAAGATCTATGGTCTTGATTAAGTGGCAAAAGATTTATCTGACCTAGATGGAGAGGTATAATATAACCTACTATGGTTATTGTTATTGTATCTGAGTGTAAGGAGAAGTTGTATGCAAGAGTATTGCATGGTTAATTGAGTAATTGGAAAAACCTAGCAGAGAAGGATGAACAGAGAAGAAGGGAGAGATTGCTTGATGGATTTCCAAGAAGATCTGAAGTTTGGGATGAAAATGGAGGCCACTCAGTGAATTAGCATTAGAGCTAAAATTGGATTAGGATTTGCAAAGTAAGTTGAATGTATCAGATCACACCTACTGATTACTTTCTAACCATTGTATCAGTTTAAATCCTTAACCAAGTTGACCTAACAGTCATTGTATAAATCCTTTGAACAAGGTGACATTTAGATTGGAATGTTCTAAGTCCTCTAACAAGGCCACTATTGACAGGGTGATTAAATCCTTTAACCAAGTCACATTTGACAGTGTGTTTTGTAACCTTTAACAGGGTTGGATCCTAACAGGGCATCACTTTAGAAGAGTGAAATTTTGGTAGCATGTTACTAGTGGTTTTTCCCATATTGGGTTTCCACGTTAAATCATGGTGTCAAAATATGTGAATGTTTATGTTATGTTTTACTATTAAGTTTCTGTAAGCTTATTTCATTAGTACAGTAAACTGTACACTTTTGTTGTTTATTGTTGCCAAGCAGATCTGAGTTGTTGAAGTGGTATAAAGTTTTACGGGCACATCTAGACCTAAGGATAACTGATTCACCCCCCTCTCAATTATTCTAAATTAATTCTAACAGTGGAATCATTACGATCGATTACCTGTGTATCTTTCTAGATTGATTGGAGGGATCCTCATGCCTGACCGAGGAAAACATGGATTTATGTGCGATTGGGTGGAGACCTTTGAGAAGATGACCATTTCATCATGTAGATTTGGCTAGGGCAGCTACATCTTAGCCCACATGTATCGAGAGTTACATGAGATTGTATATGAGTATTCACGTAGCATGATAGTTTTTATCCTTATACTACAGATCTAGGACTAGGAGCACATCCCAGTTAAATGACCTATATTAGACAGATAGAGGGCACTAGAGAATCCTTATGTCTATATGTATGTAGGTTTTATTTAGCAGCCCCATCGGAGAAAGCTAGAGTAGTGGCACCGTGTTCTTTATGATATGACAATTGTGATATGGAAACTATACTTAGATTGTGAGGAGTGGACCTCAGATCAGTGGCAGATGTTTTACTTTTTCCATAGTAGGTACTTGATTGGGTAGACTTGTTTTATTGTACATCAGTTTCTTGTTACTCGAGGGCTGTAAAAGTATGATCGTGTATAGGATAGGTCACAGGATTTGACATCATATGCCTGGATTTGTGATGAGGAGCTTTTTTGGGGGGCCAGATTGGTATATGAGACCACTCAGCTAGAGATCATTTAGATGGTCATAGTTGGGTGGGATTATCTTCCAAAAGTTATAGATGTAGGGTCCACTAATGGTTATCTTGCACACATGCTATAATATCCTTTTTCAAGATTCACAACTCCTAAGGAGGTATCTCCTCACATAGAGGATGCATTAGATTATGATTCAGCTGATGATAGACCTATTAGAGGTAGAGGTAGAGCCCAGAGAGACATAGGAGGTGGGGGTGGGAGAGATGGAGTGAAATATGGTAGGATCCCTCCTCTGGATAGAGGTCATAGGCATGGCCGAGATGATGGAGATAATGGGGATGATCGGGGTAGTGGTGGAGTGGGTGGTAGTGGAGAGGGTGCTAGTGGTAGTGGAAGACAAACTCACTTCAGGTTCATGCCTTGATAGAGAGATCTAAGTCCATTACTGACCAGAGAGCAGCAAAGATCCTCAAGACAGGTACCTAGTGGAGGAGGTGGACCTCCTAGACAAGATCCTCCTAGGGATACATGTAGAGATTCTGGAAGGGATTGAGATGCATTATCATAGTGTCAGAGGGAGCATGAGAAACTTGATGACATTAATTTTTCCATTAGTACACTTAGTGAAAAACATTGATAGAGATTATCAGTGGACTATAGGTATTACCAGCGAACAACGAGCATACCCAATAGAACACAAAGGTCACAAGAAAAATGCTAAGTATGGAATTGAAAAGCATCACTAGCGACCACAAGCATTATCGGTGACACAGTTTTGAGAATAAAACTGACGAAATAGAAAAGGCATACCCGATGACCAGTTCAAGAAAGGAACACCGACGACCAAGAAAACTGATCATCAGAACCCACAATCAGTTAAAGAACTCACAAAAAATGGATCTGAGTTTTACATGATGGATAAAGCAATGTAATTCTATTTATAGAGATTTAATTTGTTTTAAATCATAACTTGAGGGTCAAGCAAGCTTTATGTAAATGTTTTAAAGCATCCTAATGGATTTAAAACATATCTAACTAAAGATCAAGATCAAGTTGTAAACCTTGGATCTAGAGTTAACTTGCAAAGTGTGAATCAAGAATTGAGCCAATAACTAGCATAAATAGATGTTCAACTCAATTGTGAGTTATGAATTCATTGTCATTGATAGCCACAAAGAGCATTTAAGGAGCAGAAGGAAAAATTCGTGCAAAGTTCAAAAATAGATCACATCAGTTGTCAAGAACACACAAAGCCTACTGATGAGCAGATAAAGGTATTATTCAATCATGGAAGGATGATTGCTTATATGTATGAAGCTTAATAGGATCTGTTATTAGCAATTAAATATTTCATACATCATCAGATCAAAGACTTATGTAGTTGCATTCTAACAAGTGCATCACATCTAAAATCCTTTTGTAGAAGGTGGACTTAACTGTTCTTTACAAATCTCTTAACAGAGTGCACATGTAACAGTGTCGCTAAAGCTTCAAATGAAGTAGATCTTAATAGGTCTCCACTGTAATACTCCTAATAGGGCAGGTCATCAGAAGTGACCAATTGTAAGCCTTAATTGGCCCCTTCTTATCTACAGATAGTGAAGTCTTGTGGGTTACAATCCCCATCGCATTTTTTATTTCCTAACAGGATTTTTCTGCGATATCATATCTTGTGTTATGTGTTATCTATTTTCATGAATGTTTCTATTATGGTTACATACTAAAAGAACTTATGATATGATTGCATATACATAAAGAAAGATGAACAATTAGATAAGATAATTTACAAACTGATGATTAAGGGTTAATGGGCTAATCATGAAAAGTTTTAGAGGTACTTATTCACCCCTCCCCTCTCAATACATCATTCCAATATAATTCCAACAATTGGTATCAGAGATAAGTCTCTCTCTTGAAAAGCTTAAAGACTTGAGAGAAAAGATTAGAGCAATGGACAAGTTCAGATTGGACATGACTATTGAGAATGAGTAGTTACAGATGCAAATAAACTATGAACAGTACAAGGAGGCTAGAATAAAACTAAGAAAATTTCTTGATGAAAGAAATATTATGGCAACTAGGTTGAATGAGAAAGACTACAAAGAATTGGAAATAATAGATTACTTTGAAACAGTGGAACCATCAATGAGAAAAGCTTCAGACGTATCAGATGAAGAAATTAAAAGTCTACAAGAGATCAATCTACATCTGATAGATCAAAAAAAGATGTTGCAAATTAGTGAAGAGACTCAAATGGTGAAAATGATTGATGCCATGAATGATGCAAGAAAATATGAAAATGAAAGAACACTAGCCATTGATGATAGGAGGAAAATTATAGAGAAGCTACAAGAAAATAAATCAGAGATTCTAAGACTCACTGAGCATCACCATGAGGTCACCAACCAGATTATTCTTATGAGTCAAGAAGCACACAGATTAAATATAGAACTCATTGAAATAATACAGATCATAGGTGAGCTAAGAGAAGAGAACAAAAAATTGAAGCATGAAATCAAAGTCCAGAATCAACATAATGAATTGACTAAAAAGGCTAAGGATAGAAACAAAAGGATGGATGATTTTCTTGATGGACAAAAAAGAGTCAACAACTACACAGGATTAGGGTACAATGAGAATGGTGAATCTTCTAATCAACCAGATTAGAGGAATGCTTTCACAACCCCAAGATCCAAGAAGCTATCATGCAATCACCATGGAAAACTAGGCCACACCTCAAACATGTGCAGAAGCAAAATGACAGGTATTTCTCAAGCACAATCTACTTTTATTGGTAATTGTTATAAATGTCAAAAGAAAGGACACAAAGCACATGAGTGTAGATCCAAAGTGACAAATCCAAAGAGAAAAAACTATATGGACAAGTACTGTCCTACATGCAAGATGAATGGGCATACACATAAGGAATGCTAGAAAAAGAACAACAAGGCATGGACACCAAAGGAAACTGCTAAAATCTACAAACCAAGAAGTGTAGGTAACTCATATGTTTGGGACTAAAACACATGGGTAAACTATACAACATGTGGAAGGTATGGTCATATTGCTGCCAACTATATGAGAAAATGGACCAGAAGGTTAAGAGGTTGGACCAATCCACGTATGGCATGTTTACATTGTCATAAGGTTGGACATGTGATAAAAGATTGCAAAGACTGATTGACGTACATAAGTACACATCCCAATGGAAATACCCTTGATGACATCAAGAGAATGAGAAACAAGATGTGGGTAAAAGCCACAAACAATGAAGGTTCTGGAACAAGCAATGTAAATGGTGCCACCTCGTCCAATGGATCTGGTGACATCACCACATCCAACTAGATTACACAAGTAAGTATGGAACTGCATTATGACAAGTTACATTATACATTGGTTCCATCATATATAGTTTATATTGTAATATTAGCATGAATAAAGATGCAATATATTATTGTTTGCTAAAACTATTGAAAAGCAACCATCGGTTATTGGGCACAATTTGCATCTGTGAACACACACAGAAAAGTTAGCATTACTTACCGGAATATATTAGTCATTACACAAGCTAAGTGTAAACCGATAGATATCGGTGAATGTTGAATCAACAAAAGCTATATTCGCAAACCTCATTGACAATCATTGGTGAAGTCTCCAAAACCGCTAGCAACCCCTATGCTTTGCACAGACACCAAAGATGTTATGAATGTCTTTACCAACAAAGTCAGTCTTCATAAACCGATGAGCTGGTAAGCATTAATGACAACTTAGGGTACAAAGAGGTTATAAAATCCTGACAGGTAAACTCATTTTTGCACCCGCAATTTTTGAGTAGAGCAGAGCATACCAGAGCGATTTAAGAGAAGATTGGAAAGTGACCCAGAAGAAATCATTGTGACATGAAGCATTCACATTCATAGGCAATCACAGAGAATCCATTAGTAATCATACTCACCGATCACACTATTTTTATTTATGAAAATCCCTAAATTGCAAACGTGATGGCATCGACTTCTAGAGTTGAGAAAATTAAGGAAGATAAAAACAAACCCTTCAATCTTGTAAGTAGAGGTGCATGTCCTGAGCCTAAATTCAACCTACACCCTAAAATAGCTTCACAACCTGATGATTCTAGAGCATTCTCCTGAATCCCAAATAGGGTTTTACTAGTAGAGGATGTAAGGTCCTATATTCACTACAAGATCTCGGAGATAGGAGATCTAGACCTAGATAATGCTTATAGGGCATTATGTGATGATGCTGGAAAGCTCAAAGAAGAGTACAAACACTTGGAAGTAAAGGGACTCACAAATGCACTGCATTTTCCCAAGGTTTTCAAAATAGAATGGATAAAAATTGTTCTTAGCAAAGTTCATGACAAGACTCTATGGCTAAATAAGCCAAAGGCTATAACAAAATATGTTATACATGCAGTTACTGGTTATCCTACAACCGATAAACCATAGGCTCACAAGCATCCATCTCTAGCAGAAGTTGAAAGACTAACTGGTGCTAAATCAGATAAAAGGGCACTAAAGGTAAACACCATTATCGACATAGAGCTGAAGTTTGGAGCATGTGTTGTTGGATAGAAGATATTCCAAACAAGCCAAATGAACAACATATCTAGTACTGCTATGAGCACAGCATACAAGATTATCAAACAGGGGAAGAAGATGGATATGGTAGAGATCTTGTTACATCAATTTGAGGAGAACATGTGCATAATAAGGTCTTAAAGGACAGACACATGTAAGTTTGGTTCCCTCATAATGTGCATATTCTTTTATTTTGAAGAATACTTTCCTTCCATTGGGAAAGTTACATGGGACACAAGCAAACCCATTACCATTCAGATAGGTGAATTCATAGAGTCACTAGGAACAAATTTTGACAATGTTATGCATGAGTATTTCAAAACCATAAAGGAAATGCTACAAGCAAGAACTAGAATTCCTGAGAAACTGATAGAGGAACACTGTGAAGAAATATGTTTCATGGTAGATACTGATTTCACATACATACAACCAGTAGTACCAAGGAAATCATGGCTCTCAAAATTGGATTATAAAACCAAAATAGGATTAGCCAATGAGTGCATTAAGGCACTATTGAATGAACCAATAGACAATAAACAACTAAGATTTGGTACCTATGAAGAGGAAAAACAAAAGATTAAGACAAATCTTGTTGTCAAGAAGGCTGCAAAATAGTCAAAAAGAATGGTGAAGAATCTGAAAAAGAACTTGAAAATATCTTTTGAAGGAGAAGAAGAAGAAGAAGGTGAGGAGGAACAACATGGTAAGGAGGAAAACACCAAGGATCAGCTTCCCATCGATGATATAGCTGAGAAACAAGAATCAAAGGAAGAGAAGTCTTATTCACCACCTCCTCCTCCACCAAAGAAGTCTAGAACAAGAAGTCAAACAACAAAGGATGCAATTCCTTCTCCCATGGTAAAAGGGAAGGTATATAAGAGGAAACCTAACACACAAAAGGAAAAACAACCAGCTAGGGCACCTGCCAAAAGGAGGAAATATGTTCAAATTGATGAGGACTTAGAGGATTCAGCTATGGATGAACCTGACACTGTAAAACAAGCAAAGGTTACATCACCCACTAAGGACATTGATGAAATATGTAAGAACATTTTTGAAGCTACATCTATTACACATCCTAAGATTAGGAAATGGTTAAGATGGGATACTGTAGAACAAAATAAGATTGAATATGCACTTATTTCTAAGATGTGAATACACTACTATGTCCCACTACATTTCACTACCTGAGATGTACCACAAGAACTATTTGATAGAATTTCTTCTAGATTCACTTTTGCACTTTATGAGGAGAAGAGGATAAGAGAAAGAGTGCTGGTCTCTCTTATGCCTCCTGAATCAATGAGAGAAGAAATCAATGAAGTCATGGATAAGTATGCAAAAAATTTCTCACCCAAGTTAAGAGCTTATAAATTTCTTAAAGAGAAGCTTATAGAGCTTGAACAAGACACGCATAAGATATGGAGTGAGATACTCAATCTTGATAAGGAGAGCAGTCATGAGAAGGATATAGTCACTAAAACAACTAACTCAATAGTTGAGTTAGACAATGAAGAGGTACAAATAATAGGCCAAAAATAGACTGACATTATAGATGAAGACTGGCAAAAGGATGGTGAAAATGATCAAGAACCAGCAAGCCCCATCCACATCAACTTAGAGGATGAAGAAGTTACCAAAGAAGAATTGTCAATAAAAGGTAACTTAGATGTTGATATAAATGATGAATCATGGTTAGACAACATTGTCAATACCACTACAGGACAAGACCCAGCAGTAGATATTCAAAAAGATGAAGACATCAATGCTGCAAAGGGAAATACTGATGAACATGACACATCTATTGACAATGCAACAGTCAATACACCGACAAACATGAATATATTAATAGATGCTATTGATATTCAGTCTAGTCAAGATAAATCATCTAAGAAATATGATGATATACCCAAGGATATGGGTATCGATGAAAACAAAGTTGGATCCAACACTCCCAAGGATACAGAAACAAAAATGAAGGATGCAACCGATGATCAACAAGATGTATCAAAAGATCAAAACAAAGAGGCAGATGACAAAACTGATGATACATTGAGAGAGGTTGAGGAAAAAGAGAAAAGTGAAGGAGTCAAGTAGGATGAAGGGACAAAACTC
>MU228368.1:4250426-4360127 GCA_018584345.1 Thuja plicata | reverse complement strand
AATTCTTGAGCATTTTATCATTAATTATCAATGAGAGAAAAAATGGGTCCACAACTTTTGGAGAAGAAGTTGCATTTAGGAATATTTGAGGAATTTCAGATGTCAACACCTCCAATTCATTTCCCTTTGTAGCTGGATTTTCAGAAACCACCACTGGACCCTAAACCTTTATTGTGGGTACACTATTTAATAATGACAGTACGTTCTCTTTATGTTCTTTGATCCTCATCATTTCTAAAAATGGAACCTTAACTGTCATCTAGGACAGGCACTGACCCATGTCTACTGGAGTATACCTCACATATGAACACTTTGATTTGTCAATAATAGCATCATTTTCCTCGTTGTGTTCCTTTTGAACCAACTCAGGAACAACATTTGGCTCTATGGCTTTTGTAACAATCCTGACCTTGTGTTTATTTACACTTTCATTAGGTCCTTCCTTTTTCTAAACATACTTAGTGTCTTCCTTGTTTTCCTTTATAAAGACACCTACAGGTTGGCTACTAGTTCCACCTACCACCCTATTCCTTAAATGATAATTGCTTCTAGCTTTATTCACTAAATCAGCAGTAATTCTAGCCTTCTCTTCATCTGAAGCTTTCCTTATGAGTGGAACATCCTGACCTTCTTGAGGATAACATCTTATAGTGTCATCAGTTTCATCAGTTTCACTATCAGATAAGATTTTTTGGTGGTGATTCTCAATCCTTTTTTGTGAGACATAGAAATCATGATTCTCCTCCTCATTGTTTGAATCAACATCATGGCATGAAAAGGTATTGGTCATACTATGATCATAGTGTTCCCCTTCATCCTTTTACTATCCATCACTTGCCCTTAAATCCAAAGAGACAACACAAAAAATAGGATTATGAGGAGCATCACAAGCCTCACACCATGTCTCCTCATTGCAAAAATGGACAGAATTTCTATGTAGGGGGTCTAGAGTTTTATTGTCTATTTTTTCCCTTTTAGGTGCAATAACAGGATTTCCATCTTTGAACTGAGTTCCATACAGATAATTTTTCATTCTATTCTGAGGATTATAAGTAGTATTGAAAGAAGGTCTATTATTCTGAGGAGCCCTATATTTCTTATATTCTAGCTCTTTCAGATTGCTCTTGCTAAACCTTGCATCATCCCTCCTATTTAGTTTTCCAGACACTCTTCTGTTCATTTCAATATTGACTACTATTTTATAAGCATCAGTGAGAGTTCTGGGGTTTTTATCTCTCAGAGCATATCCCATCTTGGAATCAAAGGCATTTAAATAAGTTGCTAGACATACCACTTCATCTAGCTTTATCTTCTGGAATAGTTTATGCATAGCTCTTTGAAATCTTGTGTTAAACTCAGTAATCTCTTCATTGTAATTTTACTTGATATTATTGAACTCATTCAATAAAAATCCTTTATTTGTTTTGTCTCCATACTGATCTTTAAATAATTCAATCAACTCATCCATAGAAACAACAAAGCCATTAGTAAGGCTTCTAAACCATTCTCTTTCATCCTCAATAAGGGACTGAACAAATAACTTCATTAGTACATCTTCATGGGTGATATTCAAGTCATCAACAAAGTCAATGAATTTCCTTAAATGTGTTTCACAAGAAATCACATTATTACCAGCAAACTTTGGGAGCTTTTCTCCTATATCACCCACATCTTTAGGAAAAGCATTAGGGTACCCAAGGATACCAACAAAATCATATTTTTTGTACCTCTCATTATACAGTGGTTTCCTTTGCAAACTATCATTCTCTTTAGCCATAGTAGTTTTTCCTCTAAAAGTTGTATTATTCTCTGGTCTAGTATAAGAATATTTTGAAGATTGTAAAAAATCTATCTTTTTCTTCATTTCAATTGTGGCAGCTTCCATTTATGCCTTTTCCAACATTTTTTCCATGGTTTCTTTTTCAATTCTCTATTTTTCTAAATCAATCTCTAACTTAGACATTTGTTCAACCATTGGCTTCTGAAATTTAGGTTCTTGATCTCTATGTTCACCCATCTTTTGTTTACCCTTATTTATTTGTAAAATAGAAGCTTTATGAGTGAATGGTATTTCTTGGTTCTTCTGAGACCTCTCTATTTCTTTCATAGTTTTGTGTTTTGGAAATTTTTTTTTTTATTGTTATCAAGAGCCTTATGATCATTCCTTTTCTTTCTCATTTCTCTTTCTCTCTTCATTTGTTGAACTAGGGAAATCTGTTTTAAAAATAAACTTCTCTTCATTGGCTAGCATATCAAAAGGGGCATCTTCTGAATATGAACTAGGTGTAGTAATATCTTCTCGCTCATTTGAAGTAGAAGTAACTATGGGTGTATCTAATACTCTTTCACTAGCCTCCTCATAATCTGAAGTGTTTCCATCATGAGAGTGCTGAATAGTATTCATATCATTCCTGATATTTGCCTCTTCACCCTTTAAAGGGGTTTCATTCATATCAACTTGATTCCTCTTTTTCCTCCAAGAGATTCCAACCCTTGAAGATGATGGGATTCCTTCATGTAATACCCTCTCTGGATCAGTTCTCACCCTTGACCTAGTATTCATTATGTAAGACATTTATTTCTTTTGCACTAATCTCAGAGATGTCCCTTTTAGAGTCGCCACCCAAAACTTGGGATGAATACTTATCAAGAGAGTATTTTAATAACAGCCACAAATATACTTGTAAACAAGTTTAAACTTTTGAGTGCAAGAGATCCTAATTACTTGGGCAAGAGATATTTTGTAGATTCTTAACCAAACTTTTAAAATCTCTTAGACTCCCTAGAAGAGTCACCAATTTGTTAGCGCTTTTTCTTACAATACTTACCTAATGATGATAGTATACCTTGTATACTTAGATGCAACCTCTTTTAGGCAAGAGAAAGGCTAATTTCTAAGGATTGGATAATATCCTTCTTCATTTTTGAGCTCCAAAGACTCAGGCAGGTTTTACCTTTTAAAGATTACTGATATTTCAGTCTATTTATTTGGTGGATTGTTTCATTCACTGGTTATGAACCAAAAACCTCACTGTAACAACTTATAGAACACTTTAAATATTGCAATGACTAACTTAAAATAGAGTACTATAAGCCAAGCTATGGTTTTGAGAAGATAAACCAATGAGTCAAGGATTTGCATCCTTCTTCCTTTTGTCTTTAGGAAGGATAACCTAATGATTCACTCTCTAAAGAATCAACAATATGGACACTGTCTTGCTAACATAAGTCCTTAATGAGTTCATCTCATATATTTTAGTGACAAGTGTGTTTGGAATAATTTTGAATGTTTTGAAAACTTAGATGATGATAGATTATCAGACCCAGACCTAGATCAATGCCAATCCTTTGGGTTATAGAGTCAAAAGCTTGAAGTTTCACATAAACAAAACATTGTAAGCTGCCTTACAACCTACATGCAATTAAGATAAGATGCCTTACAAATTATCTGATTACCTCTAAAATACTATATCAAATTCTTAAATACTGATATGCTTCCTGAAATTACTCACAAAACTTAGTTCTTTACATGAAAGAAACTTGCAAGTAATAAGATAATCACCTTGTAACCAAAATTCTTCAGAATGCCTTACAATCTTAAGCATAAAAAAGAATACACAGGAAATAAAGAGACAACAATAAAGAAGAGTAAAATTGCACCGTATTTTATTGATGTAATCCTTCCTTTATACACAAAAAAGCTTTGAAGCTTAAAAGAACACAGGCATAGATTTAGAAAGACTGATTCCTTCTTTTATATTTCATCCTCCTATAATACAATTCTCTTCTATATATAGGTCTTCAACCATCTTGGAATCCTTTTCCAAAGGATGCTACAAGCTTTGGATGGTCTTAGAAAACCTAACCCTAAAACTATAGAAGAGACAAAAAGAAAGAGAGAGAAGAAGCGGTGGAATGACCAAGTCAAAAAGATAAAAATAGATATTCTTTGTTCTTCTCTCGATCTAGCGACTTGAATCTAATAGTATACATAGTAGATGGCAGTAGTTATGTCGAGTCTGGATGATCATACTTTTAGATTTACCTACATTCTCCTTTTGCAATAATTGTCCTCTTTATCTTCAATGGTGAGGTGCCAAGTAGTCATCCTTACTCATCGTCCAAAATTTCTTCTTCGACTACTGGCTTCTTTCTCTTGGGTGTAGTCATCAACTCCCATGCTTTCACTTCATCATCTAATGGCCACTTGAAGTCCTGAGTACTCTGTATTTGGACTTTTTGCCTGTCCCATCTTGCATCAGTGATATTCTTGACATCTGCTAGAAACTTGTTGATGTCAGTCTTTGCCTTGAAAGCTTCATCCAATATTTTATTGAACCCTTCTATATCAATCTCTGTTCCTAAAATAAATTCCTCATTACTAGGAATTTTACTATCAAACTCACCCCTCCAAGCATCTAAGGCCTTTACTTGATCATCATCTCCTCTTAAGGAAGGTATAAATCTGTTATAATCATCAGAAAAGAGACTTAACTTTACCTCAATTTGGTTCAATTTGCCCTTAAAGAATGAGAGAGAAATGTTAACTCTTTTGATCTCATCTTCAACTTCAGTCACTATTTCTGGCAAATCTGATCTCAGAGCCTGCAATGATGCTAGCTTCTCAAATAATTGCACCCTAGTAGACCACTTAGTAAAATAGGGGTTGAGGATAGCCAAATATCCCATCACCTCTGTATGCAAAGCTGGAAATTTGTTATACGTATTGAGTACAACATAAGATTTATCTTTTAAGATGTCAATTCTATGTTGTAACACACCCTTCAATGCTCTTAAAGCAATTGCATTTCCTTTCTCTTCCTCAACTTTTTCCTCAACCACCTCTTCTGAATTTTCTTTTTCTTCAATTTGTAGGGGCTGTGGTTGTATAGGTACATACATCACCTCAGGTTTTGCTTCCAATTATTCCATCAATTTCTTTATCATCTGGTCCCACTGATAAAGTTGCATCTGACACAATTCTCTATCTTTTACCAATGCACTAGTCTCTTCCACCAATGTGCTACACCTATCAGATAATTGTTTAGTTTTGTCTTCATTCAAGTGAGCCCAGTGTGTCATGATTTGGGATATCTCCAAGTCCCCTGTATTTTGCATCGTCCACACCATTTGGCTGCCCACCATATTCTCTTGAATATTCACCACTTGGGGCTTTTGATCTTTTGGGCATAGGCTCCACATTGCAAAGGCCTGAGACTTTGGGCTATACCCAAATCTTTTTATTACATCACCTATCTGAAATTCACTAGCCATCTTGAGGTCTATTTGTTTCCCTATTTGATCAATTATGAAGGCTGATGCTAAATTCCAACCCTCAGCCAATAGTATTCCACTTCCTAGTACTAATTTCCTGGCATCCTCTGGTGGAATATCCTCATTCTCAGGATCATAAGTTTCCAAAACCACCAATGCCTCATTAGTTATGGTCTCCTTACCATCAACTATCAATTGAGCTCTTATTTGTTCTTTCTTATACCATCTCAGGAAGTCTTTGAACTCCTCAGTTTTCACAAAGTTATCATCATTCAAAAATTCTTGTTGATGAATCAATCTTTCATCAATACAGGCCTTAAGAGGCACTTCAACCTCATCATCTAAATCAGGTTGTTGTTTCTTTCCCTCCCTAATTTATTTTCTTAGGTTATGATCATATAACCTATTGCCAGGTACTAAGGCCTTAGCCTTATCTTTCTTCTTATTTTGCCCTTTAGTTGAAGGTTGACCTATCTCTAAGTTCTGCCTCTTTGTAGTAGGTTCTTCTATATCATCTGGTTGGGTGACTACTGTCAAATCCACAATGTGGCCCTCTACTCCTTGCAACTGTGGCATTTCAGAGATATCTTGCTATGGTGGAGCATACCTAGTAGGACGTGCATAATCACTGTCGATACTACTGTTGTATTCAGACTCTGAATAATCAGGTGTCTGAGCACCTTTTTTGTCAAGAACCATATCAAGTAGTTCTATAAGCACATAATAGTTGTCTATCATGGCTTTAATCCTGTAAAAATATGAGAGATCAGGATAAAAACCCCAAAAATTCATCCCATTTCTCTTTATTTTCCTCTCAAGATTTAACAGCTCTTGAATCTTTAGTCTTCTTGTATGAATATCATCTTCATCTAAGATATTCATTGTTGCATCTTCTCAATGCATTCACAATGGACATTAGTCTTGGGGATTGTTGGAGTATACAACTTTCTTACCCCTGCCATAAAGCCTTCTGGATCAATATATCTATAAGGGGCTACCCCCATTCTGTATCCTTCCAACAACTAACCCACTACATCAATAGCACCCTTGCCAATTGTGAAGTTAAAAATTATGAATTGCCTAGGGGTCAAAGTCCCCTTCTTATGTGGCACAAAATGCTCATTGTCTGTCAACAATAGCTGCCATATAAATTCCAAAGCTGCCACTCTTGTTGGTACATAATATGGTAATAGATGAGGTGGGTGAATACACCCATATACCCTGATGATTGTATAGTTTTCTTTCAAAAAGAAATTACCCCAATTATTCTTTCCACCCCACATATCTGTGTATTCACATGGCCTAAGCAGTTGTATAACTTTCAGTGGGATTATTGTTCTACTAATCCCCAAACTTTATACTATTGGATACATGATCCAATTTTGAAAAGCACAATAATCACAATCCCTAGAAGTGTAATTCTAGAACCTCACCCAAAATTGGATAGGATTTGGTCCTGCTTGGTAGAACCTCTGAGGGGCTAAATTATTAACATCCATGATAACAAAATTGAAATGCAAAAGGAGATGCATGAGAATGGAGTAGTGTAAGAACTTGGGCTCCTTCTCCTTTGGGTCTTTCATATTCTTCTATGTTACAATGAAACCCTCATGCATTTTATCTATGATATGTTGAATATAATCATAACTAGTATTGGAGTGGACCTCTTGTAGGTCCAACACCATCATCAAAATTCCTGCACTAATATTCTCTTCATCACCATCTATCCCTAGCACTCTACACAGGGCATATGCAACATACTTGATATAGAAGTGTAAATCCTTTTAATAATATGGGCTGGTCCCAGACATAGGATCCAAATATTTTCTCACTTCCTTTAGCATATGTTTCAGCAACTGGCCTCTAGCAATACCAAGCTTCAAAGTATATCTCTATTGCTACTTTGTCATGTCAATTCTGGTGGACATGGTGGTATATAAGCTAAAGGCTTGCATGAATGAATTTATATTCAATATCAATAGGGCAGTGCTATCATTCCTTTTGATTGTCTTGGACAAAACATCATAATGATTGGCCAAGTCTAAGAACAAGTCTACATCTACGAAGACATCAGGAACAATTAACCTGGCTAAACCACAGGTCCAAGGGTTTGACACTGGAATGGCCTTATCAGAGTTCTTATAAAAATAATTGAAAAGAGAAAAACCTATTGTTCCTGGAGTAACAACATCTCAAACATCTTGATAGTCATCAATGAGCACATTTTCATTTGCCCTTTTATTCTGAGTTGAACCAGGAAGCAGACGGAGGAATTCATCTTAATAATTAACTTTTCCCTTGGCCTCATCCTCCACCTTCTCACTTTCACTTCTGGTCGAAGCTACACTAACCACTCTACTCATGTTTATAGTGCTTGAATTTTCTTTTCTCTACCGATATTGAAACAAATCTAACACTGAGATTCACAGACTGCCCTATGCACAATTCTCTAGAAACAATGAACTTTTAAACCACAGAAAACCCTGCAAATCTCTGGATTTTTACTCTGTCAGACAACTTAGCTCTTCCATTTTTGGAATTCTAAAAGCAAGGTGAATGAAAATGAATAAGCCATCAACTCGTTATAGTAACTGTTCAAAATACGTGGCTCATGATTTTTAGAACATCAATTCTGTCTTTAATTCCACATACTATGAACATAATTGAAAACCTAGCCGTAATTTCCTGATCGTGACAGCAAAATCAAATTCATAAAACTGAATCCTCTGCAACACCTTATAAAATTCAAATGAGCTGACATGTCATCCTGGAATTTGCCCACTGTCATACATCTCAGCTACCCTTTTCTGCACAGTAATCAAAATTTAAAAATCTGATTGGCCGATGAATGATTCATACTGACACATTTGATACTGCTGCCTTTTCACAGAATTTGGCATCAAGCAACCACGCGACTACACTTATTTTGTCTATCACTGACCCCAATCCTTAATCGATGATTTTTCTAGAGACATGGAGACTATGCAACTTCCTTTAATTTTGCTAACCATAGTCACCAATTGGCGATCACGCGACACAAGGAAATCAAAGTTGCCAGTGGTTATTACTAACCCACATTCTTTTCTAAGACTATGAAACTAACTATTAGTGTTAACTTCAACAGTTATCTCTTACTCACTAAATGTTATCTTTTCTTTGCCAGACTACACAACTGCCCTTAGTCGCATGATCGCTAAATGAAAATTTTGAATGCCAAAACTTCCTGAGACATCACGACAAGGCATCCTGCCCTTTAATTTATCTGACGACCCTGCGACAAGGCATCCTACCCTTAGCCGCTAAGTCGCGAGGACTTTCCTCCTTAGGCTCTTTTATTCTTATACTTGGCAACTATCATAGGATCTTTCAATGACTTTATCTGACGGTTGTCGCTTAATCACCAAGTAATTTCTTATACCCTAAAAATAGTCTGAGACTTTGCGACCAATAAAAAATCCTAGTTAGTCTCGTAGTCACTAAATAAACTTTTACCTTTAGGCAATCACTTTGAAGTCAATTTACCTCCTGACACATGTCTTACCTTGATTGAAAGCTGAGTTACCTGGCGACAACCTGACTGTGCTTTATCCCAACCCGCTAAAAGTTAGTCGCAAGGTCTCAGAAGTTTTAACTTAACTGGCATCTTTTCTAGTGACTGCGCAACAAAGGCTTTTGCATCATTCTTCACATCAGACTCATTTAGTGATTATGCGACATAAAGAAATCATAGTGTCTCGTAATAAACCCTTGACTGTTGAAAACTTCTCGCAACCTCCCGACCTGTCTGTGGGCCCCTTGATATATTACTGTTCTGTTTCAACGATTCCGTGACTATGCAATACAAAGAAAATCGCGAAGTCTAGGAAAGAAAAAGGAATATTCTTATATTGCATGAGACTACGTGACAAAGGCTAATTGCTAAGTCTGGGATAAAAAGGAATATTCTATTTTAAGTTATGCGACTAGGCAATTAGACACAACTCATGACTTGAGCGAGGTAAAAAGGTAACTGAGAAACATAAACAAACAGGACCCAAGGGTTTCTTTTTAAATTTGAACACTGAATAAGAGCTAGGATTTCAAGCCTTTTGAATATTCTTATAGGTTTAGACTTGAAAACATAAAAACTTGGAGAGGGAAGAGCACAAAGTTGAGGGAAAGAAGCCAAAACCTGGAATACAACCAACACACCAATTGATAATTAATCAAAGAAAATTCATAACAGCTTGCATGCCCCTTGTTTGAAATGTCATCGGAACATAAAAGATTGGGCGCCATAAATGTGTGTGTGTTTTGTGAATCTACTAGCTGCAACACAACACTTCAATATGTTATTGTATTAGTCAGATAAACATGAAATATCAAAGGAAAAACACATATACATCACTAAAATTGACATATTGCTCCCTATCTAAGAAGAGTATGAAATATTCTATAATTTGCCCTCAAATTATGCATATATCAGTGACAATATCATGCTTAGAATGGAATATTTAAATAATACAAGCTAAATGCTCAAAAAAATTTCATTTTAGAGTTCCCAAATGAAATATTATGTAATTACTATGCAAATATGAACTAAGAATGAACTTAGAAAGTTAGAAATTAGAGCAGCATAAGAGTACTTTAAAATTCTAAAGATTATGGGTAGCATAAGGATGCTTTCAAACTTGTAAGATTACGGGCCTATTGAGCTCAAAATTCATTCCTTTTATAGAATAATTTGAGGAATGAGGGGTCAGGATTGATTTGTGAAGAGAGGTGGAGATTGAATCTTTGGTGATCCATGTGAGGTGATCGAAGTGATTTAACTCTCATTGGCTAATGGATTGACTTTCCATTTTGAAAGTGAGGAGTTGTAATTAGGATTTTATTTATTTCCTTTTAATTAATTACCTTAACCATGTATTTATTTGTTTTGATTTAATTGATTTGATTTGATTTAATTGGCTAAGTCAATTAATGTAAATTAGTGATAAGATCACTAGGAAATTAAATTTGATTTAGATGAATTATGCCAATTAATTGAAGAATTGTCTTAACATAATTAGGGGTATGATCACACTTAGGGAAAATAGGGTCTCTAGCCAGAGAAGACCAAATTAGGGTGGTTACATGATTAACATACAAGGTTCATCCAATTGCTATGTTATTCCACAATGATTCTCTTTAAGCCCAAAGTATAATTGCTACCATGGTTAAATCATACAAGTTCATTTATCAAATTGAATTGCAAGGAGGTCCATGGATTACATTCACTTACACCAAAAAAAATTGATAGTCGAATGATTTCAATTTGGGAAGGTATAACATCAAAAAGGGTATCTGAAAAACTATCTCGCATCCTTCGGTTGAGGACGAAAATGCCCTTTGTCCGTGAAATGACAAAACAGGGAAGAAAGGGAAATAGAAACTCATACAAAAAAGCAATTATCTCATATGAAAAAGCACTTCCAAAATAAAAAAATACTAGGTATGAAATGAAAATACACCCCCTTCCCATATGACAAAGTATACTTTATCATATGACAATTAACTAGTCTTTATCTAGACTCTATTTCGGAAGAAATAACTTTTGCCTCCGGAGTCTGATTGACTCCATTCAAAATGCATTAGAAAGGTATTGAAGAGATCTAAGATAAGATGGACTGAAAAAAATACAAGGACATCAAAATTTTTTTTTCCATCCACTTGATTTGAGTGAAACGCAAAAGTAGGTGACAATTGTTGCCAAAACTTGCAATGAATAGTCCCCTCAGTCCAAAGTCTAGATAGGCTTGTGGACACCAATGTACAGAATAAAATACAAGCTAAATCCACATTGAGGAGTACTCAATACACGTGTATTGAGGCTATGGACACTTGATTACACCATCATCATAAATACAACATTAAAGAAGGGATAAGCATCTAGATCATCTACCACCATAAAATCATATTACTACAGTCAAAGTCATAACAAGAAGAGTACACATCAAGTACATAAACATGAGCATAAAGTAACTGCATAAATCAATAAAAGTAAGCTGAAGAAGTAAATGGGAAAAAATCTCCTATACTGTAGCTGGAGGAAGACCAATTCTGTACTCTGATCCCCAGCAGTGGTATAGGATTGTAATTCCACCCAACCATATGGTACCCATAGGCCCACCCTAGTGTGCTCATGGAGATAATGACTCGACCACAATCACATAACACACACAAACACAAAAAAGGCTACACACACGCCAACTAATGCATGGCTCAAGGTACACATATAAACATGAATGTAAATCCAGTATTCCTGGTCACTACTCAGAACACACTAATGATACTATGTAGGGACTCTAGTGGAGTGTCATCACTTGGCTTGTACTAGCCCAAATGGTATGTGGTATGATAACTCAACTCCCTTGGGAGGCCTCATACTATGTCCTTGTACCATCTCACGCAAAAGACTAGATGTCATCAGACACTGAACCCCACCCTTGGTACTCCCAAGTGACATATGGTATGGTAACTCTACTCCCTCGGGAGGCCACATACAATATAGGTGAAACTGATACCTTTTATTATGTTTTATTACCCATGTGTTTATTTGGTTATCACTTTATTAGAACTTCTATATGTTACCTTTCCAGCCACTTCTAAGCCAGGATAACTATGAGAATCCACTCCACACGTCTACCCGTACATACCCTTGCTTGCCATACAACCATTGCCAAAAGGAAATGCAATCTTTCAACCCAACCCCCAAATGATAAAACACTCAACTGGACCATATCCAAGAGTTTTGATCTCACAAGATCCAACATAAGAATTCTCACATGCACATGGTGAACACAACCAACACCACATAACAATGTA
This sequence comes from Thuja plicata, assembly GCA_018584345.1. Taxonomy (NCBI): domain Eukaryota; kingdom Viridiplantae; phylum Streptophyta; class Pinopsida; order Cupressales; family Cupressaceae; genus Thuja; species Thuja plicata. Next base: position 4,348,007 of record MU228368.1, on the reverse strand, counting down.
ATAACAATATGCAGGGGGATAGATCTGGGAGAAGCAATAAGAATGAATAACAAACCTCACTCAGGAAAAAACATTCGAGTGGAAACGTAAATGATAAAAACAATAAAACATAGCTCAATTGGCTACTTGAAAAGAGCACAGATTCCCATACAATCCATGATTCATCTTGTTAGAATATGAGGATGGCACATAATGCCCAAAAATAACCATTCACTCAAAATTTTGGCAAACTCGCAACAAGGAAAAACCCACACATTTAACTTGATGACGCACTTTTAGATCGAGATACAAAAATATCAAGAATGTCCTCTATCTATTCCAACTCCACAATCCTACTCCTTGTAGCAAAGGCTACCAACAACATAATTTAAAACATGCCATCAAGTCAACATGCAAGAACTTGGTGACATGCAAAACGAAGTGACGCCAAAACACACTCAGAATTAAAACTCCTTAGAATTTGACAAAATAAAAAACCCACTTCTAAAACGTTCCCAGACTACCAAAAATCAAATAAAATTCAAGTTCCAGGAACACATACAAAATTTGACAACATAACTAAATAAAAACTTCAAATCTAAAAATATGGAAACAAACAAATGCTCATGCCCGCCCAACCAGGTAATTGAAAAGCATAAAAATGGAGAAGCACACTAGTTATCAACTCCCAAACACTTAGAAATAAAAATAATTGATCAAAATAGAGTATAACATTAAAAATGAGAAAGTCCTACCTCATTCCAAATGATCAAAAATCATAATGAAGAGAAGAAAATGGAGAAGACTTCAAATAGGCTGAAAATATCAGAGAAGATGGAGATCCACGCTAAGAATCCAATGAGCCTATCCTCACAACAATCTGACAAGCCAATCTCCCATAATGAGAAAAACACTAAAATCTCCAAAGAGGGTTTTGGAGCAAAACACAAATTTTTCAAAAAATAAAATGAAAAAGTGAAGTCTAAAAACTCACTTTTGCCTAATATAAGCACTTTTATAAAAGTGACTTATAAATTAGAATATTAAGCCACTTAATAAACTAATTGGATAAATCCCAAAACTAATTAAAAAAAATCCATAAATTTGGAATTCAACTACGAAAAATTAGCCAGAAAATAAATTAAATAAAACCAACATTATAATTCCCCAAAAGAATTAAATTAGCATTTAAACTAAATAATTTCTATGGCAACCGCAAAACCCTAAATGCATAGACACACTTACTAGTCAATTCACATAATGGATTATGAATCCAAATTTACCACATTAACTGAAGGGGTAATTATAATAACAATATTACAGATACATCACCCATATAGGAATGCCATTGGCTCAGCATGAACGGTCAAGGTCACTATCTCCTGGTGCCATTGTTGGGGATATAGGTACACACTCGAATCCTATACTCAAGATGAATGTACCAGGTACTTTTTTAGTAAACAAGAAAACATCGAGTGTAGATCCTCAATCATATAAATAGCCAAAACACAAACAAACACATAATCACATTGAAGGAGAATGTGACATCATGTAGATCTCACAAACAAGTGACTATGACTTTATCTCACTTTGTACTAGCACCAATAGGAAAAATGCATAATGGTGGTGTAGTACAATATCACAACATATATAATCACATAATAATGCATTTAAATTAAAGTATTTAAATAATCATTTTCAGCTATCTGAGCATATATCTACTGAAGGTAAAAGACATATATCCATAGAATAAATGCATAATAACAAGAAGTCCATTAACCTCCACTGAATACAAATATAATTGTCGGTCCAAATCCAAATAAAAAATAAACCATGCATCATCATGAAGATAATATTGAATTATTACTTACTTCATATTCTAACATTTAAAATTATCAATGATACAGGGAACAAAATTAAGGTATGATAGTCACCTACACCACTCAGTGCAACCACTAGATCAATCACACGATTAATCAAGGAGTACCAACATTAGGGTGCAATATGATAACTCCCAATATAGATAGTATCTCAACAAGGTAAGAAATCATAATTAGGTAACCACTGGCACAAACCTCAGTGAAACTATCAACTCACATCACAAGCCAAATAGGCAGATAAAAATCATAACCACATCAGTAATCTTAGATTGAGCACAAGAACCACCTAAACTAGGTTCATCTCAAATTCCAACATAGCACCATCACAAAGGAATAATTACCACAACAGCAGGTCAGCTAAACCAATCATAAGGTGCATAAATAAGGATCACCAATAGATATACAACTAGCATAGGGACATAAACAAGTTGTTGATGCAATATCATAGATAAGATCATCTTGAAAGTACAACCTCTCATGGGTCCAATATGATCATGAAATACACACACACACACAAACCATCAAAGCCACATCCTTCAGGATGGCATGTAGAACACAAACGGGAGAGGCACTACAAGATGTGATAATTATCAAACTCCTTAATGATGTCTTTAGCTTTTAGGATAATATTATGAATAGTCAAGGATGGGGGACAAATACCTTTCAAGAAATTAATGATGTTTCTCAAGTCACCCTTGATCTAGACCTTAGAGAAATTTATATCCTTGGCCATCTTGATAAGATACCATGGCTTCTGCCACATGGTTGGATTGAACTCCAATAAGAGTAGCAATAGAAGCTAAGATATTACCTACCTCATCTCTTATGACACCACCATAGCTAGCTTTTCTTGGGTTTCCTTTAGAAGCCCATCAAAGTGGATTTTGACTCTACCAGTTGGAGGGAAGCCCTACACCGCCTCTTCTCTAGAAATTTTAGGATTTAGGCTAGCCAAATTAGTTTTCACCTTCCAAATATTGAAAATGTCCTATTCTGATTGAGAAATTGGTTGTGAAAGGTCATGAGAAATATTAACATTTTATTAAATACCCCTAACAATTTTAAACCCCATCACCTTAGGAGAGAGAAGAAGTTCACAAAAATTATTATTATTTCTCTCCTAAATTCCCCACAAAATGTGAGGGAGCATAAAATTCCAAAGGATCTTGAGATTTTTCCCTATGAAGGGACAATGTCATTCCAAGAAAATCTCTTGAATAGTATTGGGAAAAATCCAGCTAATGTTGAGAGAAGATAAGATCTTTGACCATATACAGACAACAAAAGGATAGTGAATGAAGATGTGATCCACCGATTCTAGATCTCTCAAACAAATACTGCACCTATTTGTTAGGTAAAATCCCATGTGACAAAGATTATCAATGGTTAGGATCTTATTCTAAAGGACACACAAGAAAAAAAATATTCACCTTTGGTATAAGATCTTTGAACTAGACCTGGGCCCAGTAGGGAGGAGGACCTTCTTCAATGGAAAGTAAATTGATAGCAGAGGAAACATAAAAAAGTCTAGAAGGATTATTCTTCCAAATGAGACCATCCAATATATATTTTTAAAGAACCATAGCACAAAGAGCATTCTAGATAGGAGTGAGCTACTGATTAATAACTTTTAGGTTGACCCAAGAATCATTATCCCAATATTCATAAACCATAGTACCAAATGTTTCCTTGCAAAGATCCATGAAAGGAAAGAAAGGGTGCATCTAGGTTAAAGGGGAATTTAAAATCCAATCATCCTCCCAAAATTTGATAAACCTAGCATTCCCAATCCTCCAAGAAAGGCCTTGAAAAAAAGGATCTAGTCTGGATGAAATTATTCTAGATGTGAGATCCAATGGGGGGTCAAAAGAATTCTTAAAGCTTTGGAGAGAGGGGGGAATGATGAAAATATTTTTGATTCAAAATGAAACTCCATTCACCCTTAACCTTGAACGTTCTCCAAAAACATTTAGACATAAGGGAATCAGTCTTCATTTTAATTCTCATTATTCCCAAGCCTCCCATCTTTCTAGGTCTACAAATTTTATCCCAGGCCACTAAAGATAATTTCTTCTTTTCTTTGACCCCAAACCAAAGGGAAGTTCTCTGAAATTTTTCTAAAGCTTCAGCGAATTTGGAGGGGGTCCTAAATAAACTCATTTCATAAATAGGAATGCATTGCAAGGAAGATTTTAAAAGATGCAATTTACCTACCAAAGAAAGGAGAGCTCCTTTCCATCCTACTAGATAATTCCAGAAGGAATTAGAAGGTTTAAGGCATAGAGGGAGGCCAAGATAGGAGGAAGGAAGGAGATCAATCTGGAAACCAAGAATTCTACCAATTCTTCTTTGTTTGTCTTCCGAGATGTTAATAAAGTATAGAGAACTTTTACTCCAGTTGATGAACTGACCTGAAGCCTCCCCATAGCATTTCAAAGAATATTTTAGAAGTTTTTCCTCTTTAATAGTTGACATGCCCATAAAAATTGGATCATCAAAACAATTCTCATGAGCACAAACTAGGCTAGATGAAGAAGGATTGAGACCTTTCAGTTTCCCTTCATCCATCAATTTATTGATATATCTGCTGAGGCAATGAACCATAATGAAAAAGAGGATAGGTGATAGAGGATCCCATGTCTCAGTCAACTACAATATTTAAAGAAAGAGGAGGGAGAGCTATTAACAAGCACTGAGAAAGTAGAAGAAATCATTAATTGCATAATAAGTTGAATAAATTTAGGAGTAAATCCAAAGGCAGAAAGGAATTTCTCGAAAAAATTCCAGTCAACTCTGTCATAGGCCTTAGAGAGATCTATGTTCTTAAAGAAACCCCATTTATTTGAGGATGAAAGGGAGTGAGTATTCTCATGGATAGACAAAACATAATCCAAAATTTGGTGACCTGGAACAAAGTCGTTCTGCTGAGGAGAGATAATCTTGGGAAAAAGAGACAAGATTCTTAAGGTAAGAACTTTGGAAATAATATTATAGAAAGAATTGAAAAGGCTAATAATTTTGAAGGACTCAAAAGAATTTACACCTGCCACCTTCAGGATAAGGAAAAGAAAAGTACCATTTATCTCGTTTTGAATATTTCTAGCTCCAAAGAGTTCCTTTACATGAACACTCACAACATCCTTTTCCACCATATGCCAGAAAGAATGGAAAAAGAACATATGAAATCCATCAAGTCTAGGGAATTTATTACCTTCAAAGGAGAAGATAGTATTATGAATTTCATGTTGGGACTCAAAAATGCAACAAGGGTTTTTGAGTACCTTGTTAAACTTTTGCATTTTGACCCCATATAATTGCTTTTTGTGCTTATTTGCCCGGATGAATTTTTGAGGTCTACCATGCATGTTAGGTGTTATTTAAACTTTTTTTGACATATGAAGACGTCCCAGGTTGTTAGATTAAAGTTTTTACTTATTTCGTGATGTCTTGTTTTGAGCACTTATCTAATTCTACATTTGTCGCCTAAGCGTCAAATTGTTGTAACAGGAATAGTTTGCATTTGAATAACTTATGTCCTTTTGAGTTTCACGGACCACAAATTTGGTAATGTTTAATATGTATATTAGATAGCTTGTTTTTCAAAACCCAATACATTTTGAGTCCCCTTGATAGGTTTTTGAATCCCCCAAAGTTGGTTGCCCAGAATTGTCTTGTTTCCCTGTTTTGCCCTGGATTCTGATTATCCCTATTTGACCGATTATAAATTTTGACAATTTTACCTAGTTGAAAAAATTATTTTTGTACTATTTTCTACAGGTCAAATACTTTGTGTGTCTCTGGTTTCAGGTCACGATGAATCCGTTTACAGTTTCTAACATTTTAATGCATATCAGTTGCACATTTTAGTCGGAGGCCCTGTTTGTGACATTATGACTGGAATACCATGATTGGTCATATCAATAAAATGGTGCCCCTACATTATATATCAAATTTACTCTAATTTTTCAAGGTTCCAAATCCTGAGGGTTTCATGTGCACGCTTTCCCGAACTCTTTTCATTTGTAGAAATTGTTATTTCTCATATGTTCTTTTTCTGTAAGTTCCAAGTGGCTACCTTCAAGGGTCTGCCAAATGTGTCTTGTTGATTTTCATGAGCCACCTTTCTGCATTCAATGTCTCCATATAACATATTTCTAATATCTAGAATCGTGGGTCTTTAGGAGGTCACTTGGCTTGTTTTCAAAGATGAAACCAGATGTATTTCATTATTTTTTGACAGGGTAATTTACAAAATAATTCTTAAGAGGCAACTTGGATGATTAAAATATTTTGTCCTATTTGGTTTTTTCAGGTGTCACTTTTCAATATGGAAGAATGTTAACCATGGAACATGTGTTCCCAATGCCACATTTTGGTTACTTGATTTCATCAAATTTTAAGGTCATTTCTAGAGCCCATTTGCTGCGGGACCAGTTCGCAAAGGATTGCAGTCAGAACAAAATAATCATGTAGTGCTTTCTTTAGAAGGCTTGTCCCTCTATAAAGGTCCAGTACTTGAATATGACACTTGGTCTCCAAGTTGATGCTTTTCTCGATCATCATCCTATCAATTCTCAAAAAATGCCATGTGGACTAGTTGATGTAAATTCTTCAACTAGAGTCCAAGATGGAAAGTGTTCTTTAGAGAGTCCTCGTGATGTTATTTTGGGGAAAGAGCCCTAACTACAATGTGATGAAAAATATGTAGAAGATTGTACATTACATGAAGAGGTTTGTGTAGTGTTGTTAAGACCAAATGCACAAAACATTGTAGACAGAGATACCCAGTGCATGGTAGTAAAATGTAGAAGCTCATGCAACATATAGCCAATGGAGGCATTAAACACATTAAAACTTGGAACAAATCCAGTGCATGTTGGTTTGAAATTAGATACAAATGCAAGTGGCATGTGTAAATAGTTTGAAGGCCTATAAAAGGTAGTGCATGGTTTTGGAGAGCTACATGGAAATTGCAACACCATTGATGGAGGCTTGCGCAAGAAACAAGTGGAGAACATTTTAGAATATTTCAAAGCCAATGAAATTGGGAGGTGGAAACATTAAACCCAGAGGCTATGTAATGTATAAAACCAAACCTAAACTCATGCAATTTGTGGGTGTGCATCAAAGAGGAGGTTCATGCATGAAAGAAGACCATCAAACATTTCTTGTATGTTGTTTTTGCTTTTGTAAAAGGGTTCAATTCACAGCATACCAATGGGTCAGCGCTAAGGAAGGGGCTAACAACAAGTGCATTTTGCAAGTGGAAGCCAGCATGGTAGATCAACCCAAGCCCACACCAAAGAGGACTTGCACATGGCATGCTTCCTACGCAAAGGGGAAAATGAAGAAAAAGCTGCACAATATATGAAAAACATGTGTTTTTAAAGGAAGGCTATGCTAGAAGGAGGAGACAGAAGGCCTGCGCAGCATGCCAAAGACATAAAACAAAGGGGTTGTGTGGGGTTACAGAGTGAAAGGCCATGCAAAATGCATGATGAATGGAGGCTCGCATTGTTTTAATGGCAAAGACCCTGCATAGAGGTGAAAAAAGAAGGAAAGGGACAAGGAAATCAAGCCAGTGTGTAGCAAACTAGGAGACTTGCACAGAACATAAAGAGGGCATGTTAAAACTTTGAAGCAAATGCAATTTGCAGGTGTAAACCAAAGCCCAAGGGGCTGTGCATGGTACAAGAGTAAAATTCTGCACATGGAGGTGAGGATAAATGTGCTATGTTTGAAGAAACATGAGGAGTCTAGGCAACATTAAAATGATCCCAAGCGTAGGAAAGAAGGCTACGCAACATATTCAAAAACACGTTCAAATAAATAGAAAATGATAGGTGTCAATAAAAATTCAATAAAATTTCCTTAGTAGAGGTAATTTCCAAGGGGTGTTGTGTTTAAAATAGTCTTAGTAAGTGACATTAGTGGGTGTAATGGTTGTCTTTTCCTACACCAACATGGAAAAGGGGACAAAGCGTGTGATCCATTTTTCAAATTTCCTCCAAATGGATCGTGCAGTGTGCTGATTTGTAGAAAAGGTGTAGTTTATAATCCCACATTCACTGGGGAATGGGTTTCCAAAGTATTTTTATATGTTAGAGCTCAGCATGTTATGTGAAGTAGAGCTAGAAAGCCCTTGGTGACTGCATGGTGCTTGGGGATTATTGGGTGCTAGCCAGGCTTGGTGGGTCCCATATTTTGGGTGCCAAAACACACAGGTCTTTAAAAAACCAAAAAAGTTAATCCCACATTCACCATGATTTGGAAAGACAATGTCTTTAAAAGAAATATTGCTTACTTACTACTTTGAAGGAAGAACAAAATGCTATGGGTGTGCATGCAAGCAAGTACCTCAAAATGCATGCCATCGACAATGGAGGATGTGTGCTAGCGATGATGGAGGAGGACAACCAAATTTTGAAAGGGCTAACATGAGTGACATGGCAGCGGAGGAAGATCAGCAATAGGCATAATGCCTTGATGAGAGATCTTCTCATCAAGGCAACACGACAGGCCGACATGTGGCGGGGCTGATAGTGGGATAGTCCAGGTGGTGATGAGGTGGTGGCTACATAGGAAAGCATCTGAGGTGGCATGGATCCCAGTGCAAATTAGATCGATGGCTATCACAATAGATTGATGGTGAAGTTGAAAGGTAGTTACCATAGAGGCAACGCTCCGGGCCAACACGTGGTGTTTGGACAAGTGGTGGGCTAGGATAAGGCAAGTGACATAGGCACCCAGGTGGCTTTTCAGAATGAATCACAGACTACCATGTGGTGAATTATAGTGCAATATGGGCTTGTGTAGAGATAATGGAAATAAAAGAAGCATAAAGTACATAATTCAATAGAAAATAAGAGATTAAAATATGAATTAATGTGTTGGAAAGTGCAGGAATAAGGTAAAAGGGAATTGAAGAATTAAAAGAAATTGTTAAGCTCGAGTGGATTAATGTGCATACATAAAAGGTAATGTTTGAAGAAATATTTAAAATGCACAAATCACATAGATGTAAAGTGCAAAAATTAAAGAAAGCAAACTATGTAAAATATACTAAATAGCACAATGTCTTTGTTCCTTTAGAGCCTCAAATATTTGTATTCTCGAATGAATTGGGGAGGATTTTCAAAGCTAGTCTTAGGGGATACTTTGAGAGAACAAATTAGATTTGTAGTTGGAGAAAGGAAGTTTCCAGATATTTACTGGGGGACCGAAAAGTGTCAAGGACTAAAATGGTTTTTTTTCTATTTTCTTGTATATTTGGCTTAATCTCCATTGGATAAAAGATGGTGAAATAAAGACTACAACAAAAAAATTCTGATTCTAGAGTCTTATTTTTTGAGTTTTTTGTCATTCTAGATGTACTGAAGCATAAATATCTTAACAAAATACAATGGAATTTCTTGTTTCACATCTGTGGTGTCTTTTTGTATTTCTATCTATGCTCTTGTATGTTTAATCTATAAGGCATTTTGATTGTACTAGTTATAAGGTAACTATGCGATTATTTGTAAGTTTCTTTCAAGGAGGGAGTCAATCTTATGAATAATTCCAGAGGGCTATATATTAGTGTGAGAATGAGAAGGTGATTTGTAAGGAATCTCATCTAAGTTTTATTTGTGTTTCCATTAAGTAATTTATGTGGATGTACATTTATTTGACTCTGTTTCCCAATAGATAAGGCACTGGTCTTTGCTGGTTATGTAGTCCTTACCATCACTCATTTAAAATCAAATCATTTTCCATTTCCTGTTTAAAAGCATGGATGTTCAGAATCGGTATTGAATAGTACAGACATTGTTGGTGATTCATTGAAGAACTGAATCCATGGGTTAGCCTACTTGAGCTTAGAGCTCGAAGAGAAGAAGGATCTAATCCTTATTGTAACATTTGACTATTTCCCTAGTTCTTAGAATAGTTATGCAGATGGGATACTATATGCGATTGGCTGAGTCTTGGATTCCTAGTTATACAAGTATAATAACTATCCAAAGTCGCATCTGCATAATGGGGTTCAGCTAGAGAGTGCTTATGTATGTAGAGATTGGTTATGTTTTAGGTGCACCCACTTGAGCTTGTGGATCTTGAAGTAGGAGGATCAAAACCTCATCAATTAGCCTTTTCTTTCCCTTCAGTTTGTAGTAAGAATCAGATTCATGTGAGTTGGACAAAAATCCCCAAGTCTGGTTCGCATATTCTCTTTGAGAACTGAGGGATACAAGAAAAATCGCTAGCAAAATGGTGACGTTGTTGGGGACAAGAATGTAGAAAATAATGTTGAACTTGTCAGAGAACCTCTGTTGTTCTAAAATTTCATTCCAAATCCTAGAAATCTTTGTTTTATTTAATCCCATACTTGTTGTGAGTGGAAAATTTGAAGTCTTGTGCAGCCCAGTAGCATTGATTTACATGTAAAATTTCAGAGATTTTTCAGTATATTGTTTGCAGATTTGAAGCCTTTGTCAGTTGTTTGGTGGAAGGAAGGAAAAAATATCAGTGGGTTGTTTGAGTGTGTTTACTTCTGCTGGCCGTGAAAGAGTATTTCAGAAGAAACAACAAAGGTATTCTACTTTTCATGTGTTTTTCTTTCATGAGAATTGAGTGATTTAAACGGATTGCCTCTATTGAGTGTTTTCAGCACTAGGAAAGAGGTGTGTTCAAATTAATGTGATGTCAAATTTATTTCCACCTAAAATTCAGACCAACAAGTGTTTTTTGAAATCCTTTCATACAAAGATGTATGAGCCATTGTGTTTTGATGGCATTAAATATTTCCCACATGATGTACCTCATAACATCAAAGATTATTTTCCAAACTTTTGTGGAAATCAAGTTGTTTCAGCAAGTCATCATGTTCAAATGTTCATTGATTTATTGGGTGACTTTGAAATAGAGTATGAAGATATATAAATGAAGTTGTTTGTTCAAACTTTGAAGGATGATGCTAGGGACTGGTTTTCTTTTTTACTAGCTTGTTCAATTTCTTCTTGGGATGAATTAGATGTTTCTTTTATGGAACAATTTGGTGAGAGAATGAATTTGAGTGATGTATTTACTTATTGGTTGAATCTTAAGATTGAAGGAGATGAATTAGTTCCCGATTTTAATATTAGATTTGCAAGAGCTTTACATGAAATATCTAAAATTAGTAGACCTCAAGACCATGTGTGTTTTATGGTTTACTTTGATGCATTTGAAAAGAAGATGAGTTATAGGTTGAGAGACAAGCAACCTAAGACTTTGCATCAGGTTTTTAGGACAACAATAGAGATTGAAAACAATGCCAAGTATGGATTGACAAAAAACCATTTCTCTAGAGGGATTTGCTGAAAAAAAACATTTGAGAATGGACAAGAGTATTATGATAAATTTGCAGATCCAAGTAGGGGTATTGATACCTCTATTTTGGTCTCTAGCCAAGTCTTTAATTCAGACTTCAATAGATGTATTGTTAATGATCCTTTGTTTCATATGGAGGAAACTTCTAATAATGATAGAAATGCATATGTCCAAGAAATGGTAACAATGAATGATGTATCAAATACTTATGATGGTGACTTTATCAATAAATTTTTTCCTTACAAAGTTATATCATAAATACCCTCTCATTTTGATGCTAGATGCAATGATACTAACAATGTTTTGAATGTTGAAGAGGATGTATGTGTTTTACACTCTTATGAGGATTAGGAGGATGTTGAAACCTATGTTTCGCAAGAGAATGATATGTTGGAAGATGTTGATTCATTGTTGTTATGTGAGCCTAGTGTAGCATGGGAAGATAAGAGAATTTTTGGAAGTGAATGCAAATCAGCATGTGAAGGCAAGAGTATCTTCACCAATTCTGAAAAAAATATTTTACATCAGCGTGATACAAATGAGTTTGATATTAAGAGATTTGAAGTGGATTTGGTGTCAAAACTTAAGGAAAGAGGGATAGTAAATGATGGTCTTCCTTATGAGATGGAGTATGATACTATCTTGCAAATTTATCATGATATTATGGATGAAAATTAGAATGAAGATCAATTAGTTGAGTCTTTTTAGTCAAAGGGTAAAGTGCTAGATGAGTGTGTTGTTGAAATCCCTTCATTTAATGATGATCAACTTCAGCATATGAATTGTTTCATGTGTAATGAAAATCATACACATAATGAGAAACTTGAGGACGATTGGTGTCCTTCCCCATCTCCTTTGGTTGAAGAAGGTAGTATAAATTTTTCATCCACTTATTTTCCTAATGATAGAGGTTTTGAATCTACTTATAGTGATATCTTTGATTTTGAATCATATGGTGAAAGTGATTATGACAACAGGGGTATTAATGTCTTCAAAATTTTTACTAATGATACATTTGATGAGGAAATTGATATGGATCATCCATATCTTTGCTACCATGTTCATATGGGATAAAAACACAATGTTGTTAACCCATTGTTTGAGGAATGCATTGAGTTTTCAGATTTGATTTATTCAGATTTTGATGTTGAAAACGTGTCAATATCTAGTAAGAAATAAGAATGTATCTCTTCTAGGGATAAAAATGACTGTGATTTTGAATTTGGATTTGATGGATTCATTGTTCCACGTAGTGAGAAGGATTATGATATTGATCAGGTGGCTCCTTGCGACCATATTGATAATTTGCAAATGAAGAAGGTTTTTGATCCATATTTTGAGGAACATGCTGATATGTCTTTGCATGGTAAAGTTTTTCCAGATTTTGGTATTCATTGTTTATGTGAGTATGAGTCATTTAGCTTCTTTTTAGATTAGCCAGATATTGAGGAGGTAATGCAAGTGGAGCATGATGATTTTTATGGTGATGCATTTTCTCTTTGTCATGATTCTTACTTTCTGATATTTGCTAATGTGAAGAATGAGTTTCATACTTTTGGTTGTGTTGATTCCAATGGAAGAAGTTTGAGAGGTATGAATGAAATTGCAAAAAAGGTATTCTTCATTTTTATGATTCCTTGTGAGTTTGAAAAACAACTATACAAGTACATTTTCATTTTGATATTTGTATGCCAAGGTGAAAATCAGATTTATGATAAAGGAAAGTATAAGTGGCATGTGTTTGGTGATCCGGGACCACCAAACAAGGTGTAATATTTTACTGGTTTGAAAAATGGGCTTTGAATTTTGGGGTGTATTCTTGTACCAAATATTCTAAATTCACTACATTCTTTCATGTGGCATGCGGCCCTAGTCAGAGCCATTGTTCAGACTCAAAAATGCAACAAGGGTTTTTGAGTACCTTGTTAAACTTTTGCATTTTGACCCCCTATAATTGCTTTTTGTGCCTAATTGCCCGGATGAAGTTTTGAGGTCTACCATGCATGTTAGGTGTTCATTACCCTTGTTTTGAAATATGAAGATGTCCTAGGTTTTTAGATTCAAGTTTCAAGTTATTTCATGATGTCTTGTTTTGAGCACTTGTCTAATTCTGCATTTGCCACCTAAGTGTCAAATTGTGGTAACAGGCACTGTTTGCATTTGAATCAATTGTGTCCTTTTGAGTTTCATAGACCACCACTTTGGGATTTTTTAATATGTATATCAGAGATATTTTTTTCAAAACCCAAGCCATTTTGAGTCTGCTTGATAGGTTTTTGAATCCCCCAAAGTTGGTTTCCCAGAATTGTCTTATTTCTTTGTTTTGCCCAGGATTCTGATTGACCGATTATAACTTTTGACCATTTGACCTAGTTGAGAAAAGTATTTTTTTAATGTGTTATAGAGGTCAAATAATTCATGTGTCTCTATTTTTAGGTCATGATGAACCCGTTTGGATAGTTTTCCAATCTGATTCCATTTACAGTTTCTAACATTTTAATGTAGATCAGTTGCACATTTTAGTCGGAGGCCCTGTTTGTGACATTATGATTGGAATACCATGATTGATAATATAAATAAAATGGTGCCCCTACATTATAGACCAAATTTATTCTAATTTTTCAAGGTTCCAAATCTTGAGGGTTTCATGTGTATGCTTTCCCAAACTCTTTTCGTTTGCAGAAATCGTTATTTCTCATATGTTCTTTTTCTGTAAGTTCCAAGTGGCTACCTTCAAGGGTCTTCCAAATGTGTCTGGTTGGTTGTCATGAGCCACCTTTCTAGATTCATGCTCTCCATATAACATATTTCTAATATCTAGAAGCTCAGGTATTCAGGAGGTCGCTTGACATGTTTTCAAAGTCAAAACAAGATGTATTTCATTATTTTTTGACAGGGTAATTTGCAGAATAATTCTGAAGAGGCGACTTGGATGATTAAAATATTTTTTCCTATTTAGTTTCATCAGGTGTCACTTTGAAATATGGAATAATGTTAACCATGGAACATGTGTTCCTAACATTGTGTTCTGGTTACTTAATTTTGTCAAATTTTAAGGCCATTTCTAGAGGCCATTTGCTACTTGTGGGACCAGTTTGCAAAGGATTGTAGTCAGAAAAAATAATCATGTAGTGCATTCTTTAGAAGGCTTTCCCCTTTATAAAGGTTTAGTACTTGAATATGACCCTTGGTCTCCAAGTTGATGCTTTTCTCGATCATCATCCTATCAATTCTTTAAAAATACCATGTGAACTAGTTGATGTAAATTCTTCAATTGGAGTCCAAGATGGAAAGTGTTCTTTAGAGAGTCCTCGTGATGTTATTTTGGGGAAAGAGCCCTAACTACAAATTGATGAACAAGATGAAAAAGATTATGCATTACATGAAGAGGTTTGTGCAGTGGTGTTAAGACCAAATGCACAAAACATTACAGACATAGATACCCAGTGCATGGTCATAAAATGCAGAAGCCCATGCAGCATATAGCCAATGGAGGCATTAAACACATTAAAACTTGAAACAAATCTAGCGCATGTTTGTTTGAAATTGAAAACAAATGCAAGTGGCATGTGTAAATAGTTTGAAGGCCAATAAAAGGTAGTGCATGGTTTTGGAGAGCTACATGGAAATTTCTATGCCATTGATGGATGCTTGTGCAAGAAACAAGTGGAGAACATTTTAGAATATTTCAAAGCCAATGAAATTGGTAATTGGAAACATTAAACCCAGAGACTATGTAATGCATAAAACCAAACCCAAAATAATGAAATTGGTGGGTGTGCATCAGAGAGGAGGTTCATGAATGAAAGAATACTGTCAAATATTTCTTGTATGTTTTGTTTATTTATGTAAAAGGGTTCAATGCGCAGCATACTAATGGGCCTGTGGTCAGGAAGGGGCTAACAGAAAGTGCATTTTGCAAGTGGAAGCCAGCATGGTAGATCAACCCAAGCCCACACCAAAGAGGACTTACACATTGCATGCTTCTTGTGCAAGGGGAAAATGAAGAAAAATTTCTGCAATATATGAAAAAGATGTGTTTTTAAAGGAAGGCTATGCTGGAAGGAGAAAATAGAAGACCTGCGCTACCTACCAAAGACATAAAGAAAAGGGGATATGTGGGGTTACAGAGTGAAAGGAAATGAAAAAGGCATGATGAATGGAGTCACATGTTGTTTTAATATAAAAGACCCTGTGTAGAGGTGAAAAATTTAGGAAAGGGACAAATGCAATCATGCCAGTGCATAGGAAACTGGGAGACCTGCGCAGAAAATAAAGAGGGCATGTTAAAAACTTTGAAGCAAATGTAATTTGCAGGTGTAAACCAAAGCCCAAGGGGCTACTCATGGTACAAGAGTAAAAGTATGCACATGGAGGTGAGGATGACTGTGCCATGTTTTAAGAAACATGAGGAGTCTAGGCAACAATAAAATGGGCCCAAGCGTAGGAAAGAAGGCTACGTAGCATGTTCAAAAACACCTTCAAACAAATAGAAAATGGTAGGCGTCAATACAAATTCAATAAAATTTCCTTAGTAGAAGTAATTTCCAAGGGGTGTTGCATTTAAAATACTCTCAATAAGTGACATTAGCTGGTGTAATGGTTGTGTCTTTTCCTTCACCAACATGTAAATGGGGACAAAGCATGTGAAATATTTTTCAAATTACCTCCAAATGGATCGTGTAGTGTGCTGATTTGTAGAAAAGGTGTAGTTTATAATCCCACATTCACTCAGGAATGGGTTTTCAAAGTATTTTTATATGTTAGAGCTCATTGTGTTATGTGAAGTAGAGCTAGAAAGCCCTTGGTGACTGTGTGGTGCTTGGGGGTTATTGTGTGCTAGCCAAGCTTGGTGGGTCCCATATTTTGGGCACCAAAACACACAGGTCTTTTAAAAACTAAAAAAGTTAATCCCACATTCACCAGGATTTGGAAAGATAATGTCTTTAAAAGAAATAAGGGTTACTTACTACTTTGAAGGAAGAACATAATGCTATGGGCACACATGCAAGCGAGTACCTCAAAATGTATGTCAAAAATGATAGAGGATGTGTGCAAGTGATGATGCAGGATGAAAACCAAATTTTGGAGGGGCCCATGTGAGCAATATGGAAGGTGACATAGTAGCAGAGGAAGATCAATGATAGGTGTAATGCCTTGATGAGAGATCTACTCATCAAAGCATTACGACGGGCCAACACATGGTAGGACCGACAGCAAGATAGTCCAGGTGGTGATGAGATGGCGGCGGCTGCATAGGAAAGCATCCAAGGTGGTAGGGATCCCAATGCAGATTAGACTAACAACTTTCGTAATGGATTGATGGTGAAGTTGCAAGGTAGTTACCATAGAGGCAACGCGCAAGGCCAACACGTGGCTTTTGGATAGGTGGTAGGCCAAGATAAGGCAGGTAACATAGGTGCCCAAGTGGCTTTTCAGAATGAAACATAGAATTCCATGTGGAGAATTTAGGTGCAATCTAGGCTTGTGCAGAGATAATGGAAATAAAATAAGCATAAAGTGTAGAATTCAATAGAAAATAAGAGACCAAAAGATAAATTAATGTGCCAGAAAGTGTAGGAACAAGGTAAAAGGGCATTGTAGAATTAAAAGAAATTGATATGCTCAGGTGGATTAATGTGCATAGATAAAAGGTAATATTTGAAGAAATATTTAAAATGCACAAATCACATAGATGTAAAAGTGCAGAAATTAAAGAAAGCAAACTATGTAGAATGTACTAAATAGAACAATGTCTTTGTTATTTTCAAGCCTCAAATATTTGTATTTCCGAATGAATTGGGGAGGATTTTCAAAGGCAGTTTGAGGGGATATTTGTAGAGATCAAATCAGATTTGTAGTTGGAGAAAGGTAATTTCCAAATATTTTCTAGGGGACAGACAAGTGTCAAGGACTGAAATGGTTTTTTTTTTCATTTTCTCCTATATCTGGCTTAGTCTCCATTGGAACAAAGATGGTGAAATAAAGACTACAAAGTAATATTCTAATTCTAGGGTCTTATTTTCTAATTTTTTAGAAATTTTGGATGTACTGAAGCATAAATATCTTAATAAAATACAATGTAATTTCATGTTTCACATCTATGGTGTCTTTTTGTATTTATGTCTATGCTCTTGTATGTTTAATCTGTAAGGCATTTTGAATGTACTAGTTATAAGGTAACTATGTGATTATTTGTAAGTTTCTTTCAAGGAGGGAGTCAATTTTATGAATAATTCCAAAGGGCTAGATATTAGTGTGAGAATTTGATACATGGGTGTGAGAATGAGAAGGTGATTTTTAAGGCATCTCATCTTAATTTTATTTGTGTTTCTAGTAAGTAATTTCTATGGATGTACATTTATTTGACTCTGTTTCCCAATAGATAAGGCACTAGTCTTTGCTGGTTATGTAGTCCTTACCATCACTCATTTAAAATCAAATCATTTTCCATTTCCTATTTAAAAGCATGGATGTTCAGAATCTGTATTGTGTAGTACAAACATTGTTGGTGATTCATTGAAGAACTGAATCCATGGGTTATCTTGCCTGATCTTAGAACCCAAAGAGGAGAAGGATAAAATCCTTATTGTAACATTTGACCATTTCCCAGGTTCTTAGAACACTTATGCAGGTGGGATCCTGTATACGATTGGTTGAGTCTTGGATTCCTAGTTATACAATTCTAAGAATTATCCATAGTCGTATCTCCATAATGGGGTTCAACTAGAGAGTGCTTATGTGTGTAGAGATTGGTTGTTTTTTAGGTGCACCTACCTTAGCGTGTGGAGATTAAAGTAGAAGGAGGATCAAATCCTCATCAATTAGCCTTTTCTTTCCCCTCAATTTGTAGGAAGAAGAAGATTCATGTGAGTTGGATGAAGATCCCCAAGTCTGGTTCACATATTCTCTTTTAGAACTGAGGGATATAAGAAAAATTGCTAACATATCCTTTGCTAAGGGAATAGTCATTAGGGAATAATTATGATCCTCATTCACCATCTTGGGGATACACCTCAAAAGCTTCTCTTGATCTTGAATCTTGAGATTATGTTCTACTATAAGGAGCTTAGAAAATAATCTCCTAGCTTCATTCCTTATATCATCCTCTTTCTCAAGCACAAAATTATTAGTGATCAGGTTTGAGATCATGTTAGCAGCCTTGTGCTTAAGAGAAGTCATTTGAAAGAACCTAGAATTCCTATCACCTGTAGAAAGGAAGAGATATCTAGATCATCATCTCCAAAACTCCTCTATAATACTGATGACAGTATGGTATCAAGATAGTGCCTCATTTTCCTCTTTAATAAAAGTATTGGAGTATCCCTCCTTTTCGATTCTATCTTGAATATCTTTAAGATCTAGCTAAGCATAAATTTTAATAAAGAATATATCCCCAAATACCTCCTTATTCCAAGTTATGATATTGTCTTTAATATTTCTCAACTTTTTTTCCACTCTAAATATGGAAGTGTCTTTCAATTATAAGTCCCACCAAATAGCAATGTCAGATTCCAGATAGGGGTGAAGAGTCCACATTTTTTGAAATCTAAAGGGAAAATTGTGTTTACCTAAAAAAGGGTCATCAATAAAGAAGATAAGAGAATGATCAAACCCAATTTGACACAAAGTAGAGAGATTGCAGTGATACTAAGAAAACCATTCATTAGAGATAAGAGCATTGTCTAGCCTAACTTGAATCAAATCATTTCCACTTCGTCTATTGGACTAGATGAAGGTTGATCCATGGAGATACAGATCATGAAGTGCTTGAGTATTGATAAAGTTCATGAGATCCACTCTGCTGTCCAAATGGGGAGAGCTGCCCCAAATTTTGCATTTTCTCTTAGGGGGTATTGAATTCCCCCATAATAATCCATCTCTCCAAAATAAAGTTACTTCTCACCTTAGCTAGTCTTTTCTAAAACTTATTTCTACCCATTTAAGAGTTAGGGGCATATATATTAACCAAGATCTGGGAGGCTTCATCCCTAATATGACTGAATCTCACTATAGCTAATTTATTCCCCTAAAGGACAAGGGTGCCCACAATGAAATCTTGGATCCAAAAATTAACAATACCTCCTGAGGCTCCCTAAGAGCTACTGCCAAAGCTTCCATCATTATTGAAAATTTTGATACCTTCTATTTTCTCTTTACTTAGCTTCATTTCTTAGATTGGAATAATATTAGGCTTATGGTCTCTGGAAATATTTCTTAGGACATCTTTCTTATGAGGACTATTAATTCCTTTAATATTCCATGAGATGAATTTCATTTCTTCTTCAGTGAGAAGGCTTCCTCGATGGTAAACTAAGTTCCATCTACAATATTATTGTTTTCTTCTTGTCCCCTAATTTTACTTGTTGATCTTCTCCCTGGAGTATTTAGTTGAGCCCCCACATCTTCTCGGGATTTTTTTTTGGTACTTACAGATAGCGGGAAATTTTTGTTTTAACCTTTTTTGGTTTTCTACGTTATATTTATTCGAAGTGGATGTTGTTTTAGATGTTGTTCCTAGCAAAATGACCTTTCCTTGATTTATTTTGACTAGATCGGTGGGTTCATTTTTGGGTTTTTCTTTGAAAATAATTACATTATCCCTTGAATCATATTCTGAAATATTATTGATCAGTTTTTGACATGTGTGAGTGCAGTTTAATTTTTCTTTGTTCTTTTACATTGATGCTTCTCCATTCTCATGATTTAAAAGAGGGGTTTTAAATATCATATGTTCTTTGTTTATTTTATGTCCCTACATAGTTATGACCTCATTGTCTATCAAGACTTGGATGACATGTTTTAGTCTCATGCAATCATTCATTTTGTGACTTTTTCTTCTATGATATTCACAATATACGAGTCATTCCACCATGATGGTTTGAATTTTGGTTTAAAATATCTTGTATCACACAATGTTGTTATGTTGTTTTCCAGAATTGTTCTTAAAGTTGATTCAAGAGGCTCACCTAAAGGTATGAATTTCCTTCTAGGTGTATATTGTGATGGTTTGGGTTTATTGGTTTCTTGATTGATCTTAATATTATGATTTTATAGATTGAAAATGGGTGTGTTGGTTTTACATTGTGTGCGTCCACCACTCCATCATTCACAATATTTTATTTTGTCATCCATAATTTTTGTTTTTCATTGTTTTTCATTGTTGTTGTTGTTGTTGTTGTTGTTGTTGTTGTTGTTGTTGTTGTTGTTATTGTTGTTATTGTTGTTGTTGTTGTAAGAATAACTCATTGTATCCTTAAAGAGTTTTAATTATCCTTTTCTTACAAAATCCTATTCAATTTTAATTCCATTTCTGATTAGTTTATCAAAAGGGGGTAGACATTGTAATTGAAGTCTATAATTCATTTTTTGTTTAGATTGTTTATGAAAATATCCATTTTTTCTTGTTTAGGTACATTGTGAGGATATTTGGAAAATATTCATCTCCATCTTTGCAAGAAGGTAAGGAATGGTTCTCCCTTTTTTGGGTGTTTAAAAAATATAGCATTGTTATCTCATGTTCAATATTGTAGTCAAATATTGAGTTACAAATTTGTTTACTAATTCCTGAAATGATTTGATGTCAGGAGGAAGTTTTGAGAACCACTCTACGACCACTCCTCATAAGATCCTTGGAAATAATTTGATCATATATGTTTCATTATGGGAAAATTTCATACTCATTGTGCAAAATTCCCTTGTGTGATCTTATGGATTATAATTCCTCATGTATTTGTCATATTTTGGGATGTCACAATTTGGGGGAAATGGGATCATGTTCAAATTTATATCAAAGGGATAGTGATATATTTCTTCCAAAGAGTACTTCTTTTTTGAGGTGGCCCTTTTTATGTCTTGGGTTTTCTATTGAAGATCTTACATTTTTTGTGTAAGTGTTGAAAGAGGATTGTTTTCATTAACCTTTTCTTTGGTCAATTGTGCCACATCAAAGTCTTGACGTAGTTTTACACCTTGATGTTCTAACATAAGGAATTATTTTTCCTTATCATATTCTAAGACCTTTTCCATATACTTATGGAATTTGGGATCTTGTTGAGCTTCTCTAATCATTTCTTTTGTTAATTATTAATTATCTTGTTGAGGATTTTCCATATCATCTGTGGTTTCTTGAGTTTGTTGGTTTGTATATGTTTCTTTTTATTTTATTTTTTGAGATTTTGTCAAAATAGACATGCAAGTAATGCAAATTTGCGTTAATTTTATTTTGGAAGTGTTAGTTTTGTTGTGTTCCATAAGCCAAATAAAAATTTAGATGGCTTCTTATTGATGAGGCTATGTTTATCAATATTTGGGTTGATGATGATGTATCCCGATAGTAAACCTTGTTAAAATCACTGATTAAAAGGATTAAACTATTATGCACTAATTTGTTTATCAAAATGTAAGGTGAAATAGAAAATTTGTCAATTTTAGTATGGTTCTGATCAGAAAATGGTACCATGTTAGTTTGAATAGAAAAAGATCTGAAAAGGGTATCAGAATATGATATTTTTTTTTTCTATAAGTGCTAAGGAAGTTCTCACTATTGTAGATGCACTAGAAGAAATTTTTGACTCTCAGAAATGCACTACTCTGTGGGTCAAATCTATTATTTTGTGGGTCAAATACACTAGATTGTTGTGTAAATGCACTTTTTTTCTTTCACATAATTATGCTAGATAGGGATAACCTATGGGCTAGCTTGCTGAGTGTATGTGTTATCCTGGGGTGTAAATGTGTTAGACTATTGTTTAAATGTGTTATCCTAGGGTGTAAATGTACTAATCTTATGTGTATATGCACTAAAATAAAATATATATGTACTCTATTGTTGTCTATATGTTTTAAAATAGAAGGTACACACATTTTTGTGTTTCAAATGCAGTAAATAGAGTGTAAATATGGTTTTCTACTATCTAAATGCGCTAAACTACTTTTATCTAGGAGTTTTTAATAATTTTTAGAGATTTTGCAATTAATTTTACTATATTTTGATGAGTGTTTTGGATTATTTTATGTGTTGTGATCATGAAAACAATAACTAGCAGTATCAAATAGTTTTCCCTAAGTATGCTAAACTTTAAGTATATGTTCATAGACTTTGAAGAAAGCCCAAGTTTTCATTGGTTTTGCACAAAGAAAACACTTCAAATAGATCTACCTAAGTAAATTGGCTTCACTGTTATAGTCTCAATATACATCTTGATACTCTTTCAAATCACACATGTCACTCTCGAAAGAGTGTCCATGGATTTTCCTTTATGAGAGCTAGTGGAATCCCGATAGGAGTTCCTCCAATAAGTAGTCAAATGGGGAGATCACAGTTATGATCAAGAGGGACATATGGTGAGTGTCTTTAGGAGATATTATCCCCCTCGATGCACTAATATTATAACAATATTTAGAGATGAATCAGGTAGGCGTATATTTTAATAAGTGTCTAGTAAGGGCATTCATTTAAAATGTTAGGGTATAAATTCCATTACAAAGATCTCCCAGCCTTGAAAAGTCAAGTTTTTGTGGACCTTAAAGGTGCTAGACGAGAGTTATTCACAAAAAATTTCATCAGCCATGACTTTAATCATGATTGCATCTTTTTATAATGGGTAGGAAAAAATTTCTTTCGATGTTCCCACTTAGGTCATTCCCTCTCACTTAGCCTTATAGGCTACTTGAGAGGTAGGCCTTCTAAAGGTAAATTCACTATTGAAAATAAAAGGTTAGTTTTTATTTTTGGTCACCCAATTAAGGGGAGAGCATATACCTATCACCACAAAAACACTAAGCACTTTGATCAATTAGCCCTCTAATTAAGATATGTGTCTATTTTAATGAAGACACAGGTAATTGATCAAATTAAGTAAAATTTATTCATGATATTCCTACAAACACATGTCACTAGTTTTCATCCAAGTCTTTGACAAGTGTAATAGTACCCATGATGATGAAAAACAGAGATTAGATCTGAGAAATAAATTTTTGTTTTATATATTAACTACACCAGAACAAAGAATAAATGCGCTAAAAAAATCAATAAATGCACTACACTAATACACAAATGCACTAAAATAAATTAGTATATGTGTCACTATAAGTCATGGATGTGTTTTCATGTGTGTTGTATGTTCTATTATGTGTCTCATATGCATTTTTCTGTCTCTCGTCTGTGCTAATCTAATTTTTGTCTTTGGACCTGTCATAGAAACAATTGTGATATGATGATTAAAAAGGGACATTCAACCCCACGATGAGTGAAATTAAATATATTCTATAAATTATGATAATCAAATATAAGCACTAACATACCCATGAAACATTATATTAACTCTATGGAAATAACTCTCAATTTTGTCTCATAGTCCTCTATCTTTAAGGATCCTCTTTGGTATGTATAATAGCTCTCAAATGCAATTAGACCATTAGGATGACAACCTAAAGAATGATATTTAAATATACAATATGCATGATGAAAATGTGACTGATTATGATGTAAATACTACTATGATAATTATGCTAATATGCAAGATTTAACATGATTATGTGATTTTTTTTCCATTATAATGTTACAAATTACTCTACCACGATGCAAATACTAACCTAACATGATAAAAATTGAACTATTATGAAGTTATTATGCTAAATGGTTGTGCAAATAAGATAAAAATTAGCTAAGTATGTGTTTGTAGGGATCCAAATGACTGAAAGGGCAACCTCTTTATAGATTTTAAAAGGCCCAACCATAGGTGGAAGGATTCGACAGTTCAGATTTGAGCTAGACAAATAGAAGGCTAATATGTAAAAGGGAGGAGAAAAAAATGTTAATTATTCCTTCCTCAACCAAAAGAGACCAAGTGGAGGTTACATGAGACAATTTGGTGACATGTAGCCAATGTGGTTGAAAGGAGACATGTAGCCAATTTTGGTTGGTGAACATAAATAAATAATTATAAATTGGATTAAATGATTATTAGCCAGATTTTGAGGTGGTGACTGAGGTGGAGAGATGAGGTAGTGAGTGTTAGGATTAAGTAATAAGTTTAGAGGGGGGTGAATCAGTATTACAATACTTTATAAACCTATTCATTAACCAATTCAAACTCAACCATGCAATAAATAAAATAAATAGAACATACACATAAATTAAACAACTCATAACACCATGATTTCTTCATGAGGAAACCATGGCCAAGGTAAAACCCTGATGGGGATGTGATGCAGAGGTGATATGTAGATGGGCGTATAGATTTGGTCAAGTTTTTTTTGGTATTCTTCAACCAAGTGACCCCAAGTGCCAATATGCTTCTAATGTATCACTCTGACTTCTTTCAACTTCTTTACTATTATAGGGACTCAACATGGCTCAAAATGTTTATTTAACAAGGTTCAAAAGGTTCTTGAAGTTTCACTTCAAGATCTTACCCCCAATCCTCACTTTAGGCTCTCAATCCTTGTAGCCCTAATCAATGAGTAAAACCAACATAACTTTTTGTTTTCCCAATACACTTCCAAATAAAATTACGTATTAAAACACCCATTATCCTTATACAAAACAAATAAAAATATTTTATGTTGGTACTTTGGACAAACTATCCCAAAAATTGACTATTCCCTGCTTCCAAGAGGGCTAATTGAGTGCATTTACAAAGAAAGTATAACCAAAACACACCCAAACACTATGAAACTCTCAACGGACTCATGAAATGACTCCAAACCAAGGAAAATCCAATCAATTTGGTTTCTTGACTCCTGCAAGTATAAAATCCCCAAATGGGTCTCTCACAAGGCCCCAAAACTAGGTCTTCCACAATGTATGACTTCCAAGAACTTATAATCTTATCCAATTATGTATTCACCATTCATACCCCATTATAAGACAACCCACTACATTAGATGTGTTCCTTCTTAAGGCCAATTTCTCACTGCTTCTCTGTTCCAAGCAATTCCTTCAAGTTTTAACATACAAATTCAGTGATCACTTATCCAATTCAAATCTTATGCAAAATATCAATTTAGGATAATGTTTTACATGTAAAATGTGCATAATTAAAATATAAAAAACAATAAAATTCATGGAATGATGCTTTCACAATAAAGAAATTACCAAAATTATTATGAAAAACATTCACTTAATGAGGACAGTCAATGTAAATTGATTTAAATGGAATAAAAAGACTTAAAAGTATCCAAAAATGTCTTACACCACAATACATATGTCCTCTAAGAATAAAAAAATCAAATGGGATGATTTAGAGATCAAAACATGCAAAGGAAGATGTGAAATTTTGAGCTTTATTGAACATTTCATGCCACAGTCTGTACACAAACCTTCTCTACCATACAATGGTCTTCCATTGACCTAAATAAACTTCCTATCAACTTCCCCAAACAATCTGGATCAGTTGGAAGGCTTATTTAAGCCTAAAACACCTTAAATCCATTTTCACTCCTAAATGCTTCTAACCATTGGAATTCAAATATTTGAATTTCCAACTTACAAACTATAACATTTTATTATTAAAAACATATTAAAATCTATCCCAATAAATTTCTTATTTCTTCTAAGACATAATTTAACCCACTAATAAACTTAGATCCCTTGTTGGCACTATTGACCATCCTTACATCATTTTTTTTCCTAAGTCCTTTATAGGGACTTCTAGGACTTATTACATTCAAATCAAATTGAGTGTTACATATTTCCATTATTGGCTTCAATATCTCCCAATTGAAATTTAAGGATGTCTTTGATCCTTTGTCTTTAGTAGGTCTCATGATGACCCCTTGAGTTTGCAGAGGTGCCCCTATACCATACACCCCACCTTCAAAGAAACTATTGTCCCAAGATTGAAGAGATGTAGTCTTCTTGCCACCCATTCTCCTATATGGAGACCTGAAACTTCTCAACCATATCTTATTGCCTTGCTCATGCCTGCAACCTGCTTTCAAGGTATTAGAAACATAAAATAATAATTTATCTTTGTCACTACCAATGATGACCTTGTTCCTCACTATTTTAGGATAGTCAACTAGTGGCCTCTCAAATTGCCTTTTCATCTTGTCCTTAGGATCAAATAGACCCCTATCATTGCCCTTCATAGATATACCAATATCATCCTTCCTTGGTGACACAATAGGACACCAAAGTGTTCCTATAAGCACTCATTTTTTACTCACTGTCTACTACAAACTAGAACTCTTGTATTCCTTATCATCAACTACACTTTTCATCATCTCCAATGAAGTCATATCTGATTACTTAGAACTACTCTTCATCTTCCCCTACAAAGTAACATATTTCTTTGCACCAAAACAAAAAATTATTTCTTCTTCAAGATAAAAACTTAGTAAAGGAGTAAGTATAAATTTCTTACCATCCTTATGCATAACATACACATTTGATAAACCATAATGAACTTTATCCCTCAAGGCTTGCCAAGGCCTTCCAAGAATAACATGACAATAGGTTAGGGATTATATCACACAAAACCCTATCACAATATGCCCCAATTGAGAAATACATATATGTTTTTTCCCTAGCAACAATTTTTTTCTCATCACTCACCCATGATGCCTTGTATGGTTTAGCAATGGGAAATCTTAGCAAATTCAGTTTTTTTACCATCTCATAAGATACCAAATTGTCTAATGAACTAGAATTAATTATAATTCTACAAATCTTACCATGACTTTAACAATTAGTTCTGAAAATTGATACCTTATTTTCCTTTGGCATGTGTTGGCTTCTTCTTACCATCAAAAAGTATCCTTCCAAGATTGGATATGTTGCAAGCGATACTCTTTCTTCTTTCTTTTCTTCTGCTTCATCTTGTGTCAAGGTGACTATTCTCTCCACCTTCTTGAATTCTACAACTTTCTTAGGACACTTGTAGGACTGATGCCCTACTGCTCCACATGTAAAGCATGTACTAGTGAATACACTACTACCCCTATCATATCTATTGTATCCTCTTTGTCTTGTATTAGAAACTACCTCTTTTCCCTTTTCATTTTTATTTTTCACTTGTCCTTCATTGGACCTGCCACCTCTTCCTCTAGTTGCTTGACCTCTTCCACTTCCTTGTCTATCTTTCCTCCTCAACTTGTCTTCATACTTCATGGCTAACTTGAAGCACTCCTCCAAGGTTCTAGGTGTAGCTATAGACATTTAATATTGAATGTTTTACCTTAATCCTCCAAGGTACCATGCTATCTTCTCTTCCACATCTTCATCATGTGCTTCTCTTATATCCAACTTGTGAAATTACTCACTATACCTTGAGACATCCATGTCCTTTTTCTTTATCCCTTGCATCCTCTTGTACAACTATAATTTGTAGTCTTCAGGAAGGAACTTGTCTTTCATATTCTCCATCATTCTTGTCCATGATGTGATCTTAGATCAACCCTTCTTCATCCTATTAGCCTGCAAGTTATCCCACCATAATAATGCATGTCCTTTCATTCTAGACTTAGCAATCTTAACTTTCATTCTATCTTCAACATCATCACAATCAAATATATTTTCAAGTGCACCGAACCAATCCAATAAAAAATCATCATCCATCCTTCCATCATACATAGGAAGTTAAACTTTTACCTTTGAGTCTCCAAGATTTACTACCTTCAAGATTCTTTACAATCTTACATCCTCGGGATTAACATATTCCTCTCTTGTTGTTGCACACCTTTCTTCATCTTTATTATTTTCTTCATCTCCTTTCTTGTGCACAAGGTTGGTTAGCCTTTCCACTTCTTCTCTTAACCTTATATTGTCTTCCATCTTCTCTCTTACCAACTTAGCAAGTTCAACATTTGTCACCCTCTAAGGGATCCCATCTTCATCTCCTTCTGAAATATTTGATGTATGGATCAACTTTGGAACACTCTAAGAGGAATGAACACTCCAAGGCTTCTACAAAGGATCAATCCAACAAAGACCCAAAAATATTCTTCTCAACCCTTCACCTAGGATGCTCCTAGACTCTAATACCAATTGATGCAGAGATGATAGGTAGATGGGGGTATAGATTTGGTCAATTTGTTTTTGGTCTTCTTAGGGTATTCTTCAACCAAGTGAACCCAAGTGCCAATATGCTTCTAACCTATCACTCTGACTTCTTTCAACTCCCTTAATATTCTATGGATTCAACATGGCTCAAATTTTTTTTTAACAATGTTCAAAATGTTCTTGAAGTTCAACTTCAAGGTCTTACCCCCAATCCTCACTTTAGGCTCTCAATCCTTCTAGCCCTAATCAGAGAGTAAAACCAACATAACTTTTTTTTCCAAAACACTTTCAAATAAAATTACAGATTCAAACACCCATTATCATTATACAAAACATATCAAAATATTTTATGTTACTGGATCAACTATCCCCAAAACTGACTGTTCCCTGCTTCTAAGAGGGCTAATTAAGTGCATTTACAAAGAAAAAATACCAAAAAAGTTCCAAACAATATGAAACTCTCAACATACTCATGAAATGACTCTAAAAAAGGAAATCTAATCAATTTGGTCCCTTGACTCCTGCAAGTATAAAAGCCCCAAATAGGTCTCTCACAAGCCCCCCAAAACTAGGGCTTCCACAATGTATGAATTCCAAGAAATTATAGGCTTAGCCAATGGTGGATGAACCATTCATACCCCATCCTAAGACAACCCACAAAATCATATGTGGTCCTTCTTAAGGCCAATTGCTTGATACTGCTCTATTCCAAGCAATTTGTTCAAGTTTCAACATACAAATTTAGTGATCACTTATCCAATTCAACTCTTCTGAAAAATATAAAGTTAGGATCATGTTGTACATGTAAAATTTGCATCATTAAATGGGAAACAACAATAACATTCATGGAATGATGCTTTCACATTAAATAAATTACCAAAACTACTATGGAAAATAGTTACTTAATGACAGTCAGTGTAAATTGATTTAAATAGAATAAAAAAGACTTCAAAGTATCCATAAATGTCATATACAACCATACATATATCCTCCAAGTATCAACTAATCCAATGAGATGATTTAGAGATCAAAACATGCAAAGGAAGTTGTGAAATTATGAGTTTTATTGAAGATTTCATGCCATAGTCCGTACATAGACCTTCTCTATTGTACAATGGTCTTCCCTTGTACTAAATAAACTTCATATCAACTTCCCCAACCAATCTAGATCGGTTGGAAGGCTTGATTAAGCCTAAAACACCTTAAATCCATTTTCCCTCCTAAATACTTCTTACAGTTGGAATTCAAATATTTGAATTTTCAACTTACAAACTATAACATTTTATTATTAAAATCATATTAAAATATATCCCAATCAATTTATTATTGCTTATAAGACCTAATTGACCCCACTAATCAACTTAGATCCCATGTTAGCACTATTGGCCACCCTTACATCATTTTTGGTCCTAAGTGCTTTATCAGGACTTCTAGGACTTATTCCATTCAAATCAAATTGACTGTTACATATTGCCATTATTGGCTTCAATATCTCCTAATTGACATTTAAGGATGTCTTTGATCCTTTGTCTTGAGTAGGTCTCATGATGACCCTTGGAGTTTTCAGAGGTGCCCCTGCACCAGGATGATACCCACAAATAATGCAACAAGAATACAGTGTCCGTATTAGGAGACCTAGCCATGTTAGGAGCTGAATACTACATTTAGTACATATCATTGTTAAAGGATAGAAATCTTGTTAGAGGTATAAAATGAGCACACTGCTCTTACAAATAAAATCTATTCTGATACAATTATTTAACAAAAATTTAACTATACAAGCATCTTCTATTCTTAATTAGTTCCAGTTATATCTTGCATTAACTTATGTCTGATCCTAATATCACAATTCATCTATACATTTCACATACATCTTCACATCATAAAATAATGTCATATATACTCGATCTTAAAATGATTCTTCAAGTCTGCTCTCAAGAACACCACAAAATGTGTCCAACACTTAACCAAATATCAAATCTATAGTCGAAGATCATACATTAACAAAAGTATGTTAGGACCCAATCCAAATCCAAATTAGCACTTTTTTAATCCACGTTATACTCCCTTAATCATTAAAACCATTCAATTGTTGTGTATCAGTGCTATACTATATTCACATGAATTCAACAAATTGTAACTCTCATAGATTAACTCCAAAATAAAAGTGACCTTAAATGAAGGTCTACTATATCCCAAAATGTCTCCCTCTAAGTTCTCATGAATTAGATCTTCATATACTATGCTCAATGACCAAAACTATGTGGCTGCACACTATCAACTGCATTTTGGACTTAGTTATTTTTACAAAATTGAATATACAAACTGAATTCTACTTCAAGCAACCATGCAGATGAGTAGTGTTTCTATGAATGACAACCTCAATGAAATCCCAAATGGGCCACTTGCCAACAATCTCCCCCTTGGGCATTGATGGCAACACTTAGTGAAGAATGACTAAGTTCTCAACACCAAACTATTGACTAAGTGCATATTTTCATACATATTACTCCCCCTTTGACATCAATGGAAAAGTTGTACCAAAAATATAGTATTTATATACACACAAAAATTTAGAACTGCTCACCAAAGTTCAGATCATGTGAAGTACATCTTGGAAAGAGGTTTAAAGATCTTTGCCTTTGTAGTCCATGTCTTTACCAAAATATGACCCACATGGATGAGTTCATTCAATGTAAACAATGAAGTCTAAGATCCCTTTAGTTCTTTAGGCATATTATCAGTGAGTTCCTCCACTGTTATCTCCATGTCAGGAAGGTATTTTCAAGAATTGATAGTTTAGGAGTGATTAAACTCTTCAACACACTAAATCTTCCTATCACTCTCCCTTTCTCATTTTCTAGTACACTAATTTTGTCCAACAATCTGGACACTTCTTTATCCAACTCTATGACAGTGTGTGATGAGGAATCACAACTATGTATCAACTTATCCAGAGTCTTTTTATCATTGGAAATGATATTGTCAATAATATGTAGGTTCTTGATGGGATTTATGTAGTAACTATATAGCTTTCTTCCATGTCCAATACAGGTCTTCACTTCAACAATAGTGTTACTTAGTATGCTCAAGTCCCATGTGAGTGACTTGCATAATTTCTCAAGTTTCTTTTATAAGTATGTCTTTTCAGCTCTTACTTCTACAATCTTCTCCAGAGACTCAAAGTGACTATCAAATTCAGCTAATTATTTGTTCAAATTCTCTATTGTATTATTTCCTTTGAAAGTGAAAGGTAGGGGTAGGAGTTTGTTGATAGTATCAACTACCCTTTCCATTACCCTTAACTTTTTATTTTTTTCTATTCATATCCCTCTTTTTCTTTGACAAACGCTATGTAAGATAGTTTCATTATTTCATCCTCATCCATTCTTTCTACATCAGTTCTTAGAGTTTTATCTCTGCTTGCCAACAATAAAGCTGAAGAAATAGATACTTGAGTTTCTTTCTTAACTTCAACTTTAATTTGTGCTTCCTTAAATGCATTAACTGAAATATCTTTTTTTTCTTCCTTGGTTTCAAATTTCTTCTCAGTCTCATTCTATTCATCACTTCCATCAATACTAGAAACAATATCCTCATTCCCTTAAAAAGGGTCACTGGCATCCTTCGAAGTGTCCAAAGACACAGGCACACCAGAAATAAAGAAGTCTAGTTGCTTTATTGTACTAATAAATTGACTATTATCTTCAATATCCTTAGATACATATCAAGATTTACTCCAAAAACCTTGGATGGCTCTCCTCTTAGAACATTTTTAGGCTTAGTATCCTTGTGCTTAGGAGGTGACTAATTTTTAGGCTCAACTTCCAATAGAACCTTATCAATCACTTTATGTGAGTCCTCTATGACCTCATCACATTTCCTTCCCATTATCTTCATTAGCCTTGATTTAATTCTCAACAATGGTTTTATTTCTTTTAGTATCCTCTCATGTTCATGATATGATACAATATGTAGCATATCATCTATATATTTCCTTCTTATCTCTCATCCTTTGTTAGTGCTATTTTTTTTCTAATTTCCAATTTCTCATATAATTCCTTAGGAATAATACCTTCTATCTCAAGTAGATTTTTCTTGAATGCAAGAATATGTTCTATGATATAATCTTCAATCAAAATCTTATCTTTCTCATCATACTTATCATAATATTTGAGAAACTAATTGAGCTTTCCTTGATCAATGATTCTCTTTACCAACATCTTTAGACCTGGTTTATATAGTTGTATTACTTATGTTTTCATCTCTTCCACTTTATTTTCCTCTACTTTCTCCTCTTCTACTTCAGTCCTCTACTTATTTGGTGGTGAATTATATTTGGAGGACCTTTTCCTATTCGTAGGGATCTCTACTTCTTTCTCTCTCAGCGATGTCCTCTTGGGTGGTTTAGGTGTAGTATCAGGTACATCTACTATAGTAGAAGGTGGACTTGTAGTCTTTTCAATTTCTGGATGAGGAAGGGCTACAAGAGCAGTGCTCACCAAACCAGAAGCACTCTTAGTCATCTTTTTCCTTATCTCCTTCATTTTCTCCTTAGTAATACTAGCCTTTTATGCTAGATCATCCACAAGTTTTTCTACTTTTCTCTTCCTTGTTGCTTTAGTTTGTTCTTTTGTAATACCCACCTCTTAGTTTGCTTTTCAATTTCAGTTTTCAAACTCTTTTAGGCCTTTTCATGTATGTGTGGTTTATTTCAAATGGTTTAGAGGATATTTATGTATTACATTTTAGTATGTTATTGATTCATTTCTTAGTGTGTTATATCTCTTGTTTGCATATGATTTATGGTTATTTCATGATCCTTATGTATATGTCAGGATGTCATTTTGATTATGGTTTTCTGACAATATTGACCCTAGATTTATATGCACATGGATCACTTGTATGTTTTGCATTATTATTTAATGTTCTTGATATGGTATGGGACAAAGTTGTAGTTACTTTCTTCGGAGAGATCCACATGATAAACTAGTCTCAACTATTGTTTGCTATATTATATCCATGTATATTCATCTTTGTGATGATAGGTTTGTAGGTACCAGGCTACGTCTTCCCTGAATTGGCAAGAGTGAGCATGCCCTATCGCAATATATCAATGGTAAGAGAGGGGAGATAATGTTAGGTCCAAATCCATACCCTAAACCCTTATTTTTTCCTAAAAAATGGACAAGAATCTAATTGAATACCCTAGTGTTTGAATCTGTCAAGTAACATGGATTCGTGAGCTAGTTTGTGTGTGTTTTGGTTTCTATTTCAGTTGTTTGTCTATTTCAGTGGTGTATCTATTTAGATGGGTTTTTAGATGGATTAATGATGCTTTTGGCTTGATTTATTTAATGAATATTTATGATGAATATTGATGTTAATTATTGCACCTATAATAAGGATAAAACATTGATATATCAAATATATGGCTATCTAATAATTAAATATCTGTATTTTATTAATTGATTTAATTATTAAGTCTTGATTTAAATAATTGAGATTTAATAAATATTAAATTCAATTAATTGTAATTAATTGTACATAGTTGAACTATTGAATATTACTTTAGGTCGCATGGTTAGTTGATGTATTTAATTGAAATATTCTCTCATGCATTTTCAATTTAACACTTTGCTTTGATATTATAAAGTTGAGTTATGCATGCTTTAAGTAAAATTGAAAATAAAAAATTTATTATAATTAATAATTAGATAATTTATATTTCCTTTAGGGTTTTCACTTTTTGAAAACCTAATTGCTTGGATTATCTATATCTTTGGACTTGAAGCCTTTTTGGGGTTGTTCAATCAAGGAGAAGGAGAAATCAAGAGACTGGAGTTTTGAGAGAGCTTGCTTGGATTTGTGGATTCTCTTGCTTGGATTTGTGGATTATTCTTGCTTGGATTTTTGAATTTGTGCTTCTTATCATTTATTGAGGTAGAGTCTTCATCTTTTGAATTCTAGCTTTCAGATCCCTATCTTCCATGCATCTGAAAAGAAAGGACCCTTTGTGTGATCTTCCTTGTTTGAGTATTTGGTAATTTCATTGATATAGAATTGAGAAATTATGATCTTGGTTTCAATTTTTTGCTTGTGGGAATAAAGGGTTTCATTTTTTGGGTGTTAGCTTCAAAAGGGCATTAGGGTTTTTAATTGTAATGTATGAGTTTTCAATTTTGGGCCTTAAGGTTTCAGATCTATAGGAGGAAGAGTTCTTCAAGGAAAAGTTGATAAATGTTGTTAATCTTGCTTGAAACCCTCAGATATGTAGCTCCTTGCCATGGAAAGATGAAATTCATACCCTCACCATGTCCTTGCCCAAACCCCTAATAAGATCTGCAAGAAAATATGTTAAAAGAGTTAAATTACATGTTTAAGAGGAAGAAAACTCTTCTTGGGAAAAAAATAAATAATTATATAAAAAACTAGGTCCTTTTTTTATCATCTTGCATGTTTTAAAAGAAAAGAAAATCCCTCTTATTTTATTTATAATTTTATTGAAATAAAAATGCCTATATTTTTGAAAATATGGCTTAATAAGTTTATTCTTGAAAGAAAGAAAAATTGAGTTTACTATATTGCTGAAAAAAAATTAATTAAAAAAATATATAGTAGCTTGCTGTTTTAAAAAAAAATACAGTTTGAGAATTAAATAAATTCACCAGAAAAAAAAAATATAAAAAAAATAATGATAATATATTATAATAAACAAGGGTTTATTAAATATATTATGGGGGGTTTTATATGGTTTAATAAAAAAAAATTAATTTGTATAAGGAGGTGAGTGGTAGGGGCCACCGCACCCCCCTGCCCCGTGCACGGTACCACTCTCGTGGGCCACAGGCTCAAGACCTACGGTACCCACTGGTACAGTGGGCCAGTGGGGCCGCAAGGCTTTTTCCCACGGCGGTAAGTGGGTGGGGTGGGCTGGGGACCACCGTTTCCCCCCCAAAGTATATTAAATTTATTTTATTTTATTTTAGCTTTAAATTATTTTAATTTTGTAAATTTCATTTTATTTAAATTAAAATTAACTTTAATTTATGTTTAAAGTTGTTTTAATTTTATTTTATTTTATTTACATTATAAAGTTTGTTATAATTTAGTTTAAATTAATATTATTTAATTTAATTTAGTTTTAGTTAAATTTAGTTTAAATATATTTTAATTGTTTTTCTAATTAAAGTATATTTTTCTAAGTGTTGCATTTATTTTTATGGATACTATAAGGGGTTAAATTATTGATTTTGTTTATTATTAAATAGTTATTTAATTATGGAAATAATATTAATTTGAGTTGATATTAACACCTATTGGTGGTTGTATCTGTAATTTCCATTCTATTATAATTATATATAAATTTAGTAATTATTTTAATAGGGTAATTTATATATGATGGATTTATAAATTAACCTATAGGATCTTTAATTGTGTTCTTTTGGGATATGTAATTATATTTGTGTTAGTAATTGTGTAAGATAAATGAATTTGCATAACTAGGGTTATGAATTTGTTTATCGCCATGTTATCAATGCATTTTTTATTAGCTCTTTTGGAAATGTGTTTTACCATGTCATGATGTATTAATCTAGATGTTATTGGAATGGTGTGTGTATTCCTTTCTGTTGTGAACCTTATCATGTTGGGAGTCTGTTAGGGTTTTGGGACTTGATTCGTCATGGTATCTTGCATGTTTTTCTAGTGCATATTTCCTATAATGATATGTTGGTTCAATTGTCTTTTCTGAATCTAGTGTTATTGAACTTTTGTTATGTGATCCTCTGAGGAATTTTCATATTGTTATGGTTAGTGGATAACCAGTAGTTCTTATATGGGTAGGAACCAGTTTATGAGATTTATGAGATTATTTTAGACCTTGAGCTTAGGGGGTGCTTAGTTAGGTGCATCTTAGGGGAGTGGCTTACAATAGGATTCTGGGGCCCAAAAAGGCCAGTCCAGGGTGACCTATCGTAAGTTATTAATAAGTGATAATGTAATAATAAAACTTGGGGTTAACATTAAATACAAGATTGATCATGATGCCTCGCTTATGCCTTGAGTGCTAGTATGGACTAAGGATAAGAATGAGTTGATACCTAGAGAGTAGGTATGGTTAGATTCCTCATCTTTGTGAGAGGGTATTCTAGCTCTACATGAGTCATGTTGAGAGGTCTAGGGTCCAGAGAGGCCAGTCCAGGGTAACTCAAGTGATTGACCATGTGATGACACTCCCATAGAATGTAGCCTAAGTCTCCTCCATAGGTCTTGCTTTACCTTTTATGGTTTTAGTGTTGGCATTTGGATTTTGGTTTCAATGGTTGGTTCTTGTTGGTGTTTTGGATATTTATGTATGTCCTTTATCTTTGGATGGTGTACCTTTGTGTTGACCTTGGATCTCCAATGTGTCTTAGTCTTTCCTATCCTTATAATTTTTCTTTATTCTTTCTGGATTGTGTTCCCATGTGTGGGCCTGATATTATCTCTTCAGCACGGTGGGAGTGGACCTTTGGTTACACATGGTCGGGTGGTAGTGATTCTTATTACCATTAAGATCCGACGGTTCTTCTTCATGCTTGGATGATCCTTGTTGCAGTTATATCTTCTTATTCTTTGAGACTTGTTCAATTTTATGAGTTGTATATTTGTAACCATATGTGGCTATTGGTTGACATCCTTTCAAAGGACGTATTGTATGGTTATGTATTATTGCATACCGTGTGACTTGTGCAGTGGATGTTGATTTGGTTGTATACCTTGGGTATCAGATGTATATGTGGTATTATTATATGAGATGTATATTATTAGATTCAGAAGATGTATCCTTAATGTTAGTTCTTTATAGTTATTCTCATATATTATTTTGCTTAAGTAATTCTATGTCAAGGAACCCTCAAGAATTGTTATCTATGTTTGAGTTGTACTTATGTGTATGTCATGTATCTCATTGCATTGCTTCCACATTGTTATCAGTATTGTTTGTAAACATTAAAAAAAGTTATCATGTTAACTTAGTGTTATGTTTAGGTTAGTCCTCATGGGTTCCCTAGCGGGGCATTAAATCTTCTCTTATCTTCCTTACATTTTCCATAAAAAAAAATTCAAGAACTTCACACAGGTTTTATTTGACATTTTCTTTCACCATTCTATATGCTATCATGATAACTCCAGCTGATACCAAATTAAGTCGGCTTGTATAGTGAAGTTTGTAACCAAAAATCATCAAAACTAGTCTCACATCTTGCTGAAAGATGTCAACTATGGTCATCACCCTCTAATCCTATCTAGAATGGGTTAGGGTTTCCACTTGCTTCTTCATGTTCTTCTCCATAATAGGGATAACACTAGAGTTGTCCAAACTAGTTATGTCATGAATCAACTCACTCCATATCTTCATAGGTTGATCTCCATTCCAGATATATTGATCATGTACTCTACAAAAGATAATCTTAATCCATTCTTCTTCATCAAACTCATAGAGTTCCCCCATTTTCATAATGATGAGATTCTCAACATGATCAAACTCATCCTTCCATTTTCCATCTTCCTTAGTAATATCCTTCATCTTATTATAGATCTCAAATTCTCCTAGAGGCTCATATTTACAATGTATGTATGCCCTAATATCCTCAACATGTAGAACATTGTAGGTTGTTTGTGAAAACATGCCTTCAAGATCATCTTCCATGGATTCATAGGGATGTTTCTTAAACTTTTATCTAGGTCTTTTTTTGACATAAAAAATCAATGGAGTATCCATAATCAAATCTTGCAAATAATCTAAAATACCTATTTTTTGATGAATCTATGAATTTGGGCTCATTCAATCACAAAGTGTCCTATTTTTCCTACTTGATTCTCTAATCTCCCTTAACTCTACTTAGAGTAGTGATTAGATATGTTCAACTGAGCATACTTATACTTCACCATGAATTTCTTGGCACATTTCCCAATAACATTAACTCTTTAATGATCCAGTTGATCATTAATCTGGAGATCACAAGATATAGTTTGTATAGCTATGTAATCTTAGATAGACATTTCAAATCAAACATATAATCTCTCCATAAGCTTGCAAAACCTTATTCCACATAAACATGGGCTAGATGGTTTTCTGTTGTATTTCTCCAAATCTCCCCCTCTGGCCATGCTTGGTCATCTAGGTCGATGTAAAAACATCAGCTGAGGGTTCAGTAGAAACTACTAAATCTCCCTGAACCTTAGGCTCACTATGATCCTTAACTTTCCAAACTTTACCACTTTCTTTCACAAATTTATTTTCAAACTCTTCCATGTATTCTGCCATACTTTTTACAACATCACCAACTTTTTTCTTTATAACAATAGGTGGTGGTCTTCTGTTACTTGTAGCACCATTATACCTACAAAACTTCTCTATATGTCCTTGATTGTTACACTTGTAGCATGTAGGAGGTGATTTGTTCAAATTAACCTGTATTCTATAGTTCCTTGCAATGTGTCTAAATTTTTTGCATTTGTAACATGTAATCTTAGCTATTATTTTATCTCTAATAGAGTCTTGTTTAGTGTGAAATTTATTAGGTTCTCTACATCCTATCTTCTTATGTCCATATTCATAGAAATTGAAACAATAACCATAAAATACTTTATAAGGAACTTTACCTCTACAATATCTCTTCATGTGACCAATTTGGATGCATCAAAAGCATCTACCTCTAAAAGGTATGATCTTCTCTCTAGCTTCTTCTTCAGTAGATCTTGCTACATATATATTTTCTTCACATTTATTTTCTTCATATTGAGAACATTCATCTTTATCAAAGCCAACTCTCGTCATATCACCTTAGGCTTATGTCTTTCCCTCTATTCATCAATCTTGACACTTCTTGCATCAAGTTTTTCAATGTGATTCTTAGACTCAACATGTTCTCCTTTAATGCTTTGGTTGTATTTATCAAATTCATGATACTTGATTCTATAGTCATCAAGTTCAACTTGCATCTTTCCCTTCTGAATAATTGTATTCTTTAGGATCTCTTCAATTTTTTTTTTTCCATATCTCTCTTGTTGAATTTATTTAGCCATCTAAATAGAAGTAATTTCATGTTCTTGTTCAAGCTGCTTGATCTAATTAGATGAATCATCATTAGATTCCTCTTTAATCTTTATGACAAGGTCTTGTCTTTGGTTCCTAGAAAGTTAAAGTTGTTCCTTAAGCTTCTTGATGAAACCTTCTTCTCTTCTCAATTTGAATTTCAAATTCACCATTTTAAGCTTTAGCCTTATCATGATCTTCAAGTGTTGCTTCAAAGTTCTCTTCCAAACTTGAATCCATCTAGACCTCCCTTAAGTTGTTAGGCTTTCTCTCTAAGGGCCACAAGCTCTGATACCAATTGTTAAGATTAAGTGAGTCCATAACGATGAATAAATAACTCCCTTCCCCCCTCACTCTCTCATTCTTCCTATGTTCCTTCACCCTTCTTTTATAGATTTCATAAAGAGATGGCTCCAATGGCTATTGAAACCCAGTGGAGAGGGCTCGCAAATATGATTGTTCAAGCGACCCCCTTTCCCCCCTCAATGATAAGTATAACAAGCTATGATACCAATTTTTAGGATTAAGTAATACTAAGAGGAGGGGTGAATCATTATTATAGCAATTTATAAACTTATTTAACCAATTCTAACTCAACCATGCAATAAATAAAATAAATATGACATACCCATAAAGTAAACAACCCATAACACCATGATTGATTCATGAGGAAACCTTGGCCAAGGGAAAACCTTGGTGGGGATGATACCCATAAATAATGCACTAAGAGTATAGTGTCCCTATTACGAGACCTATCCCTATTAGGAGATGAATATTACATTTATTAAATATTGATGTTAAAGGATATAAATCCATTAGAGGTATACAATGAGTACACTACTCTTACAAGGAAAATTTATTCTGATACAATGATTTAAGAAAAAGTGAACTGTATAAGCATATGATATGCTTAATTAGTCCTAGTTATAGATTTCATCAACTTTTGTCTAATCTTGACATCACAATGCATCTACACATTCCACATACATCTTTGCATCATAAAAAAACTTCATATATACTCGATCTCAAAAAGATTCTTCAAGACAACTCTCAAGAACACCACAAAATGTGTCCAACACTTAACCATATATCAAATCCATATTTGGTGACCATACATTAACAAAATTGGGATAGGAACCAATCCAAATCCAACTTATCACTTATGTAATGCACATTATACTCCCTAAATAATTGTGACCATTCAATTGCTCTGTATCGCTAATATATTGTCTTCGCATGAATTCAATAGATTGTAACTCTTAGATATCAACTCCAAAATAAAAGAGACCTTAACTAAAGGTCTAATATATCCCAAAATATCTCTCTCTAAGATTTCATGACTTAGATCTTCATTTACAATGTTTCCTAACCAAAACTTTATGACTATACATTTTAAATTGCATTCTAGACCTAGTCATTTTTACACAAGTGAACATCCAAACTGAATTGTACTTCAAGCGACCAAGCAGATGAGTAGTGTTTCCATGAATGGAAAAATATATGAAATCCTAAAAGGGCCACTTTCCAATAGTGACTGGACATGGAAATTAAATGAATATCAAATTAGGATAAGAGGAATTAGGAGAACACACTATATAAATAAATTAATGAATTTATTTAAATATTAGAAGAATTAAGATTTAATTAATTAAATAAATTATATTTAATTTGTTAGAAGTAAGAAATACTGAGGGGGTCATGAATCAATATTGCAGCACTTTATTATAAAACTTAACAAATTCAAAATTAACCATGCAATTTTTGAAATAAGAAGAACATACACTTAAATTAAATAACTCATAACACCATGATTCGTTAATGAGGAAACCCTGGCCAAGGGAAAACCTCGGTGGGGATGGTACCCAAAAATAATGCACTAAGAGTATAATGTCCCTATTAGGAGACCCAACCCTATTAGGAACTAAATATTACATTTAGTACAAATCCCTGTTAAAGGATAGAAACACTGTTAGGGGTAATATAAGGAGGTCATTTCTCTTACAATACAAAACTACCTTTACAATGATTTATCACAAGGTGAACTGTACAAACATTTTCTATGCTTAAGTAGTCCTAGTTATAGCTCACAACATTCTCTGTATCATTCTAACATCACAATGCATCTATGTATTCCACACACACCTTAGCATCCCAAAACATATTTACATATATACTCAATCATATAACCTTTCTAGATGGCTCACAAATACATCACAAAATGTGTCCAACAAAGAATCAAATAGAAAATACATAGTTGATGATCATATATTGAAAAAGGTAGGGTAGGACCCAAACCAAATCCAAAGTAGCACTTCTACAATTCATATGTTACCCATTAAACATTGCGACCACTCATCTGCCCTATTACACTGCTACATTATCTTCGCATAACCACATCAAGTTTTCACTCTCTCTAGTCAACTCAGAAATAAAAGTGACCTTAACTAAAGGTCTACTAAATCCCATAATACATTCCTCTAATATTGCATGACTTAAATCATCATATACTATTCTCGCTATGAAAATTTTTGCAACTGCACCCTACCAACAGCTTCTTGAACTTAATCATTTTTTCCAACAGAATATCCAAAACTAGATTGTACTCCAAGAGACCATGCCAATAAGTAGTGTTTCCATAAATGAAAACCTATATACTATAATCATTAGGCCACTTTCCAACAATCTCCCCCTTTGGAATTGATGGAAATAATTAGTGAAAAATGACTAAGTGTCTAATTCCAAACTACTGACTATACATTTTTTATACTACACTTATTACTCCCCTTTTGACATCAATGGAAAAGGTATGCTAAAAAATTTAACTATATACACATCAAAATTGTAGAGATATTCACCAAGACATCATACCATATGAAGTATATCTTTAAAAGAGGTTTCCAAGATCTTTGTATCTATTTTCCATGTATTCTCCAAGGTTTGACCAACATGAATAAGATCATTCAAAGAAAAGGATGAGATCTGTGCATCCTTTAGTACTATAGACAAAACATCATCAAGGGACTTATTTGTTGTCTCCATGTCCTCAAGGTGTTTCTCCAGAATTGATAGTTTAGAAGTAAGCATACTCCTCAACATATAAAATATCCCCAAAACTCTTGACTTCTCAATTTCAAGCACACTGATTTTTTCCACTAACTTGGATACTTCCTTATCCATCTTTGTAATAAATTGCATGAGGAGGACCCAAAATTCTCTACCAAGTCATC
Source organism: Thuja plicata (assembly GCA_018584345.1). Lineage (NCBI taxonomy): Eukaryota > Viridiplantae > Streptophyta > Pinopsida > Cupressales > Cupressaceae > Thuja > Thuja plicata. Next base: position 4,305,485 of record MU228368.1, on the reverse strand, counting down.
CAATGTCTTCTCATTATTATGGATTATATCCACCACATTCTGTACATACCTAGAAGGGTTTATGCAATAGGTGTATATCTTGTTTCCATGCTTGATGCAAGACCTAATACTAGAGATAGTGATGTCTAATATGCTGATATCCCACTTCAATGACTAACATATCTAATCTCTTCTTCACCATGTATTCCCTCTCAAATTTTATAGTTGCGGCCTTCACCAAAAAAGTAAAGTAAACATCAAATTCATTAAGGACTTTGTTCATATTATCGAATGTATCATTTCCCTCAAAGGTGAAAGGTATGGTTAGATTTTTTTTTATTCTATCTACTACCCTATCCAATACCTTTATCTTTTTCTCTTTCATCTATTCGTATCTCTCCTTAGCCTTAGTAAAGGATATGAATGACAACTTCATTTATTCATCCTCATCCATGCCATCAAAATTAGTGCTCAGAGGTTTATTATCACTTTCCAATAGTAGAGTTGAAGAAAAAGGAATGGATACATTTGTTTCTTTCTCACCTTCACCCTCAGTTTCAGCTTCCTTCTTTACCTCAACCACACTTTCTTTAAGTTCTTCCTTATTTCCTTGATCTTTTTCCTCAATAGCTCCTTTCATTTCTCCCCCAGTCAATGTGCCAAGATTGAGTGTACTCTATTCATTTTTGTCATCTACTTCAGTAACAGTATCAATATTCCCTTGAAAAGGGTCACTAATATCCTACAAAGTGTCCAAAGACACAGGCACACCTACTACAAAGAAATATGGTTTCTTAACTTTGTTATAGAGCTGATTATTATCATATTCATCCTTAGATGAGTCAATGTGTACGTGTACAAATCTAGAAGACTATCCTTTCAAAATATTTTTTGGCTTGGTAGCCTCGTGCTTAGGAGGTGAAGACTTTTCTAGTTCAACTTCCATTAATACCTTATCAATAGCCTTGTTAGTTTCCTCTATTAATTCATCATAATTTCTCCCCATAATCTTTATCAATCTTGTTTTTACTCTCAATGGGGGCTTATGGCTTTCATTATTCTATCATGCTCAACAAATGAAAAAATAGGTTGCATATTATCCATAACTTTCACCCTTATCTGATCATCTTATTTAAGCATTAATATCTTCCTTACTTTCAATTTATCAAATAAGTCTGTAGGAATACTACCTTCAATTTCAAGTAGATTCTTTTTAAACACTTGCATGTGATTAATGACAATGTCTTCAATCAGAATTTTATCATTTTCATTATACCTCTCTTATTATTTAGGTAATTGATTTAGCTTTCCTTGATCAACTATCCTCTTTTCCAACATATTTAGATAGATTTTCCAAATTTTTCTTTCAGCTATTTTATCTTGTGCCATCACTTTGGTTTCCTTCTGAATTTTCTCCTCTTTAATCTTCTTTTCTTCTTTCTTGTCCACTCTATCCCCTACCTTTTTGGAGGTGATTTTTGTTTAGAGGACATTTTTATCTTTGTAGGAATATATGTTGCCTTTTCTTCTTCAGTCAATCTTGTTCTTTGCGACGACCTTTTTGGTGGTGTAGGGGTGGTATCATGTACAATGACTACAATAGGAGGTGAATCAGCAACCTATACAACTTCAGGAGGTGGAAGGGTTGTAGGAGCAGTTCTTATCAACCTAGAAGCTCCTTCTTCTATCTTATTTCTTACCTCTTTTATCTCATCTCATCTTATTCCTGCCTTTTCTACAACATTATCAACCATTTTCTCGATCTTCCTTTTTCTTGATACCCTATTTTTCTCATCTCTGATTCTGTAAGACAATTCTTCATAAGTACCCCATCTTTCTTCAGTAGAATCAATCTCAAAAGATAAAAACATGTTCTACTTGCATGGTGAAAGTTTATGTACCAAATTAATAACCCATAGGGTAACTCCATTTCTTCCTAGGTTCTATTGCTTCAAAACATACACAATAAGTTTCAACCATGAAATAGATTGTATCTTTGTACTTCTCAACCATTTCTTCAGGAATTCTCATTCTTTCCTTCATTTCCCTTTGAAGAATCTTGACTATGCCAAAGAGTTCTTCATCCACCCATGTACTATTTTTCCTTTTATAACTATTGCTCACTTCAAAGATGTTGGCAATTTTCATTTCCCTCTTGTCTCACTTTGAATGTGTTAGGGTTTCAACTTGCTTATTTGTATTCTTTTCCACAATAGAGATGATGCTAATATTATCCAATCTAGTCACATCATGAATCAACTCTCTGGAAATCTTAACAAACTACTCTATTATCCATAGAAATTGGTCACGGACTATACTAAGAATGATCTTGATCTATTTTTCCTCATCAAATTCATAGAGTTTTGTCATTCGCATGATGCTAAGGTTTTGTAAATGAGAAAACTCATCCTTCCAAGTTCCATCATGTTTTATCATGTCTTTCATCTCTTTGAAGATTTCAAAGTCCTCTAATGTCTAATACTTGCAATGTATGTACACCCTAATATCTTCCACATGAAGTACGTCATATGGTGTTTGAAAAAATCCACCTTTAGGATCATCCTCCATGGATTTGTAAGGGTATTTAATAAACTTATACCTCATCCTCTCACTAACATCAAAGATCATTGGAGTATTCATAGTAAACAAAGCTTGTAGAAGATCAAAATACCTTTTACTTGATGAATTGGGGTATGCACACTCAGCGATCATAGAAATGCTCTAGTTTCTTTGCTTGCCCCTCTAGTATCCTTTAGTTCTTCTCTAATGGTGATTAAAATGTTTAAGAAAATGAACTTATACTTTTTCATGCATAAATTGACACATTTCCCAATAAACATGTAAGTCTACAAAGATCTAGTCATCCATCATTCTGATGGTCATCCAATATAATGTGTATAACCATGTGATCTCATATATAGACTCTAAACTAATCATATTATCGGTACATAAGCTTGAATAAAATTATTCTACATTCAAAGGGGTTGGATAGATTTCTATTATCTTTCTCCAAAGCTCCCCCTAAGGCCATGCTTGGCCATTTAGGCTCATGTAGAAACATCAAGCGAGGGTTAAGTAGCACCTATTGATTCTCCCTGAACCTTAGTCTCACTCTGTTCCTTTCTCTCCATACTTTACCACTCATCCATGTGTTCTACTATACTTTTCCAACATCACCTATATTTGGTTTTATAACTATAGTTGGAGGCTTTCTATTATTTACAACTCCATTATACCTAAAATTGTTTTCTATATGTCCTTGATTGTTGCATTTGAAACATGTAACAGATGGTATGTTTTTTATAAAGGTAAATATAGGCTTTGAATGGTACCCGAAACCATTTACAGCTTAGAACAAAGGATAAACAACAACCCTTAAAAACATCAAAATCCTGCTATACAACAAGAAGTAGGACCCCAGCCAACCCTAGATAAAATCAAAAAGAGTTACAAAAAGTAGCCAAAAAATAGTTTCCAGCACATCTACCAGGAAAACTACTAGCACAAAATAGAAAGAGAAACTAATTAATGGTTTCAAATGCTTTCTCAACCTCTTTCTTCATATCTTCCATCATATCAATGGATTCTTTAAGGGCTTTTAGCTCCTTAGGCATTTCTGGAAGTTTCCTTTTGATGTCGCTTCTTGTTCTGGTTCCTGGGCCTGAGCTCCCAACTTTATCCTCCATATTGATTGTTGTATTCTCTAGAATGCCTCTCTCCAGATAGGCATACAAAGCCTTAAGATTAAGCATAGATACTTTAAGCCCCTCATTGATATGCTTAAGAATGATACTAATCATATGCCCATTGTGGCTAATTGTTTCTTTCATATCTTTCAGCTTCTCCTCCACCAAAGCAGTAATTTTGGTCGTTATCTCTTCATTTGAGTTATTATTATTTACCTTCATCAAAATATCCTTTTCCATCTTTTCCAGCTTAAAAGGGGTCCATGGATTCTTCCATCTCCTTCAAGTTCTTCATCATTTCATTCATATCCTTTCTGATCCACTTATCCATATTAGCGCCATGATCCTCTTTTCTCTTGGGAATTCTATCATCAAGGTCAAACCTGACATTTATTTGATTTCCAGTATCCATTCTCTGCTTTTTATTGTTTCTTTCACTAGCCCTAAGGTTAGGTTGCACATTCAACTCTTCCTTGTCTTTACCCTCATTATCTTTCTTCTTATTTCTCCTTCTCTTGATTTTCTTCTTCACAAACCCTATTATCGACCTCCTCCTTTCTCTTATCTGTTTTCTCTTCCTCATTCATGGGAATCTCCTCCTCATTCACATGGGTGTCCTCCTCATTCGTAGGATCATCCAGCTCATTCATAGGAATCTCCTCCTTATTTCCAAGGGTGTCCTCCTCATTCTCTAGATCATCCTCCTCAATCTCATCCTATATGTTCTCTGCTTCGTTACCCTGAGGGCTAGGGTTTGGTCTTCAGAATCCTCATCTATGTCCATATTTTCCTTCATCTTACTCTTGTGCCTCTTCTTCGAGTCCACCTTCTTTCTTTCCATCTTGATTTTCTTAACATTCCCTTTAACTCTTTTAGGAATGGGTTCCGAGATGTTATTCCTAGCATAGTCAGCAATAAGCAGGATTAACCCTTCATGCAGCACCAGATTGCTGGCCTTTTTCCTATGCTCCATAATGATGTTGTCCAAAGAACTAAGCAGATGGAAAGGAAATGATATTTTCTTATTATGTCTAAAATGATTAACTAAAACAAAGTGAAGATTATAGATTTTTGAGTAGCGCCCATCTAGAGTAAAGTACTCTATCATAACCTTCAGAATATTAGCCCAAGTACTCTTAATATTAATTATGTCCACATAATCTCCAGACCCTTTTCTCAGGAGAGCTTCTTCATCTTCAGATTTGGGGAAAATATTGTAAGCTTGTGACCCCATACATTTTTTTTCCCTATAAATTTCATTCCTTCTTTGGACAGCCTCGTAATCTCAGAGATAATGCTCAGTGTAAGCAAGAAGGACTTACCCCACAAATTCATCTTGCCATTTTTCCAGCCAGCCGCAAATTTTTTAGTAACGTCTTTGTCCTAGATATGCAATCTTTCCATGTACTGTGTCACCCCACCGTGCTTCAGTTTTCTCCAAAAAAAATTCTTCTCTTTCCATTTTGTGCAATCCAACAACTCCTCCCTTTTCAAGCCACCTCTCATTTTCTCAAAGATCTTTTGAACTTTCTGGTTTCCAACAGGCAAAAACACAAGAATCTTCTAGTTTCTTTGTTTCAATATGTGATAAAATACCCACAACCCATGTGAGGTAATGTTCTTCATAATTTTTGCATCCCTCGCCTGATAGCTTTCATTACCCTTAATCTTAAGTGTCTTGTTCATCATTGATTTTCGTATTAATTGTTCCTTCATTGTGATTAATCTTATCGTACTTGAGAAGACTTAAGATCTCGTTATTAAGATCCACATACCCTTTCCATAATTGAGTGACATCATTATGGGCCCCCACACTAGAAAATCCATTTGTAGGTTTGTTTCCTTCATGATATACATGGGAAATATAAGTTTCCTTAAATAATTACAAAGAAGATTTAATTTTATCTATAATATGGGAAATTGTCCACGACTCCTCATTCTTTCCTTTAATACAATTTATTATATTTAGGGAATCTCCCTCCAATCATAGCTTCAAATATCCCAACTCTTTAGCCATAAACACAACTTGAAGAGATGTCTTAGCTTCCGCTACATGGTTAGTCAAAATTACCAGGGGGGAAGCCACAGCTCCCAGACAATTTCCAGCCCAGTCTTTGATTAATCCACCCACTCCAGCCCTTCCAGGATTCCCTTTCATAGCACCATCAAAGTTTCCTTTAACCCATCTAGTCGTTGGAGCTGTCTATTAGTACTCTCAAATTTTGGAGAAATTTGGAGTGACTATACTGAAAATTCCTCTAAGGCAAGATGAATAACCCCTAAACTTGTAGAGAACGCTTACTTTGAACACATGAAAAAAGATGCCTGATGATTTTTGTGAAAGACCACTTTGGAGACATGTTCCTCACCTTTAATTTGGAAAATATAGAGGGTTTCAACTCTTAGATTTCAGTTCTGACTTGTTTTGGAGATGGCCATTTGGAGGTGCTTGTCTAAATCTGTATTTTTGCCTAAGTGTAAGTTTGTTGTAGCATGTCCTGTTTGCATTTGGATATCTTGTGTCCTGTTAATTTTCATGGCACTCTAGCTTGCAATTTTTTAATATGTATATTAGAGGGTTTATTTTTCAAAGCTCAATCCATTTTGAGATCATTTTATTGGTTTTCAGATCTCCCAAAGTCGGTTGCCCAGAATTGTCTTGCCTCTTGGTTATGTCCAGAATTTTGATTACCCCTGTTTGACTGATTATAACTTTTGACCTTGTGACCTAATTGAAAAAATTCCTTTTTTACTTTATTATAGAGGTCAAATACTTCTTGAGTCTCCATTTTTAAGTCATGATAGCTCCATTTGGTCAGTTTGCTAAGCCCATTCAGTTTGCATTTTCTATCAATTTGCCAAATGATCAAATGCAGAATTCTAAAGTAGCTTACTTTGAGGTCTTGCAAATGTGTATCTGGATGAATGCCTTAGATAATTGAGTTGTCCCTCATATTTTAATAATGTATTTGTACTTACCTAGAGATTTTTAGACTTCTACCAATCTGATTGATCACTTTTCTTTGCCGATTCCAAACCCAATTTCTGTATATTTGTTGTGTTTTGGTTCAAAAAGTATTTTAGGTGCTGACTTTACACATTAATGTCTTTTGATCCATGGATTATCCAAGAAAGTTAGTGGCAGTATCATGATCCATATATGAATTTAAATCTATGACCAAGGGTTCAGACTCCAAAGGTATCTTTAGTTGAGTTTTCAAAGTCCGTTTCCAATGGTGTTTTGTCCAGATTGATAGTGCAGACAGAATCAATGTTTCAGAAGGCTATATTTGATCAGTGATATGTTTTGTCTCAAATATTTTTGTGCAATTTACTCTAACATGTGTTCTCACATGTTGGGATTGAACCTAATTTTCTGATGGTGTGTTCCTATGAAGTCTTTGGGTTAGTTTTCAAAGCCCCTTCCACAGGTCAGTTGGTATTATTGCGCAGTCTTGTAGAGATGTGGAAAAAGCTAATGATGTGATTAAATCTTTGATGCACCTTGGTTTTTTCTCATTGAGTGACTCCATTGTGGTATCTTGAAGGTAGTTTGGAGTTTTAAGTATTGTTCATTTTTCCGATCTTCATGGATTGTCACTTTTTTCTAGTGCACGTGGCAGGGTAAAGATAAATAATGATATGTGCAAGACATGAATGTTTCAACCAATAAAGTGATGGGCTGAAAGGAAATTGAGAGCCACATGGGTATGGAAGAGAATGAAATGTCTGCACAAGTTTGGAATGGTGTTTAGAAAATGATCTTAATGATTAAAAACCAATGCATATGAAAGGATGCACGGATTTGGAGAGCATTAGAAAGTGTTTAAAGCTTTAAAATAGCTTTTCCAAAGCCATGCATTGTGTAGCCTAGCGCACCATTTGGAGGGGGCTCTATTTTGTAAGGATTTTCAAATAAAACAAATTATACACCAATTCTAGAGGTGTTGCGCCAGCATTGCAGAGGAGACAAAAAACAATGTTTTTAAAACATTTCAAAACTTTGCAAATACATTACCAGTTCCAGCGTAGACAACGAGTGGTGTGTGAATTTTTGTAAAGTTTTCAAAAACTCTCATGCAAGGTAATGCCACACAATAGGGGAAAGAAAGTTTCTTACTATTTTGTTTGAAAGATAAAAATTAAAATAAAGATTGCATATCTTATTCAAGGGAGGCTTATGCATCATGTAGGGGAATTCAAAAACAAAATCAAATACCAAAGTCCTTTAAATGCTGCGTGTGAAAGATTGGAGAAGCTACACAATTTATAATGTGAAGTGTTTCAAAGAATAGACAAGGCATGTGAGCTGTCATTAAGGCTATGTAGACCCTCCAATATCAGCGCTAATCTGGGAGCTATGTAAACGTTTTGAACATGCAAAATTTTAAGTTAATGCAATCAGTAGATGCAAAGCCATCTCAATAACCTTTGCTAGTTCATGCCACACAACCCACTGGAGGAAGACATCCAGCACAGGGAGTTGGGAAAAGGTTTTAGAAGTTTTTCAAGAAAATGCTGCCCTTTAGTAGAAAAGGATAGTGCATGGAGTGTTGAAACATAACCTTGTGCACAAGTGTAAATTTGAAAGACCCTGCACTAAAAGACAAACATGAGAAATGCACATAGGAGTCCATAAGGTGATTGTGCTATTAAAGATTTCTCGGTAAGTAAATATAGAGGAGTCTTGCGCAGAATAAAGGAGGCAACAAAACTTTTCAATTGCAAATTCTAGTTGGCAGATGCATTCATCAAAGTCTGCGCAATATGAAAGCTTGCGCAGGTGAAGACTTGGATATACCTATGCAACCTTCAAAGAGGTAAACATTATAAAGATTAAAACCAAATGCATCTAGCAAGTGATAACAGTCTCCGCAATGTTTGAAAGGAGGCTTGCACATAAAAAAGGGAAAGAAGAAAGGAGCAATCTGGGCGTCAAAATGAAGGCACAATATTATTTGTGCATTATCTCACATGCAATATGCAACAAAACTTTAAAGTGTTTATATGCTAAAGCACCCACAATGCTATATGAAAAGAGAGCTAGAGAGATCTAGATGATCATGCAGCAAGGTGCCCATATATGGTCATAGCTAGTCAATCATGACTAATTTTGTGTGTTCATAGGTGGGAGAACTTTAAAATCACTAAGAGAATTATCCCACATTGGTGGGGTTGAAGAATTTATACATGTTTATAAGCCAAAACACTCACAAGGTAGAATGTGAATTGAAGAGGAAGCTCTACACACGTGAGTACAGATGGTCCCTCAGTAATTGTGCCTCAAAGTGCATGCCTAATCAGCCAATAAGATATAATTTTGTAAAGAAGTGGTGCCAGATGGAGGTCGTGATATGGCGAACACGTGGCACCTGGTCGCACACTCATGCCAAAAAAAGGAGGACCAAAAATTGGCTCGCGATTGCATGTCTGAGCTCACCGCATAGTCGCGCTAGTTCGGCGAGGTGCCCAGAATGAAGCATGAGCTCGCGACCGAGCCAGTCGTGCAATCACAGACTAGAAAATTTGCTTGTCACACAATCGTGCGTGAGAACTGAGGTGATGAAAAAGGCATGTGAGTGCAAGACCGAGCCAGTCATTGCACACTCATGCAAGGTTTGCATTAAAGTAAAAAGGTGTTGCGACTGAGCGATCAAGGCTAGTCGTGCACTCGCACAGGCTATGCAGAGGTGAATTTTCAAAGCCAACCAGGAGGTGACACTTGGTGAGATGTGGTGAATTGCACAGGAAAAAGGAAAAAATGAATTAAAAGTCCATGTAGATATAAAATCAAAATTAAAATTGCAAAGTGATATAGGTTAGACTATATTGAAAAAATTCATAAATTTAAATGATGCACAAGCAAAAGAATGATTTCAACAGATGGTCATATTTTGTGCAAACATATAAGTGTCATATATCACTGGAAAGGTCTCAAAATGAAGATTCTAATTTTGTGAGCCTTTTGAGTCTAGATCAAATCAGATTTTGGTAGTTATAGAAAGAAGAAGTTGTAGATATTTTCTTGGAGAAGAAGGACAGGTGTTGGTGACTAAATTTGTTTTTCCTTTTCTCCTTTATCTCAGTTTCTTCTCAATTGTAGGAGGGATGTTGAAATTTATGCGCTTTCAGGATTTTGATTCTTATTTTTGTGTTCTTGGTCTTGCAAATGATAGTTTTGGATGAATTTTTATAAAAATAATGGAATCCCTATTCAGTTCTTGTCTGATGTCTTTGTATGTATTGTCTTAATTCTTTCATATTAAATTGTAAGGCATGTTAATATACCAGTTATAAGGTAGCTGTGGGTTTGAATTTAAGTTTCTTTCAAGGAGAGAGTAAGTCTTGATTTCAAATTCTGAGAGTTTTAGGTATGCATACGAATCTAATGTCCAGGTATTGAAATGAGAAGAATGGCTTGCAAGGCATTTCATTCGGGTTTTTGAGTTTGGAGTTAGGGTTTTCTGGGAATGCACATTTGTATGACTCTATTGCCCAATAGATAAGGCACTAGTCTTTTCTTGACTGGTCATTTTCTTCATCAATCAATTATTCAAATCACTTTGAAATTTCTATATAAGAGCTTGAATGTTTATGTCTTGCATTCTGTGAATGTAAGGATACATGTTAGTTTCTTTAAAGAAGTAATCCAATAGGTACACCTGCCTGAGCCTTTGAGCTCAAAGTGTATGAGGATTGTTTGATCCTCATTAATTAGCCTTTTCTTTAACAAGGTTAGGGAAAAATGCTAATAGAATGGTGACTCTGCTGGGGAGTTAAGTAAAGTTTCAGTAAAATGGTCAGTGAGTTTAGGAGAGTTGTTTCCTCACCTTGTTGTGTTAACCCTAGAATCTGGTTTTGAAAGAAAGATTCAAGGTCTTAGAATCTAAAATTTATTTCATATCTGTCTAAGGCTAGCTTGGAAGTGTTTTATTGCAGTGATTATAAAAGATTATGCGGCTTTGTTGGTTGGAGAGAACCCATAAATAAAATGTATGTGTCAAATGGATTTTGTTGTTCAAAATTTTTCCTCTACAAGGAGGTGGCAACTCTATGTTGAAAAGAACTTGATGGAGCTATCAAGAAGGCTCTAGATCTACCAAATTTATAGTCAAAGAAATAAGAGTAGTGGCTGCAATTTCCTTCCAGGTAATCCTCATATTTTCATGTGAAAGAAAAGTTCCTTATGAAGTGAAGTAGAACTAAGAAAACAGAATAATGGTGATAAGTTGAAATACTTCTCAGTTTTTGAATATATTTTGTACACTTTTGAGAAGTATGTTTGTATTTTGATTTAATGCTCATTTGTGAGAGAATTTAGAACTTTTCCAAGAGGGCATGAAAATGGTTATTAAAGGATCTATTGATGTTAAGACAATATTTGTAATAGTTTAAATATCATGATGTATGAATCACATGTGATACCTCACATGAATCCAAGTGCAGCCATGAGTTCTAGTCAGCCATAACCCTATAATTTGAAGAGGGGTTTCAATAATAAATTGTATGCAGCTCTAAATTTTGAAGGTATTCATGGTTACCCAAATTCTTTTCCACCCAAAATCAGAGAAAAATTGCCTAGATTCAGTGGTGAGAGGGATGAAAATGTTGAGAAACATTGTAAAAAGTTCACGGACTTAATTGAGGATTTTGATATTGAATGTGAGGATAGCATTATGAAATTGTTTATCCAATCTTTCATAGATGATGCAAGATGGTGGTTCTCCTATTTTCCTGAATATTCTGTCTCTTCGTGGGAGGAGTTAAGATCATCATTCTTGGAATGGTTTGGTAAATAGATTAATCCAGTTGCAGCGATGAAGAATTTCATGGAGATCAAAATAAAGAATGGTGAGTTGATCCCTCATTACAATCTTAGATTTGTAGAAATATTGGGTCAAATCCCAATGGAATTTAGACCAAATGATGTTTTTTGTTTGGTCATTTATTTTGAGGCATTTGGTAAAAAGATGAATTACTTGTTAAGAGATAAGCAACCCCGAACTTTGCATCAGGCTTTTATAACAACAATGGGCATTGAAAATAAATTAAGATGTGGAATCATCCCAAGGGGTTTTTCATTTTCTGGAATTTGTTGTCATAATATATCAAATGCAGCAGATAGATGTGGATTGATAAATGAAAATCAATGTCAATGTATCTTTTTCCCTGCTGATGTTAATAACCATTATTTAAATTTTGTTTCAAAAAAAATGTGGAAAGTAAAGACAGGGCAAGTATTTTATCAGACGATTATTTTGCACCCTCAAATGATGAAGTCCTATAAGATTTTGTTGATGCTGATAGTGAGGATATCTATGAGAAATTGGTTGAGGAAGAAGATTCATGGATTCACAATGGCTCTAATTTTTGTGAGGATAAACTGATAGTTTATGTGCAGCCATTTGAAGAAGATGAAGACTCATCATGTGTTGGAGATGATTGTGAAGATGTTGATTTGTCTAAAACAGAGATGAATTCCTTTGTTTCAGCTAACAATGATGATAGTGTTGATTTTTCAATTTGTATGCTTTCATCATATGATTTTCCATGTGAATTTGTTGCTGATGGATTAATGTCAAATTTGTATGAACCATCTTGTGAGAGTTTTCAACAAAGTATCTCCTATGATATGGAGATTAAATCTGATTTTTGTTTTGGACTAGAAATGGATGTCAGCCTATTTGATGTTAACATTGATAGTATTAATGATGTTAATGATTTAGAATCAATTCTTTTCCAAAAGGAAGTTAATCATGCTAATAATATTTCCTATAATGTTGATTTACATCAAAGATATGTGTGCCAAAATGATAATATGTGCAATGAACTGCCTGATGATTTATTGGAACCATAGTTTGAAATGTTTGGTGTGGAGCTGGGAGAAGATTTAGATTCTACTTCAAATTATTTGCTTCAGCCAGAGGTATGTTCATTCTTGCAAACATGGGATGATAATGAAAGTGTTGATGCATTGTCATTTAAAGATGTTGAAATGAATCAGCAAGGACATGTGAGCTATCAGACAGAAAATGAGTCTTTTATTTTTCCAATCCAGCATACTGATGTTTTTTAGGATAAGATAAATCTGAAACCACAAGTTGTAGTTCAACATGATTCATTTGAATGCTTGTGTGATATAAATAGGGTTGAATTTGAAAAATTTCCCTTTGAAATCCAAGCATGTATCGAAGTAAGTCAACAAATATCAATCTATGTGAGGGAACTTGAATATGTTTCTTTTCAGCAAGATAAGGTATTGAAGGATGTGGTATTTTGTTGTCATACAATGACTAGTGTTCATGGTGGTTTAGTGATTGGAATTTTCCACTTGATGATGAGTATGTTGGTTATATTTTATATGATATGATGAAGAGTTGTAGTTGCGTGTTTAATCAAGTGAATGAAAGTAGTAGTTTCAACTTACCTTGGATTTTTGGAGATGAAAATCATATGTTTAATAGAGGTAAGAGATGAATCTAGTTTTGGGCCTTTGGGCCTTTTGTAAATAAGTTTGGTGTTTGTACAGTTTCTTTCTTTCCCTTTTAGTCATGTGGTGTGTTTGCTTCCAATCAAGGATTCCTAGTTATTTGAGAAGGAGAAGAGAGAGAAAGCGAGAGAGAGAAAAAACTATTTTGTTTTTGGGTGGTCTGATTCTGCCATTCATTCTAAATTCTCTGCATGCCCACATGGGGCACATGTCCCTAGATAGAGCCACTTTTAGTACTCTAATATTTTGGAGAGATTTGGAGTGACTATACTGAAAATTCCTCTAAGCCAAAATGAATAACTCCTAAAAACTTGCGGAGAATGCTTACTTTGAACAAATGCAAAAAGAGGCCTGATGATTTTTGTGAAAGACTACTTGGGAGACATGTTCCTCACCTTTCATTTGGAAAATATAGAGGGTTTCAACTCTCATATTTCAGTTTTGACTTGTTTTCGAGATGGCCATTTGGAGGCACTTGTCTAAATCTATATTTTTGCCTAAGTGTAAGTTTTTTGTAGTAGGCCCTGCTTGCATTTGGATATCTTGTGTCCTGTTAAGTTTCATGGCCCGCCACTTTTGGATTGTTTAATATTTATATCATAGGGCTTATGTTTCAAAGCTCAATCCATTTCAAGTAACTTTGATTGGTTTTCTGATCTCCCAAAGTCGGTTGCCCAGAATTGTCTTGCCTCTTGGTTTTGTCTAGAATTCTGATTACCCTTGTTTAACTGATTGTAACTTTTGACCTTGTGACCTAATTGAAAAAATTCATTTTGTACAGTATTATAGAGGTCAAATAATTCTTTATTCTCCATTTTTCAGGTCACGACAGGTCCATTTGGTCAGTTTTCTAAGCCCATTCCATTTGCATTTTCTATCAAATCTGCCAAATGGTCAAATGCAGAATTCTGAAGTAGCTTCCTTTGAGGTCTTGCAAATGTGTATCCAGATGAATGCCTTGGATAATTGAGTTGTCCCTCATATTGTAAGAATGTATTTGTACCTACCTAGAGATTTTCAGACTTCTACCAATCTGATTGCTCACTTTTCTTTGTCGATTCCAAATCCAATTTCTACATATTTGCTGTGTTTTGGTTCAGAAAGTGTTTTAGGTGCTGACTTTACACATTAATGTCTTTGATCCGTGGATCATTAAATAAATTTAGTGGTAGTATCATGATCCATATATGACTTTAAGTCTATGACCAAGGGTTCAAACTCTAAAGGTATCTTCAGTTGAGTTTTCAAAGCCAGTTTCCAAGGGTGTTTTGTCCAGATTGACAGTGCGGACAGAATCAATATTTCAGAAGGCTATACTTGATCAGTGATATCTTTTGGCTAAAATATTTCTCTACAATTTCCTCTAACAGATGTTCTCACATGTTGGGATTGAACCTAGTTTTTTTATAGCACTTTCCTGTGAAGTCTTTGGGTTATTTTTTGAAGCCCCTTCCAGAGGTCAGTTGGTATTATTGCGCAGTCTTGCAGAGATGTGGAAAAAGTGAATGATGTGATTAAATATTTGATGCACCTTGGTTTTTTCTCACTAAGTGAATCCATTGTGGTATCTTCAAGGTATTTTGGAGTTTTAAGTGTTGGTCCTTTTTCCGATCTTCATGGATTGTTTCTCTTTTCAAGTGCAAGTGGTAGGGTAAAGATAAATAATGATCTGCACAAGGCATGAATGTTTCAACCAATAAAGTGATGGGATAAAAGGCAATTGAGAGACACATGGGTATGGAAGAGAATGAAATGTCTGTGCAAGTTTGGAATGGTGTTCAAAATTTGATCTTAATGATTAAAAACCAATGCATATGAAAGGATGCGCAGATTTGGAGAGCATTAGAAAGTGTTTAAAGCTTTAAAATAGCTTTTCCAAAGCCATGCATTGTGAAGCCCAATGCACCATTTGGAGGGGGCTCTATTTTGTAAGGATTTTTGAATAAAACAAATTATACACCAATGCCAAAGGTGTTGTGCCAGCATTATAGATGAGACAATAAACACTATTTTTAAAACATTTCAAAACTTTGCAAATACATTACCAGTTCCAGTGCAGACAAAGAGTGGTGTGTGAATTTTTGTAAAGTTTTCAAAAACTCTCATGCAAGGTAATGCCATGCAGTAGGGGAGAGAAAGTTTCTTACTATTTTGTTTGGAAGCCAACAAGTAAAACAAAGAATGTATAGCTGATTGAAGGGAGGCTTGTGCATCATGTAGGGGAATAAAAAAACTAAATCAAATGCCAAAGTCCTTTACATGCTGTGTGTGAAAGATTGAAGAAGCTACATAATTTATAATGTGAAGTGTTTCAAAGCATGGAAAAGGCATGCGAGATATCATTAAGGTTGCATGGACCCTCCAATATCAACCATAACCTTTGCCAGTTCATGCCACGCAGCCCACTACAGGAAGAAAATGCAAGACATGGAAAATGTTGTGCTAGAGTAGAAAAGGATAGCGCATGAAGTGTTGAAACATAACCTTGTGCACAAGTGTAAATTTGAAAGACCCTACGCTAAAAGACAAACATGAGAATGCAACGTAGGAGTCCAGAAGGTGATTGTGTTGTTAAAGATTGCTCAGTAAGTAAATATAGAGGATTCTTGTGTAGAATAAAGGAGGAAAGAAAATTTTTCAATTGCAAATGCCAGTTGGCAGATGCATTCATCAAAGTCTACGCAATATGGAAGCTTGTGCAAGTGAATACTTGGATATACCTGCATAGCATTTGAAGAGGCAAACATTATAAAGATAAAAACCAAATGCATCTAGCAAGTGATAACAGTTTGCACAATGTTTGAAAGGGGGCTTGCATGTTAAAAAGGGAAAGAAGAAAGGAGCAATCTGCACGTGAAAATGAAGGCACAATATTATTTTCACATTATCCCACATGCAATGTGCAACAAAACTTTAAAGTGTTTATATGCTAAAGTGCCCACAATGCTATATGACAAGAGAGCTAGAGAGCTCTAGATGATCACGCAACAAGGTGCCCATATCTGGTCATAGCCATTCAATGAGGACTAATTTTGTGTGTTCATAGGTGGGAGAACTTTAAAATCACTTGGAGAATTATCCCGCATTGGTGGGGTTGAAGAATTTATAGATATTTATAAGCCAAAAAACTCACAAGGTAGAATGTGAAGTGAAGAGGAAGCTCTACACATGTGAGCACAGATGTTCCCTCTGGAATTATTCCTTGAAGTGCATGCCTAGTTAGCCGATAAGACATAATTTTGAAAAGAAGTGGCGCTAGATGGAGGTGGCAATATGGCAAACATGTGATGCCTAGTCAGGCACTCACACTGGAAAAAGGAGGACCAAAAATTGGCTTGCGACTACACGACCAAGCTCGGCACGTAGTCACGCTGGTTAAGAAAGGTGCCTGGAATGATGCACAAGCTCATGATTGATCCAGTCACGCAGTCGTAGAGCGGAAAATTTTCTTGTCACACAGTCACGCATGAGAACCGAGGTGATGTAAAAGGCATGTGAGTGCGTGACCAACCCATTGGCACAATCGCACAAGGTTTGCATTGAAGTAAAAAGGTGTTGCGACCGAGCGATCAAGGCTAGTCGCACACTTGCACAGGCTATGTAGAGGTGAATTTTTAGAGGCAACCAGGAGGTGACACTTGGTGAGATCTGGTGAATTGCACAGGAAAAAGGAAAAAATCAATTAAATAGTCCATGCAGAATATAAAATCAAAATTAAAATTGCAGAGTGATATAGTTTAGATACATGTTAGTTTCTTTAAAGAAGGAATCCAATAGGTACACCCACCTAAGCCTTTGAGATCAAAGTGTAGGAGGATTTTTTGATCCTCGTTAATTAGCTTTTTCTTTGACAAGGTTAGGGAAAAATACTTACACTGTCCATATGGTGTTTTCTCTCAATGTTAAGCCTTTATCTTTTTTCTGCTGACTTTTCCAACTGACTTTATGTAATAGATGGTATGTTTTTATTAACCTACAATCTATAATTTCTTGCGATGTGCCCAAAGTTATTGCATTTGTAACTTGTAACCTTAGCTATTTTTTCTTCTCTAATGTAATCTTGTTTAGTGGTGGATTGATCAGGTTTTTGGAATTCTCCCCTTTTGTGCCCATATGTATAACAATTGAAACAATGACCAAAAAATACTTATAAGGAGTTTTACCTCTGTAATCTCTCTTCATGTTTCCATTTTTGTTGCATCCAAAGCATCTTCCTTTGAAAGGTCTATTCTTTCCTCTAGGTTCCTCATTCTGATTAGGTTCTTCTTTTTGACTAGGTGTCTTATCTATCATGCCTTCAATTTTTCTTTCTTGGGTTTTAGAGCATCCATCTTCATCAAAACCGACTCTAGTCATATCACCTTTAGTTTTTTTTTCAATCTATTCATTAATCTTGATGTTTCTTTCATGAAGTTTCTCAATGTGATTCTTTTCCTAAACAAGTTCTCCCTTAATGATGTGGTTGTATTTTTCCAATTCCTGACATTTAATTCTGTAACTATCCAGTTCAATCTATATTTTTCCCATCTGAACATCAAGTTTGTTCTTCTCTTCTTTTACCTGGTAAATCTCTTTAGCCGTTTGAGTAGAGGTAGTTTCATGTTCTTGTTTCAATGCTTCCTTTTTCTTGTTCAAGTTGTTTAATCAAATTAGATGAATCTTTTTAAGATTCCTCATGTATCTTTTCCATAAGATCTTTCCTTCGGTTCCTAGAAATTTCAAGTTGTTCCTTAAGCATCTTTATGAAACCCTCAACTCTTCTCAATTTGAATTTCAAGTCAACATTATCAAATTTTTTATTGTCAAGGTCTTCAAGTGTTGCCTCAAAATTTTCCTCCAAACTACCTAAATCCATCTAGATCTCCCTCAAGTTGTTAGGCTTTCTCTCCAAGGGCGTCAAGCTTTGATACCAATTTTTAGTGTTAAACAATACTAAGAGAGGGGGTGAATCAATATTGCAACACTTTATTATCAAACTTAACTAATTCAAACTTAACCATGCAATTACTGAAATAAGAAGAATATACATATAAAGTAAACAACTCATAACACCATGATTTGTTAATGAGTAAACCCTAGCCAAGGGAAAACCCTGATGGGGATGATACCCACAAATAATGCACTAAGAGTATAATGTCCATGTTAGGATACCTAGCCCTGTTAGAAGTTGAATATTAAATTTAGTATAAATCCTTGTTAAAGGATAGAAACCCTCTTAGGGGTAATATAAGGAGCTCACTACTCTTACAATACAAAACTACCTTTATAATGATTTATCAGAAGGTGACCTATATAAGCATCTACTATGCTTAATTAGTCCCAGTTATAGCTTGCAACATCCTCTGTATGATTTTCAAATCATAATGCATCTATCTATTCCACACACACCTTCACATATCAAAACATCTTCACATATATACTCGATCTTATAACATTTCTAGTAAGCTCACAAATACATCACAAAATGTATTCAACAAAGAATCAAATAGAAAATACATAGTCGATGATCATATTTCAAAAAAATTAGGGTAGGAGAAAAACCAAATACAAAGTAGCACTTTTGGAATCCACATGTAACTCCCTTAAACATTGTGACCACTCATCTGCCATCTTACACTGCTACACTATCTTTGCATAGCCACATCAAGATCTAACTCTCTCTAGTCAACTCAAAAATACAAGTGACCTTAACTAAAGGTCTACTACATCAAATAATACATTTCTCTAAGCTTTCATAACTTAATTCATCACATATTGTACTCACTAGGAAAAACTATGCAACTATACCCTATCAACTGCTTCCTGAACTTTGCCATTTTTCCAAATGCAATATCCAAAACTAGATTGTACTCCAAGAGAGCATGCTAATAAGTAGTGTTTCCATAAATGAAAACCTATATCCTATACTCATTAGGCCACCTGCCAACATAAATAGTATCTTTCTAGACCAATTTTGTGTATATAATTTTATTTTTTGATAATATGAATGTATTAATACATTCATTCCTAAAAAATATTAGACGTAGGAAGACCTTTTCCCTATTAAGAAGAGTTAGTAAATCACTGGCCTCTATTTTGAATTCCTATTGGTATATAGTATTTGGATATGTTGAAATTGTATGCCTACATGTATTGAGATAATTCACATTTGTATTCTTCTTACACTTTTTAGAGAGCTTATTATAATAATCATGTGCTCATTGTATAGAGATATCAACATAATCATCATGTGTGGGCATCTAAAACTCTTGTCAAAGAGATCCTCATCTTTATTTATAACCACCTTACCATATACATATTTAATGCTCCTACTTTCCCTATCAAAGTGGCCAGTTGTTGCTAATACAAACTCATGATCATGGGAAAATACCAAAAATGTAGAGACCATACCAATGTTTCTATCTAGAATTGGTTGCATGCTAGAAGATATTGGTTGTTGATTTACCCTCTTAAGGAATTCTAACATATCCATATGATCAATTTTTTGTCTTTGACTTCATTAATACTGGATGACAGGAAGGTCATCAAGACCATATTATAGTACATGGAGACGGATATGACATCTAGAATGGAGTTGTAATATTGAATTCAGGAATTATTTATTGTTAGAATTTTTTTGCATGTTTCTCATAATCACAATAAAATTCTACACTTCTTAACTTAGAATAGATGTGTTGCAAATCAAATAAAATTCCTTGATTTACATGATTTAATGTACATTGCAAAGGTGGAGAAATTCTCTGGTCTTGCATAAGGTCGATCAAAACTTGTATTTCAAATAAAATTGTCCAAACTAAATGAAGGGAAAAAGTGTAAGTGTATAGGTTTAGGGTGGAGAAAATTCTCCACCCTACATGAGATAAAGCACATGGAATGTAGTTTGGAGAGTAAACTCTAAACTATACATGGGGGGGGGGGGGGGGGGGGGGGGGGGTTACAATGCATTTTGGAGTTTATTCTCTAAACTACAAGTGATTATTGAAGAAAAGTGAAGCTTGGAGAATAAACTCCAATTTTCATATGGTAAGTTTATGAGTTACCATGTCATTTTATTTTTAAAATCTGACTAACATTAGGGTTGTACATTTGCATTGAATCTATTTTGGAGAAAATTATACAAACTATATTAGGGCTTAGTGATGGTGTAGTTTGGAGAATTTTCCTAGAACTACATGAGGGTTTGAGATGGAAAAAGGTGTTGTTGAAGGTTTAAAACTAGAACACCACACATATTGAATATGTTGGATGATATCAGTTTTGGTTACTGATCATGCTGTTGATATTCATGTTTTTTTGCTGATGTCAACATACATTTATGTGGAGAAGACAGACTGGCTATTTGACTGGAAGAAGTGTACGAACACTATACGAATTATTTAGAATTATCAAAGTTGGATTCTTGTAGAAGGATGTGTACTGACCTTATTCATAAGGTCACTTGACTTAATGTTACATATTAAGGATGCTAGAGTTGGTTTGGTGAAGATTGGTTTTCTGGACAATAACTATGATTCTGGATAGAGCAGGTCTCTGTGTTTCTGGTATATCTTTCTGGAAAAGATATTTTAGATGATGTGAGCTTACTGGTGGACAGCCGACATATGTTAGAGTAATGGGTTGAGTTTGATTATTGTTTTGTTACTGGTGACGTCAGCTGTGGCGTGTATTATGGAGAAGACCTATTTATTGGCCGAATTTAGACATGTAGAATGTGAAATTAATTATGGGCGTGGATTGTGGATCTGGAAGTATATGTGATGGATTCTAATTGATGTTTTATTTTTATAGGTATTGTGTGTATCTTAGCAAGGGGTTATAAAATTATTTGTACGATGGAAATCCTTAATTGGCTGACCTAGTTAATTATGTATTGGGAATATTTAACTGCCCGACCTCATGAATTATTGTAAGAGGGTATATATGAATGATCTTTTCTTTTGGAGAAGGTGTGGTAGAGAAAAAGAGGATAGAGATGTGTGGAAGCTACAAAGCTTGTTGATTGTTGGATATAGAGCAGAGTTGATGATTGTTATACTTCATTGGAACTGACCAAGCAAAGACAGTTGCTATTAGACAATTCACTGGATTGTGTATTTGATTTAAACACTTGATTTAGATTGTAAATCCTTTAGGGTGGCTTTAACCTTATTTTGGTAGTGTGCCTTGGTAGTGAGCCTACTATTTTCTTTGACTCCTAACAGGGTCTATCTCCTAACAGGGACTGTGTACTGTAATGATGTAACAAGCTTCTAACATGGCTAATATATTTTAACAGGGATACTATACTCTTAGTACATTATTTGTGGGTGTTAATTCCCACTGGGTTTTTACCTTTAACAGGGTTTCCTTGACAACAAATTTTGTGTTATGATGTTAGCATTTACTATTTTATCATTTACTTTTTCTGATATGGTTTGTAAAGTATAAAGTTTAATAATATATACTACAACTGATTCACCCCCCCCTCTTAGTTGTCTTGTTGACTATTATTCCTAACAATTGGTATCAGAGATACTGGTCCTTAGAGAGAAAGTTTAACAGCTTGAGGTGATCCTGAAGATGACTTAATACAGGAAGGATACTCCAAAGTTTGATCCTAAAAACTTTGACAGTTGGAAGAACAAGATGAGAACACATTTGCTGTGTCTGGGAATTGATTACTGGATGATCACAAAGAAGAATGAAAATATGGTGACTGAGGATGAGTTAGAAAAGGCTTCTGAAGATCAAAAGAATTTATTTTCATGCAATATGGTTGCAAGGGAATCTTTGATCAGTGCTCTTTTAGAAGGATAATTCACTAAAGTAAAAGACTTGGACTCTGCATATGAGATCTGGACAAGACTGGAAGCATTATATGTTGGAGACAAGTTTAAAAAGAAAGCAAAGTTATAGAACTGGAAGACAAAGATGGAAACATTGAATATGAAAGAAGATTAGAACATTAAGGCATATGCACAGAGAATTACTGAAGTGGTTACTGGCATTAGAAACTCTAGAGGGACTTACAGTGAGAAGGAAGTGATTGTAAAGATACTCAGATCTTTGATACTAGTATACAGAACCAAAGTACAAGCCATAGAGGAAATTATACCTTTGGCAATGAGCTTCACCTGATAAAGTTTGATTGGAAAGCTAACCACATTTTAGGTCGTAGAATTGAGAGACAATTTACCTTAAGTTGAGTTAGCATTAAAGACAACTATGCACAAGAACAAAAAGACCTTATCTGGAATTGTAAGCACCAGCAGTGGTGACATAAGAGAAGAGCTTGTAGCTTATGCTGATAAATGGGAATAGATACAGGAGGAAGAAAGAAATCTAGATGAAGTTGTGGCACTGATTTCTAGAAGAGAAAACAGAGGTAAGGGTAAATTGGAAGGCAAATTACATTTGAAATGTTTTTCATGTAACAAGATTGGTGATTTTGCATCTATATGTCCTACAAGAGTTCCAAAGCACAAACCTAAGTTTTTCAAGTCTAAATATTTAAAAGACAAGGAATGTTATTATGCTAGTGAGGGTATATCAAATGATGATGATGGTGACTATGATGAAATTGAATTTATTTCTATTAAGGATGATGTACCTATGGATGAGGAAAAAACTTTAGTATCTCGAGTTGAAAAGAGATCTAAATGAGTTATAGACAGTGGTTGTTCACATCATATGACTGGAGATAAAAACAAGTTTGTGAGTTTGAAAAGACATGATGCAGGTGTTGTCATATTTGGTGACAATACTCCTAAGCATATTATTGGAGTTGGATCTATCTCTTTGGATGGAAAGACTAACACTGACAATGTATTACTTGTTGATGGACTTAAGCATAATTTTTTGAGTGTTGGATAGCTAGTGGACAAGGTTTATCAATTGAACTTCATCAATGGGAAATGTTCTATCAAAATCAAAACATGAGACCTGATCACATCTAGTACTAAATCTAGAGGTAATGTATTTGAATTGAACACATCCGAAGCTTGTTTTTTTATTGCAAAGGTTGATGATAGTTGGTTATGGCATAGAAGATTTTGTCATGTTAACTTTGATAAAATTGTGAAGGAAAGTACAACTAATGCAGTAAGAGATCCCCCTAATATTGTAAATCCATCTAACACTATGTATAGAGAATGTGTTATGGGGAAGCAGACTAGAAGCACTTTCAAAAGAAAAGCTTACTCACCTAAAGCGAAGTTGGATCTGGTACATACAATTCTATGTGGTCCTACACAAAAAATATCATACTATGGTGAAAGGTACTTTATACTATTTGTTGATGACTTTTCTAGAATGATGTGGGTGACATATTTAAGAGAGAAATCTGAAGCATTTGACAAGTTCAAGTTATTCAAGGAAAAAGTTGAGAATCAATCTATTTTAAAGTTGAAGTGTTTGAGATCAGACAGAGGAGGAGAGTTTACATCATAACTATTTAATGCATACTATGAAGAAAATGGAGTACACAGACAGAATTCAGCCCCTAGAACTCCACAACAGGATGGAATAGCAGAGTGAAGAAATAGAACTATATTAGATGTTGGAAGGACTATGTTGCTAGAAGGAAATGTGTCACATGTTCACTGGAGAGAAGTAGTTGGGACTGTTGTGTACACACTAAACAAAGTTTAGATCAGAGAAGGTACAAATAAAACTCCTTATGAATTATGGTTAATTCATACACCTACTGTGAAATATTTTAGAATATTTGGAAGTAAATGATATATCAAGAGAGATGATGAGATAGGCAAGTTTGATGCTAGAAGTGATGAAGGAATATTTCTTGGTTATTCCACTAAGAGTAAAGCTTGTAAATGTTTCAATCTAAGATTGAGGAAATTGATTGAAAGTGCCAATGTGAGGATAGATGAAAATTTTCAGATTCAAGAAAGGTTATATGATTGTGGTCAGATTACAAAAACAAAAGAGGTTACTGTGGAACCTGAAGAATCTTTGATGATTGATGATGAGACTAAAGATGAACAGACTGAAGCTACTGAGACATTGAAGACCCCAGGGTATGTGAAGAAGAACCATCCTGAAGATCAAATTATTGGTGATGCAAGAAAATACATGATGACTAGATCTAGAGTTAGAGATGAGATCTGTTTGATTTCTCAAGTTGAGCGAAAGACTACTGATGAAGAATGTAGGGATGAATCTTGGACTAAAGCCATGGAAGAAGAACTAGAAGAGATAAAGAAGAAAAATACTTGGGAATTTGTTCCAAGATTTAAGAAAAAAATGTGATTTGCACTAAATGGGTTTATAGAAACAAGATGGATGAGGAAGGAATAGTTATAAGAAACAAGGCTAGACTGATATGTAAAGACTACTCACAACAAGAAGGCATAGACTATGAAGAAACATTTTCTCTTGTTGCTAGATTGGAAGCTATGAGATTATTCCTTGCTTATGTTTCACATAAGGACTTTATGGTTTATCAGATGGATGTGAAGTCAACATTCTTGAATGGTGATTTAGAAGAAGTTTACATTGGGAGAAGTGATGGTTTTCCTTTGAAAGATTATGAAAACATGGTTTGTAGATTAAAGAAAGCATTGTATTGACTGAATCAAGCACCAAGGGTATGGTATGCAAGACTGGACAAATATCTACTTCATCTTGGTTTCAGGAAAGGTAATGCAGATAGTAATTTATACTTAAGAACTGAAGAAGATGGAATCTTCATTATAGAATTTTTTTTTGATTATATCATTTTTGGAGGAAATGATAAGATGAGTAAGAATTTTGCTAAAGAAATGGAAAATGAATTTGAAATTTCAATGATTGGTGAGATGAAATACTTCCTTGGTTTGCAAATTAATCAGAGTAAGAATGGCATTTTTGTATCTCAGACCAAGTATCTTAAAGAAATGTTGAATTTTTTTGGAATGGAAGATTCTAAACCTGTTGGAGAACCTATGGTGATAGGAAACAAATTGACTAATAGTGATGACTCAAAGTGTTGTTCAAACTAAGTACAGATTGATGATTGGAAGTCTACAATATCTAACACACACTAGACCAGATATTACCAATGCAGTTGGAATTGTGGCTAGATATCAGGAAGATCCTAAAGAAATACATTTCGCTGTTGTGAAAAGAATATTTAGATATTTGAAAGGGACAATAGAATATGGATTATGGTATGAGAAATCTATTGATTTTACATTGCAGGCTTTTATTGATGTTGATTGGGCAGGTAATGTGGATGAAAGGAAGAGTACAAGTGGTGGTGCATTTTTCCTTGGGAAAAGGATAGTTTCTTGGTTGAGAAAGAAGCAGAACTATATTTCTCAATCTACTGTTGAGTTAGAATATGTTGCTGCTACAATAAATTGCACACAAGTTGATTGGATGAAACAAATCTTGGAAGACATCGGAATAAATTTCAAAGAGCTAGTGATTATTCATTGTGATAACAATAGCACAGTAAACATGTCAAAGAATCCTATAATGCATTCAAAAACTAAGCATATTTATATTAAGTATCATTTCTTGAGGGAGAAGATAGTAAATAAAGAAATTAGACTGGAGTACATTAGCACAAAGGAACAGATAGCAGACATATTTACCAAACATTTTCCAAAATATTCTTTTGAATATCTCAGAGGCATGCTTGGGGTGGTGGCCCCTCCCAGTAGTAATTAATTGATGTAGATATGCATCAGTCCAATGGTTTTCAGAGCTATATCACTCTCTAGACTTGATGTATGGATCTACTCCTTAGGGGGAGTGATCATAGCAGAACACTATCGAGTATATTTGGGTGATCTTGCACCTAACTGTTGGACATGAAGATTTGAAAAAGCTACACCTTGTAAAATACTACAGATGAGTCATGGAACCCTTTTCCATTGCTGCCAAAGGGGGAAGATATTTATGTGAAAATCTCTACTATTTTGGGGAGATTTGTGTTGAGGATATTGAGAATATTGTATTGAGAGAGAGTACTTTTGGGTTGATGCATGTGGATTTTCCCATATGTTGCCATCAATGCCAAAGGGGGAGATTATTGGATGATATCATTTTTGGTTACTGATCATGCTATTGATATTCATGTTTTGTCACTGATGTCAACATATATTTTTCTGGAGAAGACAGAATGGCTACTTGACTGGAAGAAGTGTACGGACACTATATGGATGATTTAGAATGATCGAAGTTGGATTCTTGCAGAAGGACATGTACTAACCTTATTTCTAAGGTCTCTTGACTTAATGTTACATATTGTGGATGTTACAGTTGATTCGGTGAAGACTAGTTTTCTGGACTGTAACTGTGATTTTGGACAGAGCAGGTCTCTATGTTTCTGGTATATCTTTCTGGCAAAGATATTTCAAATGATGCTAGATTATTGGTGGACAACTGATATATTTTAGACTAATGGGTTGAGTTCTATTCTTGTTTTGTTACTGGTGATGTCATTTGTGGTGTGTATTCTGGAGAAGACCTATTTATTGGTCGACTTCAAACATGTAGCATGTGAAATTAATTATGAGTGTGGATTGCAGATTTGGAAGTATATGTGATGGGTTTTAATTGATGTTTACTTATTATAGGTACTGTTTGTATCTTAGAAAGGGGTTATTTAATTATTTTTATAATGGAAAGCCTTAATTGGCTGACCTAGTTAATTATGTATTGGGAAATCTTAACTAGATGACCTAATGAATTATTGTAAGAGGGTATATATGAATGATCTTTTATTTTTGAGAAGGTGTGGTAGAGAAAAAGAGGACAAAGATGTGTGGAAGCTATGAATCTTGTTCATTTTTGGATATAGAGAAGAGTTGATGATTGTTATACTTCATTAGAACTGACCAAGCAAAGACAGTTTCTATCAGACAGTTCTCTGGATTGTGTATTTGATTTACACACTTGATTCAGATTGTAAATCCTTGATGGTGGCTTTAACCTTCTTTGGGCAGTGTGCCTTGGCAGTGAGCCAAGTATTTTCTTTGACTCTTAACAGGGTTTGTCTCCTAACAGGGACTGTGTACAGTAATGATGTAACAAGCTCCTAACATGGATAATATCTTTTAACATGGATACTATACTCTCAGTACATTATTTGTGAGTGTTAATTCCCACTGGGGTTTTACCTTTAACATGGTTTCCTTAACAACAAATATTGTGTTGGCATTTAATATGTTATCATTTACTTTTGTTGATATGGTTTTTAAAGTATAAAGTTTAATAATATATACTACAACTGATTCACCCCCCCCTCCCCTCTCAGTTGTCTTGTGGACTGGTATTCCTAACAGAATAGTTGTGAATTAAATAATACAAGGAAAGGAAAAAATTTCCCTACCTACAATGTGAGGCAACATTTGAGGATTGCAATGCAGAGAATCACCACCACAATGCCATGGGGAAAGGTGGGAAGAATTGAGAAAATGTTTGGGCATTAATGATAAAACCCAAAACAAAAATACATAAAACAACATGTGTATGTGAAAAAGGCTAAAAATAAGAGACATAAATAGAAATAAAAACCACATATAGAAGAGAGGAAGGAAAGAAATGATAAACACCTAACAAGTCAGCAAAGGAAGTGATAAAAATTAGAACAACTCCACTGTTAGTATAAAGAGATAAATATTACTAGGAGGGGGCTTGAATTAGTAATCTACCAACTCCAAATTTTCATTAATCATTCAACCACTTGCAACAATAAAAATTCATTGCATGAAAAACTAAGCAATAAAGATAAACACACACAACCATGCAACACAATAACACCAAAGTTTTTCTCATGGAGACCCAACTGGGAAAAATCATGTGTGAGGATGAAACCCACTAAAATATTCACTCTTCTAAAATACACCTAACTAAGAGCTTAGCCCTGTTAAACTCTTACAAAATGCTTGGTTAAGAGAAAGACCTTGTTAGGACTCACTTGGTCAAGGGATTTACCTTTAGCCATATTATGACCTTTACCCTGTTAGAAGTAATCTAATTAAAGGATTTCAAAACTTAATTAAAGAGTCACCTAGTTAAAGGATTTACAATTCAGACCTATTAGGATCTACTTAGTTAAGGGATTTATCTTGATGAAGTTGTTAGGAATAAACAAGTAAATAATATGAGAAAGTAGCACTCTCTGCTAGTACAGATCTATTTCAAGATCAATCTTTGCTACACATGTAGACAATCTTCTCTCTTCTATCTTCTCTTAATCAGACCTTTGTATCCATGATCTACACTTGTGCTTTTCATCTTTTTACATATTTATACTGTACATATTCATTAGGGAAATTAATTTCCCTACAAAATGTTTTACAATCTTTCTCGCTCAATGAAAATTCTGAAAATGTCTTAAAAATTAATAAAACTCTCTAACAAACTTAGGTCAGCCTCCAAATCCATCGCACATCAATTTGACAAAGAAAACCCAAATCACAACACATTATTCAATTTTCTTTAATGACCTCTAAGAAATATGATCAAAATGATCATTAAAATGCCGAAGCATCAATCTTCATCAATCTCCAATATCACCATGATCCTTGGAAAACATCATTACTTAATGTAACACAGTGCATCATCACTGGTCAAGGATATGACTGAATTTTCTAAGAAATTGTTAAGACTTCTTACTGAATGACCTTCTCTTAGTTGAAAATTTTCCTTTTGATCATTAAATCATGATGCAGTCATAACAATAAACTCATAACATAGTCCAGATAAACATATCATGAACACAACACCTGAATCCAAACTTAGTTGACACAAACATCAAATCAGTCTTCCTGTGCTACATCTTGTTCTTCTTGCTAACCTATCAACCTTTGATTAATCATAACTCACACAATATATAAGATCAACATGTGTATTCATAGATAGAGTATCTAGACACATCACTTAGCCTTCCTCTAAGATTGCACACACCAACTGTGATCATAGCTCGAGATTCAACCTCTTGAACAAACAAACTCTAAGTTGACATTAATGAAAACATCATAACTGAGCATCCTATTATGCATTCAACACCAAATTCATACCATAACATTTAAACATCAGTTATTCCACCAATCTGCTTCTTTGACATTGATAGAAACATCAATAATACCAAGCAATCATCTAGAGCATCTAGATACAACAAGTGCTCTCCCTTAGCTGATTCTTTTTGACTTATGCTTCTTGTGCTCTTCTCCTCAACATTGACTCTTATCTTCTCTTCTCCCCCTTATTGCTTCACCTCTTGTTCATCTCCCCCTTTGAAAATAATTCGAAAGGAACAATATACCCAATACATAACCTGATGCAACTGTCTTCAACTCTTTCTGACTACTCCGCCTAAGGAGTAGTCCCCTGAACATCAATCCATAGTGAAATATATGGCAATAAATCTACTAGATTTATGCACCTACAACGTCTTAGTTCTATTTAGGTAGGGGCATAAACCCTATCTTACCTCTAAGGTACTCAAAATTATCCTTAGGTAGTGGCTTGTTGATGATATATACTATCTGGTTCTTTTTTGGTACATATTCCAACTTCACCTCTTTCTCCTGCACTTTATCTCTTAGAAAATGATACTTAATTGCAATGTGCTTAATCTTGGAATGCATCATAGTATTCTTGGAAATATTTATTGCACTTTTATTGTCAAAAGAATAGTTACTGGTCTAGTCACCTTTTCTTTGATGCCTTCAAGGATCTTCTTCATTCATGCAATCTATGTGCAATTTATAGCTACTATAGCATATTCTACCTCTGCAATTATTTCTGAGATACAATTTTTCTTTTTGCTTGTTCAGGACATGAGCCTTTCACCTAGAAAGAATGCACCACCACTTTTACTCTATCATCAAAATTTTCTTCCCAGTTAGTAGCAATAAACACACTCAAAGAGAAATCACCATGATGTAGAGGCGATAGAAGTGTTCTTATTAGGATCCAAGTCTACTCCATCAACCCTCTTCCTAGGTTGTATTCTTTGAGGAAATTTGATTCTTCATCAAGCTTAATTAATCCTTTATCTAATGTCAACTCATTCAAGCACTTTAACAATAAGGCCAAACCAGTATTCCATTCCATCATCTCTTATGACTAATCTACAAACACTTTAACCATATTCACACTATATTATTCTAGGTTCATATCAAATAAATTGATTCAACAAGAGGTCATAATTTCCAACTTAGCAAACATATTTGACCAAATGTTATACCTTTGAGTTAGAGATCACCTTACCCAAGTATTTTTTTTTCTCATTAGGTCCTCAACTCTTTTGTTTATGCACTAATTAACAGACCACAATCCATTTTCATACAATCATGCATTAGTCTTCTTCAATCATGCTACAAAAGGGTTAATTCTATATCAACCTTGTCCCTCATGCACTCTGCCATCAATATGAAATCCAATACACAATCCAATGGAGAAAATATGATCACAATCCTATTCCAAACTATCTCTCATATGAACCTTTTTTCATGAAAATAATGCAATTAAATGAACCAACCATTCATCTAATCAAAACTTATTTAACCCACTCAATAAAAAATAGTTATCTCCTTCATTATTATGAATATCATTGAAAATTTTATAGACCCTAACTCATACATCTGTAACCTTCATTCCAGGTAATATATTGAAGATCTCTCATATGAGGATTTTGAGGAATAGGTTTGTGACAACATATCCAAATTTTAAGGAAATCCAATGGTGCAAATCAATTTTATGGTCTTTGTACCAAGACCTATTTTTTATTGCTGCAATTCACGGGTCCTTAATAACAGTGATCAAGAGCTTCACTTTTCTCTCACATACCTTCATGGTTTTTTATGAAAAAAAATCCAATCTCTAGGTTATTGAGTCTATTATCATTCACTATAATATTATGGCTTTTGAATAGCTTATTTGAGAGAAATAACAAAACCCTTGCTACCTACTCTGCACATGAAAGTTTTTTTTAAACAATTTTGATTAAATCTACTTGTTCTCTCATTTTAGATCATGAAAAAAATTTAAATCACTTTCCTTAGGGTCTCAATCAATTTTATTTGAACATCTAATCAACAAATTTCATGGATCAATCTTATTATGAAGATATAACCACATAAACTTCCATATAACAGTGAAAGCATGTTGTAGATTTAAACAGAACAACAACAAAATTATCTATTTAACCGTCTGATAAAAATGGATGGATTTATTTTTGGGAGATCATTTTCCATTTGATTCTTTCCATATTCTTCCCTGTGGCTATCCATTTAGACTATCCTTCTAAGGCACTTGACTATCTACCTACAAATTTCTTCATGACAGTCAAAGGTTCATAAGAATGATCTTTGATCTGCAACCTCTAGAATAAAATATCCAAGTTCTACATGAAACTTTACAATCTTTAAATAATTCCAATCAATTACCACCATTCACCTTCTTTGTAAACTAACCAAGACATCAAATTTATGCAAATGTTTCAAAAATTACATTTTGCAACATTACACTTTTACATTTTTTTGAAGCAACTTTTCATGTTTTTCTCTTCCTAGACCCCTATGGGTTCTTAGACTCATTCACCATGCAAAATTAATAAAAAATGACAAATTTACATCTTTTAGGCTATTTCATAGAGCCTTACATATTGTTTGACCTTGTTGACCAAACTCGGGACCTTAGAACAACATTTACAACTTTGATTCATTACATTACATATGAACCTTCAAATGGTTCCAAATAACTTAAAAGCATCCATAAACACATTAATGACCCAAATATGACCTTGAATCTCATGATAGTATTTTTATAATGGGTGCTCCTACACCACACCATCATGAGTATGCCATAGACCATAGTCAACTATTCATTTTGAATACCTATATATCCTCTTGACTGCAACCATATGAGAATCCTTAGGATTTGATTGAATTCTAGCCACTATACCAACTACTTGAGAAATATATGGTCTCTTATGAACAACATACTACAAATTACCAATCATATATTTGTACAAAGTAGAAACTACTACAACAAATTCATCATCCTTAGCCAATTTACATCCTATTACCATGGGGGTTCCAACAGGTTTAGAGTCATCCATACCAAAAGTCTTGACCACTTCTTTCACATATTTGGATTGACTGATATATATACCATTCTTAAGTTTTCAATCCAACAATCCAATAAAGAATATGATCTTTCCAATCATTGACATTTCACATTACTTCTTCATCTCTTCAGCAAATGTCAAACTCATATCATCATTTCCTCCAAAGATTATATCATCAAAAAAGACTTCAACAACTTATTTACTTAAACTTTTAAGTACACATTACTATCATCACTTGTTCTATTAAATACAATCAAAATAAGATAGGAATGTAACCTTTCATACCATGCCCCTTGAGATTGCTTAAGTCCATATAGTTTCTTTTGTATATTGCATACCATTTCCTGGTCCTTTATCAATGCAAAACCATCAGGTTGTTCTATGTAGACTTATTCTTCTAGAATTTCATTCAATAAAGCTTACTTGACATCCATTGGAAAAACATTAAACTTCTTATAAGAATCATAAGCAAGTAGAATTATTACCCATTCTAGTATTTCTACTGGAGAAAGAGTCTCACCATAGTCTATTCCTTCTTCTTGTTCATAGCACTTGCATACAAGACTTTCCTTGTTTCTGATCACATCTCCATCTTCATTCAATTTATTCCAGAAGACCCATTTGGTGCCAATCACATTTTTATCTCCAGGTCTTAGAAAAAGTGCTTATGTATCATTAGTCTCGATTTGATCAAGTTCTTCTTCATTAGATTTTACCCAATCTTCATCCTTGATTGCTTCCTTCACTGTCTTAGTCTCTTACTTGGAAATCAAACAATTACTAGTTGAATCACTTCTCTCTCATTGTTTTTATCTTCTAGTACATGAACTTTAGGTTCAATATACACAATCTCCTGATCATCCTCTATCAGTTTACTGCTTGAATCACCAGATTTCTCATTTTATTCATCCACCTTTACATTTTATCTCCCAATCATCTTGTTAGTTCTCTTATTGAAACACTCGTATGATTATCTTTTAGTATAATAACCCAAGATAATGCCTTCGTCGCTTTTAGGATAAAAATTTACTATGTAATCATCCCTCTTATTGTAACATCTACTCCCAAAGAATTTAAAATATTTAACATTAGTTGAGTGATCATACCATAGCTTATAGGGTGTCTTATATTTTCCTTTATTTACTTACACTTGGTTCTATGTGTAAACAACAATAATGATTGCTTCTCTCTAATACATCTTTTGTACATCGCCTTGAATCAACATAGTCCTTGCACCATCCACTGTGATTTTTTTCTTGCTTTCTACAACACCATTTTTTGGTGGAGTCCTTGGTGTAGGCATTTGTCTCTTGATTCCATTTCTTTCAGAGTACTTAACAAATTCTACAGAAGTAAACTCACCACCTATATCATACCTTAAACATTTCAAACTCTTATCTGGTTCCTTCTCAACAAGTGCTCTGAATGCTTTGAATTTATAGAATGCATCAAACTTCTCCTTTAAGAAAGTTACCCACATCATTCTAGAATAGCCATTAGTAACAATATGAGATATATTTCACCTATATAACTCCTCTATCTCATGGGCCCACAAAGATCAATATGAACCAAATAAAGTATTTTTTCATATGAAAAAGACTTTCTTTTGAATGTAGAAATAGTTAACTTACCCAACTGATACTCTTTACACATCAAGTTATCTCATTTTACTAATTGAGGTGAACCCCCAACTGGATTAGTCTTACTTAGTTTCATCAAACTATGGAAGTTTACATGGAAAAATCTTTTATGTCATAGCAAACTATCTTCAACATTTTCAACCAAACAACTATCATAGTATTATTCAGATGGAATAAATTGCCTCTAGTCTGCCTATGAGTAGCAATCTCATCACTAGATCTTCCAATTATTCTGCATAAACCTCCTTTGAATTCCATTCTATAACCTTTATCATTTAGCTGACCCACACTTAACAGATTATGTGTGAGATCATCCACATAATAAATAGCATGTATATTATTCTTTTCATTTAAAGAAATAGTTCCTTTACCTTTAACCAAATAAGGCGTATTATTACCAAACCTTATCACTCAACCATCAAACTCATCAAGTTTAAAGAACTTAATCTTATCATTGGTAATGTGATTTGAACACCCATTGTCAATAATCCATTCATCCTTTTGTTTTAAGTGAGAGACCAGTGCCTTTTCTCCTTCTAATGGATCTTCTTTTATTGCAACAAATACAAACTCCTCTTCCTCATTATCTCTTGATTCTTCATCAGTAAAACCTT
Organism: Thuja plicata; assembly: GCA_018584345.1. Lineage (NCBI taxonomy): Eukaryota > Viridiplantae > Streptophyta > Pinopsida > Cupressales > Cupressaceae > Thuja > Thuja plicata. The sequence continues at coordinate 4,271,010 of MU228368.1, read as the reverse complement.
CATCCACTACAACAAAGAATTGTTTCTTCTCTTTCCATTAAACCTTCTAAACTTATCCTTTTGTTCACCATTAGGACATCTATTATAAATATGTCCAATATTATTACATGAGAAACATTTTAGTGGAAGTTTACCTTTGTACTTACCAGTCCCTCTATATAGTCTCTTAGCTAGTAGAGCTTCAAGGTCTCCTTGTTTCTTTTCTTCATCCAAGACAGCTTCAAGTTCCCTAGCATAACTTAACATGTGATTAGAATCATGACTTGTTTCCTTACCTTTCCTTGTCAACATATTAGACATTGATTCCTTGAAAGTAGCCTCAACTCTAGGAATACTATTATCAAAGTTATTTAACTCAAATGCAGTAAGCTTACCAATCAATCCATCTATAATAACATTTCAAAATGTTCTCAACTCATTTATAGAAGAAACTCTAATGGAATAAAAAGGCAATAAAATTTTCAATATTTTACTTACCATGGTATCTTCATCAATAGCTCCACTAGTACCTCTAATAGCATCAACAAATTCTTTTATTCTTAGTCCATATTATGCAATATTATCTCCTTCTACCATCTTCATGTCATCATACTTTCCTCTAAGACTGTCTTCCTTGTCTTTTTCATGTGAATATCTCCTCCATATATTATTTTCAAATTTTCCCAAACATCATAAGCAGTATCAAATCCATGAACATCAATAGATTAAATTTTAGATAGAGTAATTACAATAGTTTCATGTGCTTGAGTATCCTCCCATTGTTCCTTCACTTCATCTCTAGTGAGAGTTTTAATAGGGGTGATATACATGTTTGTGACATGCATCCAATATTTTGATCCCATAACTTTTAGATATAACTTCATTCTGTCACTACATACCAAGTATTTTTCTTTAGAGAACTTGGGAGGTTCCTTCCTCATCATTGGATCTTTCCGTAAAGCTATTAGGATTACCACAAGGAGGACCAAATTTATGATACCGATTATTAGTATAAAGAGATCAAGATTAGGGACAAGGGGTGAACTAGTAATCTAACAATTTCAACTTTTCATTAACCATTCAACCACTTGCATAAATAAACATTCATTGCATGAAAAGCTAAGCAATCAAGATAAACATCCACAACCATGGAACAAAATAACATGAAATTTTTTCTCATGGAAACCCAACTAGGAAAAATGACATGTGGGGATGGCACCCACTAAAATATACACTATTTTGAAGTATGCCCGGTTAAGAGCTTAGCACTGTTAAAATCTTACAAAGTGCCCGGTTAAGAGAAAGACCCTATTAGGAATCACTTGGTCAAGGGATTTACCTCTAGTGCTATTAGGAGCTTCACACTATTACGAGTAACCTTATTAAAGGATTTCAAACCATAATTAAAGAGTCACATGGATAAAGGATTTACAATTCAAACCTATTAGCATCTACCCGTTTAAGGGATTTTGCTTGATGAAGTTGTTAGGAATAAACAAGTAAATGATCTAAGAAAGTAGCACTCTTTGCTAGTACAGCCAATTCAAGCTCAATATCATTGACAAATGCAAACAATCTTCTCTCTTTTGTCTTCTCTCAATCACACCTCTGCATGCATGATCTACACTTGTTCTTTTCATCTTTTTACATATTTATACATTACACATTCATTACAGAAATTACCCACCTTACAAAATGTTTTACAATATTCCCTACTTAATGAAAAAATCATTAAACATGCTAAAAATCAATAACACTCTCTAAAAAAACCAGGTCATCCTCCAAATCCATCGCACATTGATTTGAAAAAGAAAAGTAAAATCACAACACATTTTTCAATGTTCTTGCACAAACTCTAAGAAATTTGACCACAATGATCATGGAAATGCCAACTCATCGATCCTTGTCAATCTCCAATATTACCATGATGTGTGAAACACATCATTACTTACTTCAACATGGTGCATCATCATCGGTCAAGGATCTGACAGAGTGTTATAAGAACTTCTTAAGACTTATTACTGAACAACCTTATATTAGTTGAATTTTTTCCTTCCGATCATCTAATCATGATTCAGTCACAACAACAACCTCATAAAAATAGTCCAAATAAACATATCATGATTAGAACACTTGAATCCAAACTTAGTTGACACAAACATCAAATCAGTCTTCCTGTGCTACATCTTGTTCTTCCTATTAACCTGTCAACCTTAAATCAATCATAACTTACAAAATACATAAGATCAACCTAGTAGGTCATAGATATAGTATCTAGAGACATCACTTAGTCTTCTTGTACAATCACACACACCAACTCTTACCACAGCTCAAGATTTAACCTCTTAAACATAAATCAACACAACAGGTATAAAGTCAACTAAAAAACACTAAGTTGAAATCAACGACAACATCATAACCAAGAATCCTATCATTAGTTTAAAACCAAAAATATACCATAACATCTCAACATACTCAACATCATTTATGCCAATATCCACCTAAAAGAAGGAAAATCTGATGGAAAATATTGTAGGAGATATAATGTACTAAAAAGATGAGATTAAAATGAGATAAAATATTTTTGAAAACCAATTTAAACCTACCACTCAAGTCACTTTAATTAGCACATGACTGGTAGGCTACATGAAGTTTGAGTTTTAAAACCCAGACTAAATCATGGAAGGTAAAAAGAGTGAAGAGCTAGAGAAAATATCTACTACTACATGATATATGTAGTACCGCTAAAGTTCCTTCATCCTAAATCTCACAAAATGTAATTATCTCCTTGGTGTAAGACTAGAAAAAGGGTTAGAATGCATAATAGAGGAAGCCACAAAACCTCAAAAAATCATGCAAACCTAATCTAATGTAATATTAAATCCATTTGAAATAAATGCATAAGAACAAAGAAAATAAACTCTAAAACCCCCTTCAAATGTAGCTCTAATATTCTCCTTTCTTATCCATTGAAATGGATTGATGTTGCTCTTAATTTTGAAAAAAAAATGGACTTACAATTAAATGAAAAATTGTTGGTATTGTGTTGGGAGATTGCTTGATATTGGGGTGTCATCGTAAGGAGTCACTTATTTAGTTATAATTGATGGAAACTAAGTGGAAACTAAGTTGGAAACTAAGATAGTGCAGTGCAACTAAGTCAGTACAGTTGTGATATAATATAGGTGAAGTGTAGATACAATCGGTAAACATGTATTGCTGAAAATCTGGTTGAGTCCAGAAGATCGATAGAGATTCATAAAATCACTTTGGTGGAGATCATGGTAAGTGTAATTATGAGGAGCAGCCATAGATACAGCATCAACTTGTATAGGTTGCAATGTGGTTCCAACCATTGTATGTGTAAAATATGGTCTTTTGTACCTGTAACTACAACACACACTTCAATGAACCATTACGGGGTTAGCTAGTTAGAAAATGATAAAATAATAATATTAAAAAAATTCTAAGCTAACCAACATCAAATCATTTCCCTCTAGTAGGCAAGAGTTTGAATATTACTCTCATGTCATCGCAAGAAACAATGACTACACCTAATCTAAATGAAGGATTTTGAATAAAGTTAATGATTACTCTACATGATATGCAAATGCAAAATTGTTGTTCATCCAATGTTAATTAAGAGTTCATTTTAAGAAGCACCAAATGAAATTTTTGTGTTAGATTTTAAAACCCAAAATCAAATGTGCTGTAAGATTATAGTTTGCATGCTTAAGAAAAGGAAACTAATAATTAACAATGCTAAACAAATTAAAAGCTAAGCATGCAAGAAAGTAAAAAAATGCATAATAACGATAATAAAAACTGGGATCCTTTGTGAAGGAAATGAGGTTCTCTTTTATAAAAATTTCTCTCGAATCAACAGTAAAGATAGAAAGAAAAGAGTGGCTCAGATTCAATTGAAGAAGCACAATCCATGTGCAAAGATAATGGTTGGTCAAAAGAGTTAGTTGACTAAACTGACTAATCAGTTATTTTGGAAACTTCCAAAATCAGTTTTTAGTTAACAAATTTGTTTCCAAAATGAGAAAAGATAAGAATAAGTTAACTAAATAAAATAGATTTGTTTCCAATTTGATAATCAGTTAACTAAAATTGATGACATCATATGCACTTTTAAAGATTTAATTGATTTTAAATGCACATTTTGTTTTTATTAATTAATTTAATTCATTTTTGGATTTTATTGACAATTTAGCAATTTTATTTAATCACTATATTAGAATATCAATTAAATAATTAACTTAAGGTTTATTTTCCAATATATTATATTTTAAATAATTAATTCATCAATCAAGTACGATGATTAATTAGGACCTAGGGTTCAGGTTAGATTAGCTTGAATTTAATGAATTGCATGTTTAGTTTAGGACTTAGAATAATCAAGATTAGGTTTTCTTGATATGTGATTGAGATTAGGGGTCTAGGGTTTAGATGACCATTTTTAGGTCATTACATTTTCCCCTCTTTGAATTTATGTGTGATCAGTGCATTGATTCAAAGACTTGTTAGCGAGAAGACCCAGAACAATTTGATTTGAAGTGATGAAACCAATCTTTTGAAGAAGACCAACTTCGACCTTGGTTGTACGAAGATTGATCAAAAGATATAAATAGAATACTCAATTTGATTTGAAGCGATGAAACTAGGCATCTATACAAAACTCTTACACCTTTTGATTGGTTTGAATGAATAACCACTTTGATTTGAAGTTATGAAAGTGATTACCACCAAGATATTTGATTAGCAAGCAAATTGACTTGATTTTAAGTGATGAAGCCAATTTGATCAATGTATCTGGTGTCAATAATGAATAACTTGTATAAGACCAATCTTGTCTGGTTTTGAGTGTATTAACCATTGTATAAGACCATTGATTAGGTTGCCTTTGATTAAAGATGATCTCAACTTGATTTGATGCGATGAAGCTAAGATGCCCAAAGTGATGAGGTCTTGATTGAGGATGTGATCACTGGAATGTTGATGTCCTGATCCTACCCCCTCGAGAGATAAATTGAAATATGGGTAGCTTCCTTAGTGATCATAAGAAACTCGATTGATAACATGATGTAAGAAGAAGCTAATCTGATTAGAAATAGGTCCCAAGTGGTTAGGACAAAAGATGTACTTTATGGGAGGTCCTATTTGACCAAATTAACCAAAAGTACGATACATGGATTTCTTAGAAGAAAATTACAAGATGTTAGAATGAATTCAGAATAATTGAGAGGGGGGAATCAGTTATCCTCAAGTCTAGATGTACCAATTGAAACTTTATATCACTTTAAATAACTCAGATATGCTAGGTAGCAACATCATAAGTCAATCAACATAAATATGTAGTTTACTGTTCAAATGTAATCTGCTTATAGAAACTTAACAGTAAAACACAAAATAAACATTTACAAAAGTTGACACCAATATTTAATGTGGAAACCCAAATTGGGAAAAACCACCAGTAACATGCTACCAAGTTTTCACTCTTTTGAAGTGAGCTCTACTAGGAGCCAACCCTGTTAAAGGTTACAAAACAGATTGCTAAATGTGACCTGGTTAAAGGATTTAATCACCCTATTAGGAGTGGCCTTGTTAGAGGTCTTAGAACATTCCACCTGAATGTCACCTTTCTCAAAGGATTTATACAATGACTATTAGGTCGACCTGGTTAAAGGATTTTGACTGATACAATGGTTAGAAAGTAATCAGCAGGTGTGATCTGATACATACAACTTACTTTGCAAATCCAGATCCAATTCATCTCTTATGCTAATTCACTGAGTGGCCTCCATTCTCATTTCAATCTTCAGATCTTCTTGGAAATCTGTCAAGAAATCACTTTTACAACTCTCTGCTTCTATGCTCATCCTTCTCTGCTAAATCATGCTAATCAGCCAATTAACCATGCAATCCTCTTGCATACACTTTTCACATTCATCTCACAACTTGAATAACCCCTCGAGGCTATCTTATACCTCTTCATCTAGGTAAAATAAATATTTTCCACTTAATCAAGATCGTAGATCTTAGGTTAGGTTAGATCCAATGGATCTTTCCATTATTTACATTTAATTTACTTCTCCAAAGCAATCACTAATTAAATCTTAGATCTATGTGTTAATTATGATTACCCATGCATTTAAATAATGTGGACCAATTGTTCTTATCCTTAATTGACTTTACATATCCCAATAAATTCAATTATGTCAGCCAAAGATATCAAATCTCAAAAATTACCAAAATATTGGTGCTCGGCCAACACTGTGTTCTTTCACTTAGTCATTATTGTTTTCCTCATCAATTTACTGGTGCTCGGTCAACACTTAGAAATTATGCTCGGTATACACTAGTGCTTGGTTGACACAAAATTCACTCAACATATAATGTTCTTAGTAAACTGACATCATAACTTAGTGTTATAGATAAACAACACATTACTTTGCCAATGTGCCAACTAATCAAGTACCCTTATAATTTTCCATAACTCAACCATTTCACTCGGTCTTCTTGTTATCCTTGCCATCAAATCTTCTTAAACAATCAATAGATATGGTACTCAAACATATAGAAATAGTCTCACCAGTTAAGGTTTGACATCAATGACAAAACAAAAATTGTTTACATTGTAGCTTTCCAACAATCTCCCTCTTTAGCATTGATGGCAACACTAAACATTAAAACAATAATTTTACAAACATAGTTACCAAACAATCCAAAAATTCGGCCTATGTTCCTTGATATGAATAAATATTCATTAATGTCTTTAGCTTCATTATGATTCTCATCTTGTAAAATATTTATCCCTTTGTGTCTGTAATCACACTGAAATCTTTCTATTTATGTTCATCTATAGACTCCATCTTTTAGTAATTTCTCCTTTTTTCTCTAAGTAGTAAACTCTCCCTCTTTAACAACAACAATGCCAAAGATGTTGACATCTTAATCATGCAAATTCTTCTTTTCTAACTCAGTATCATGTTTTTCCTGTCATCTTTCTTATGGCTGATCCTTTTTTATGTCCTTGTCTTTCTTTCACAATTTTAGTGAGCTTCCTAAAGTGTGACTTCCTGTGCATCAACGTGTCAAATATTCTGAGTATAAAATTTCATGCAACTATTCTAGTCTGAACTAATTAGCCCTAGTTAGGGGAATCGCCCCTAATTTACCTTGCAGATACTCATGAGCATCCTTGGGTAGTGCTTTTGTAAATATGTCTGCTAACTGTTCCTTAGTATGCACATATTCCATTCTCACTTCCTTGTTTTGAACTAGCTCCCTCAAGTAATGATACTTGATAGCTATATGCTTTGTCTTAGAGTGCATCACAAGGTTTTTAGAAATATTAATGGCACTCATGTTATCACAATATATGACAATTGGTTCTGTGATCTCCTCTTTCATTCCTTTCAGTAGTATCTTCAACCACACAATATTAGAACAATTGATTGTTGCTGCCACATACTCGGCTTCAGCTGTAGATTGTGAGGTGCAATTTTGTTTCTTTCTTGTCCATGAAACCAATATCTTTCCCAAAATAAATGTGCCACCTATGGTGCTTTTCCTGTCATCCACATTTCTAGCCCAATCAGAGTCAGTGTAAACTCTAAGCTCAAACTTATCATTCTTTTTTGTAATATAGACCATATTCATCTGTTCCTTTCAAATATCTCAGAATTATTTTTACTGCCACCATATGAGTTTCCTTGGGATTGGCAGAAAATCTTGCAACAATTCCAATAGCTAGAGCAATATCAAGTCTACTATGCACAACATATTGTAGCTTTCCAATCATTAACTTGTAAAGGGTTTGATTCACTTCCTTTGTATCATCATTTGTTGTTAACATTTGTCCAGTAGCCATGGGTGTACTTACTAGTTTTGATTCTTCCATTCCAAAAGTTTGTAGTATCTCCTTAACATATTTTGATTGAGTAATATAGATACCATTCTTCATTTGATATATTTATAAGGCAACAAAAAATTTGATCTCACCAAACATAGACATCTCAAATTCAGTTTGCATTTGTTTTGCAAATTTTTGGCATAACCCATCTTGTCCACCAAATATAATGTCATCAACAAAAATTTTAGCTAATCAAGTACCTTTACCTTGTTATGTTATCAAATACAGATTGATGTTGTCATTGGTCCTTGTGAATCCAATCTTTATCAAATAATTGTGCAATCTCTCATACCATGCTTTTGGTGCTTGCTTCAGTCCATATAGTGCCTTGTGTAGTCTGCAAACCATATTCCTCTTGATTGGATCAACAAATCCATCAGCTTGTTCAATGTACACTTCTTCTTCTAATATCCCATTCAGAAATGCTAAATTTACATTCATCTGATAAACTTTAAAAACTTTGTAGGCTACATATGTAAGTAAGGTTCTCACTCTTTCCAACCTTGCAACTGGGGTGAATGTTTCTCCATAATCAATTCCTTCCTCTCGTGCATAACCCTTGCATACCAATCTAGCTTTATTCCTTGTTACTTCCCCATGTTCATTCAACTTATTTTTGAATACCCACTTAGTACCAATTAGAATTTTTCATTTGGCCTAGGTACAAGTGTCCAAGTCTTATTCTTTTCAATCTCTTCATTCATGGCTCCTATCTAGTCTTCATTTTCTACAACATCTTTTACTGTTTTAGGCTCAAAATCACATAAAAAATGTATACCATCTCTCAACTTGATTCTTTTCATAACTGTAGAATCCTTTGATCCTATGATTTGATCAGGTTTGTGGTGCCTCCTCACATACTTTTCTAGAGTAGGTTCTTGCTTTGCTTCATATTCATTATTCTCATTCAATTCAGGTTGATTCTATGTCTCGGCATCTCCATCAGATAGCTCGATAATTACCTCCTGTTGCCTAGTAACCTCATTCTGTGACTCGAAAGGTGCTAGCTGTTTCTCAAAAACCTCATTCTTAGGTTCGGGTCATACATTAGAATATTCCTCATCCAGATAGACAAACAAGTTGTAAATTTTAGGTTTCTGTGTGCTTTCTCCATCATTTCTTTCTGCATATTCATCAATTCTAACATTTGCACTTTCCACAATTTTGTTAGTGTTAGAATTCAAACACTTATATTCTTTACTTTTAGTTGAATAACCAAGAAATATGCCTTCCTCACCTTTAGCATCAAGTTTTCCATTTTTGTTATCCTTTAGTATGAAACATTTACTTCCAAAAATTTTGAAATATTTTACATTAGGTGCATATCCATACCATAGCTCATAAGGTGTAGCATTAGTACCTTTCTTGACTTGTACTATATTTAGGGTATAGACTATTGTACTCACAGCTTCTCTCCAATATTTTTGTGCAACATTTTACTCCATCATTAGTGTTCTAGCACAGTCCATGATAGATCTATTTCTTCTTTCAGCAATACCATTCTGTGGTGGTGTCCTAGGCGCAGACATCTGTCTTTTTATACCTCGGTCATTGCAGAACATGTTAAACTCATTGGAAATAAACTCACCTCCTCGGTCAGATATCAAACATTTCAAACTTTTACCTGTCTCTTTTTCAAATTTTTCCAAGTACCACTTAAATAATTGGAATGCATCAAATTTTTCCCTAAGAAACATAACAGTCATCATTCTGGAGTAATCATAAAAAAATAGGATGAAATATCTATCTCCAAAGTAAAATTTCTCACCAATGGGACCACAAAGGTTGGTATGAACTAATTCCATATTTTCCTCACAATTATGAGTCTTTCTCTTGAAACTAGATTTAGTCATTTTTCCTAATTGACATTGCTTACACATTGCATTTCCAAGTTTCTTTAACTTAGGCATCCCTCTAACCTTTTTCAGTTTGCTTATGCTTACCAAGTTATCAAAGTTTACATGACACAACCTTTTATGCCATAACTAAACATCATTATATTGTGCAAACAATCATGTATCAACAGCTAAGTCAAGATAGAACAAGTTACCTTTTGTCTGCTCTCCACTTCCAACTAGTTCTCCAGTGGAATTATAGATCTTTTCCTTCGTGTGATGGAACTCAACTCTGTAACCAGAAGTATTTAGCTGTGCAACACTCAATAAATTATAGTTAAGATCATCAACCCAATATGCATTTTCACATCTGATCTTTTCATTAAATTTAATTAACCCTTTCCCTTTAACAAGACATGGCGCATCATTACCAAATTTAACATAACTGTCATTGCACGGATCTAAGGTTTCAAATTTATCCTTATGACCAGTCATGTGATGTGAACAACCACTATCAATAATCCAATGGTCACCTTTACTCATATAATAAATTAATGTTGTTTTCTCATCATCATCAGAATCATCTTTCATAGCAACATACACAACTTCTATATCATTTTCATTTGAATTGCCAGATCCACTATCAGAAGCTACTTCAGCTATATAGAAAGATTTCATACCTTTGTCTTTTTAATCCTTATACTTTCTAAAGTCTCAGTCATTCTTTCTATCTTTGTACTTGTTGTCTCTTCTTTCATTGTTGTCATTCTTATCAGGACATCTAGCAGCAATATGACCAACTTTGTTACATGAAAAATAAATGATAGGAAGTTTACCCTTGAATTTTCCTTTTCCTCTAGATAGCCTTCTCTCCATAAGTGCTTCAAGTTCTTCCATATCATCATCTGTAGTGTCGCTGTCACTATTCACACATTTCTTTGCTTTCTTTGATTTGTTAAGGGCCAACTAGGATCTGAATGCAAAATCAATAGCTTGTGGATTAAACTTATCAAAATTTGACATTTCAAATGCAATAATTTTGCCTACCAGACCTTCTAAAGTCAAATTATTATTAGGAGTACACCTCAATTCTTGAATTGCAGAGACCATAATAGCATATACAAGAAGAAGAGTCCTTGGTACCTTTCTCATAATTGTTTTATCATCAATAGTTCCATTATCTCCTCTAATAGCATTCACAACTCTTTTATTCTACCACAATATTGAACTATATTTTCTCCTTTTTGCATTTTCATTTCATCAAACTTACCTCTTAAACTTTTAGATTTGGCTCTTATCACATTTGTATCTCCTCCATAGATGATTTTTAGGGTATCCCACATCTCCTTTGAATTTTTATAGTTCTTTATGTCTTTAAATTCGGGATAGCTCAGGGATGATGCAATATCCAACATTGCTTGATTGTGTTCCTATTTTTCTCTTAACTGTTCAATGGTGAGGGGTGTTTTTGGGAATACATAATCATGTTCAATATAGAGTTTATCAGCATCACCAATACCATCTAGATGTAATTTCATCAAACTCTACCATGCAGGGAAGTTATCTTTGTTCAACTTCGGTACCTCCTTTTTATACATATTGATATTTTTCTCCAAGTACCTTCAAGCTGTTTTCAAGAGACCAAAGCTCTGATACCAATTGTTAGAATTAATTTAAAATAAATGAGAGGGGGGAATCAGTTATCCTTAGGTATAGATGTACCAATTGAAACTTTATAACACTTTAAACAACTCAGATCTACTAGGTAGCAACAACATAAGTCAATCAACATAAATATGCAATTTACTGTTCAAATGTAATCAGTTTGCAGAAACTTAATAGTAAAACACAACATAACTATCCACACAATTTGACACCAATATTTAATGTGGAAACCCAAATTGGTAAAAACCACCAGTAACATGGTACCAAGTTTTCACTCTTCTAAAGTGAGCTCTGCTAGGAGACAACCCTGTTAAAGGTTGCAAAACACATTTCTAAATGTGGCCTGGTTAAAGGATTTAGTCACCCTATCAAGAGTGGCCTTGTTATAGATCTTAGAACATTCCACCTGAATGTCACCTTGCTCAAAGGATTTATACAATGACTATTAGGTCAACCTAGTTAAAGGATTTTGACTGATACAATGGTTAGAAAGTAATCAGTAGGTGTGATCTGATACATACAACTTACTTTGTGAATCTAGATCCAATTCAGCTCTTATGCTAATTCACTAAGTGGCCTCCATCTCATTTCAATCTTCAGATCTGCTTGAAAATCTATCAAGGAATCACTTTTGCAACTCTCTTCTTCTCTGCTCAGCCTTCTCTTCTAGATCATGCCAATCAGCCAATTAACCATGCAATCCTCTTGTATAAACTTTTCACATTCATCTCACAACTTGACTAACCCCTTGAGGTTATCTTATACCTCTTCATCTAGGTAAAATAAATCTTTGTCGCTTAATCAAGATCATAGATCTTAGGTTAGGTTAGATCCAACAGATCTTTCCATCATTTACATTTAATTTATTTCTCCAAAGCAATCACTAATTAAATCTTGGATCCATGCATTAATTATGGTTACCCGTGCATTTAAATAATGTGGACCAATCATTAATATCCTTAATTAACTCTACATATCCCAATAAATTCAATTATGTCAACCAGAGATCTCAAATCTCAACAACTACCAAAATACTAACACTCACCCAACACTGTGTTCTTCCACTCGGTCATCACTATTTTCCTCATCAATTTATTGGCGGTCAGTTGACACTTTGAAATTATGCTTGGCGTACATTGGTGCTCAATGGACACAAACTTTTCTCAGCATATACTGTTCCCAGTAAACTAACATCATAACTTAGTGTTATAGATAAACAACACATTACTTTGCCAATGTGCCAACTGATCAAGTACCCTTGTTATTTTCCATAACTCAACCATTTCACTCAGTCTTCTTGTTATCCTTGCCTTCAAATCTTCTTCAAAAATCAATTGATATGGTACTCAAATAGATAGCAATAGTCTCACCAGTTAAGGTTTGACATCAATGACAAAAAACAATTGTTTACATTGTAGCTTTCCAACAATTTCCATTTGTTGGAGTCTAGATAAACTAATAGTGCAAGCAGTCAGCTACAGTTGACTAAAAAAGTCAAACATAAAAAATGACAAGTAAAACAATCTCAGATTTTGATTTAGATTGAAAAAATGGAATCAGGACAATCAAATTAGCTAGGGGTATAATTTTCACATCAATCAATGCACAAGTGACCACTTGGCAAAATGAAGATCGACTAATGGGAGCCTTAGAGCCTTCACATTGGAGAGATATATCAATATTATGTAGATTCAACACCATGTAGATGCAATGAAAAACTACTATGAATGTAACCTAAGGTCTAGTCACTAAACCTTTAGCTTTGAAATTTTTTATCATCGAGTGTTTTGGAACATTAGAGTCACTAAAATCCTTACTGGTGCCACTGCAACCATAAGAATATGAATATGAATTTCATTGGATAAGATATGGGAGACTAACATAAGCAATGGGGCACAATATCCTAGATGACATGAATATTGTTTCTATTTGATATTGCAAGGGTACACCAGTATCGGGGCATTCAAAGCCAAGATAACCATGAGTGTGATCTTTCATAAACAAGCAAAGAAATAGAAGTCAAGGAGAAAGTTTCGACCTCGCCTTGGCGTGCAAGTAAAAAATATCAAGGGATGTGAGGATTTTCCACCTTAATGAAGGAGCTCTTATCACATACACCCTTGTTTATTTGATATTGTAGGATCATTAGGACCGCACCAAAAAGCATCAGAAAAAGATAAGATTAATGAGAATCACTGAGAACAAACATCATACAAAGAGAAGTTCAGCATACTTCAGCCAGATTCAAATTTTTATGGATGTGTACATGTATGAGGTATTGAGAAAAACTGTCATTCTTGTGAGTATGATGTGTTTGATTGTTATCGATTAGTTTTTTATGTTTTCATTATCCAATGTGTGTTGATAAACATAGATGTATCCAAATAGGTAGCGTTGAGAAACACTTTTGGATTGAGGTGTTGAGAAACACCTATTACGTCAGTAGCGAGATGTCCTTCAAAAATAAAAATATTAATGACTCTTGTGTAAGACAAAGATGTGATCAAGTTAGGGACCTATGCCCCTAGTAACAAACATTGATTGAAGATAACTAACTTGGCTCATACTTTCAGGACAAGGCCAATTCGATTTCCCCCAGACTCTGACTCTAGATCAATTTCAAGCTAGGAGGGTTCTCAAAAGAACCAAAGTGTCATGAAAGTGATTGAAATATTATGTACAAAATGAAGAAAAGGATTTCCAAGACTGAGTATTGATAGATGGAGTGTTGAGTACAAGAGGTGCATGTTTACCAAGTTTTCACCTACTTGGAAGAGATTCTATTTTTTCTACTGTGGTGCCTATGAACCAGGTTTTCACCAAGGCACTTTTTTCTCCTTTTTCAAATTTTTTTTTGTATTTTCCATTTCTTTATTTTTTTGATTGATGCATCAAGGCGCTTGTTTATCAGGTTTTCACCAAGAAGATCATTTTTTTAGGACTTTTTCCAATTTTTAGTTTTTTTTTCAGGATCATAAGTATGTACATGGTGTTGATCACCGAGAATGCCTTAGGTGTAGAACTTATTCAGATGGAGAGTGTTGATAGGCTCCAAGAGGTGTTCTCCTTCAGGTGTGGAGAGTCGATAGGCTTCAAAGCCAAATTTTTTAGTAATGATATAAGGACACAACCACTTGGGTTCAAATTTTCCCTTTTGTTCTCTATGTGACTAATTACAGGGGTTTCCTCTCAACACTAGCTCTCCCACCTGAAGTTCTATTGGTTTGACCTTTTTATTATAACCTCTAGACATTCTTTTCTGGTAAGCTCTGAGGTGATTGAATGCCACTTGTTGACGTTCATCCAAAAATTCTATTTCTTGTAGGCTTCAGTCTCTGTGATCTTAATCTATGATAAGCCTTCATAGAGAAACCCTCAGAGATGGAAGTTCTACTTCTATGGGTACAACTTCTTCTGCTCCATAAACAAGATAAAAGTGGGTTTCCCCAATAGGTGTTTTGATACTCGTTCTATATACCCATAGTGTGGGATTGATCTACAGATGCCAATCCTATCCAGATTTGTTAATGGTACAGTGCAAGATTTGCAGAAAATTTTTATTGGAGGCCTTAGCCTATCCATTACCCTACAGATAATAAATGGAAGAGCAATGTTGTTTGAACTTGAAATTTTCACAAACTTCTTCAATATAGGTGTTTTTGAACTACCCTCCATTATTAGTTACAATGGATAAAGGAATGTCATATATATAAATAGTATGATTCAGAATAAATAAGGTTGTTGGGATAATGGAAAGGGTGTGTATTAAGAGGGGAGGGGTGAATCAGTACCCTAAAAAACTTTTTAATCAATTCTTTGTAACAATTGTTCTATATTAACCAACTGAGTAGATTGCATACACCAAACATATAGTATCACTGCTAAAATGTAAATGTATGTAAAGTAAATAATACAAATACATGAAATTAAGTACTCATGACACTAATATTTTGGTATCGCAAAAAACCCCTGTTAGAAAGTAAAAACTGCGGTGAGGATGAGACACACAAAACTTCACCACTATAATAAATAAAGTAGCTTGCTAAAGCTTACAAAGAATGAACACTTCTAATGATCTTACCTTGTTAGTAGTAACAATGAGATCGATTAGATCTACCTTGTGTGAGGATTTTGCAACACAAGTTATGTGTGCACTCAGTTAAGATATTTACAAAAAGATGGTTAAGTCTACTCTGTTAAGAGATTTAGGGGTCTATTACAATTTTTAGAGAGTAACATAAATTTGATCTAAAACATATACAATCTCAATATTTCTGATACAGATCCATTAAGTACATGTAAAACATATCACCTCACAATATCTTCTGCTCTGTTCTTCTCGGTAGCCTTGCTTCTATTCAGAAAACTGATTGCTACAGTGTAGTCTTTGTCCTTAAAATCCCTTGTGTGATCTATGATGTCTATAGTATGGTGGCTACTTGATCATTTCTTGATCAACATACATTAAAAAATTGACATCTATACATTTATATATCAAACTTTATGACCTAATTAGGGTTTTACAATTACATCCCTAACCTAAGATCAACGGTGTACGTAATTTACCTTGATCATCTAACATAGGAGATAAACAATTAATGTTGTAAATCCATAATTAATTCTCTCCTTGATCTTGTAAACCATTATCTAGGTCAGAAAAAAGTTTTTACATAGAATAATGTGCAAAAAAAAACTTTTATGTGGCCTTTGGTCCACTCAGTAAATTTTGTCTCTCGGTGCTTGGTGTAGTCAATGTATCTCGGTTATATTGTTGTTCGGTGTTGTCTACTACTCAGTAAAATTTGTCATTTGTTTATCTACTTAGGCAGCACTGTACTCGATTAACTTTGGGCATGATCAGTGCTCTCGGTTAACTCTGCACTTCAGTGAATATACCAATTGTCTTGTTTGTGACTCTGTTACCGATTGTCCATGTTGAGTGCTTGAATACTAATGACAACTTCAATGCTTAATTGGAGAAACATTCTCCCCCTTTGGAATTAGTATCAAAAAACTATTACTATAAAAATTATACATGATGAATCCCCCTTTGTACATGCTTGGTATATGTATATGTGTTGGAATACAAACACCACTGAGAGGGGGGGTGAATCAGTGGTTACTTAAAACTTGTTCTTTTTAACTTTTCAATCTTTTCAGTTTTACAAATATAATATGAAGTTATGAAATAAGAACAAGAAATGAAAGAATAACACATTACACAATATTTATAGTGAAAAACCCCTTAGGGTAAAAAACCACTTTGAATCTGAAATTTTATTGGCCTCTTGGGAAAATCTTTTAGAGCTACAACTCTGGGAAGCACCAACACCCTGTTTTAGAAACGCCGATTTCAAGGAACACCAATCCCTTACACCTGAAGCACCAACTTCAAAAATATAAGAGGCACCAACTTCCAAACTGAAAAATGAGATAAAAAGTAGAGGATCATCTCTATTATGATACAAATCATGAATCAAAAATTCAACTCCAAGTTGAAAACATAAAGCAGGATATAGTTCTCTTCTTCTCTCTTTTTCTGATTCTTTTACATCAACAAATTACACCAAAGTGTACATGAATCTTTCAATGAATTTCTTAGATTATTAAATTTATAATCAGATATTAAAACAATTTATTTGAATGCAAGAAGATGACTTGATTTAATGCCTTTCAAACTACCAACTTTTTGAAGTAATAAATCCTTGTTTCTCTTCAAAATATTTAGTATCAAATCATGTAATCATTTTTCATTAAAGGGTCTGATTGAATGCTGATGTTAATTGCACATAAATTAGTATATAAACCTTATTCAACCTCTGATATACTTATGCAATCAATATCAATTCATATATAACAAATTAGAAACAAATATCATTACCCTATCCTTTATGTCTTGTAGACTGCAATAAAATCCTTCACTATCCTTCTGGTCTACTACACATATCTCTCAAATATTGCACTTTTTCTTCAAAAAACCTGTACCAATGTTTAGAGGAATGTATCCCCTCTTTATAAATGTCTTTATTCATTATCCAACAGCACAATAAACCACCTAAAACTTCTTTAGACCAAAACGGGTTCAAACTGTCAAAACTGAATAAAACTGTCTTGGTAGAAGAAACTTTTCTCTCTCCAAAAATTTTTTAACACAAAAATAACTTCGACACATTTCAGATATTTCTGTTAACTATCTGAAAAGGTATAATAGTTGAGGTTTTGTTTAACAATTAATATATGTAAATTTCATTATACCAAAATTGGTTAGTTATGAAATTAAGATCCTTGTAAGCATAACTAACTATAAAAAGTGTTAATCACTTTGAACCTTAACAAAAATAATCATAGTGATATGGTAAATCATTTAGGTGTTGAATTATGAGTATAATCCACTATATAACCATATCATATCAAATTTTTTCACAAAAAAATAATGTGTTATTCACTCTTTTAATCAACTGCATTTTGTGGACCAACTGCTTATTGACATCAATGACAAAAACCAATGAACAAATACCAAAGGTTCAACAATATGAAATCATCCTAATTATAGTATCCCCCTTTACTATACTTATATACATATATTTCCCCCTTTTTTGAAAATAATGACAAAAGGAGTATAACTTACAATTTGTCAAAAATGGTAGGATGGGCATTCGTAAGAGTTTCTAGTAGCCTCTCTCATTTCTCTTTTAAATTCTCAAGGGTTAATTGCTCTAGGTTAATCTGAGTATGCATATCATATATGTTGTCAGTTACTAACAATTCTAGGGTGGCAATCAAATTCTTTTCCAATGTCACATATTTTTACATCATCGCCAAATGCGGTAGTAACATTGCTTGTAGCTCAGTTACTTGTTCTCTAATTTTCTCCTCTTCTTTCTTTAAGTCTAGTCTCAACCACTTGGTTTGGAGAAATTTGTTGTAATGCACGTTTCTTAGTTGATAGATTGGTTGCACTATCCTTTAGATCTTGATCTATTTTATTTATCTTAAATCACTAATCTTGGTAGTGAAGTGATCTAGAGTGAATAACTTCTATAGAATTGTAATGGCATAAGATATAATAGTTTCTAAACCACTTACAAATTCAAATAGAGTTACCTTATTGACTTCCACTACCTAGTTGATCTTCTCTATGACTTTGTATTGTATCTTCTTCTTTGGTCTTTCTTCTAATTTCTTCTCAGCATCAATGTCAGGTTTGTTAATGGCCTCAGTAAGTAGTGCAAGTTGATCAATGATGGGGGTCATTTCATTGATAGCTAAGTCAGGAACAACTTGTTGTAGAATCTCCTTGGGAGCTTCTAATAATTTTGTATTTTTATTTTCTTGCCTTAATTTATCATGTGTTTCTTTCCTGGTTCATAATTAACCATATTTATTCAATTTTTGTGGATCGAGTGTTCTTGGATCCCATGTTGGAATCTCTATGATTTCATCTATAGTTACTGTGTCTTTTCTTCCTTTCTTCTTCTTATTTTTCTTTCCTTGAACACTAGATGAAGGAGATAAAGTTAATGCTAATTGAGCCTTGTGCTCAGGTTTAGGCTTTTCTAGATCGGTACTTAGTGTGATGACTTGGTTAGGTGCTTTGGTAATTGACTTTGTATCTATAGTAGAAGTATCTATTGTATTATCTATGTTGTCTATATTACCTTCACCTTTTGTTTATGCATCATTGGTATCTCTTGGTGCATCACCTTGGGTTGTGTTAGCACTTTTTCTTGTAGAATCAATTAAAATAGAAATAAATGCCTGACCCTTAATTCCCAATTTAGATTCATACATGAACAAGGCTAATTATAAAGGATATAATCCTTCTGCACTTTGAGCTCCACAAACTCAGGTGGGTGTACCTATTTTCAGATTCAGTAAGTGACTTAGAATCTATCAGTGGATTAAGGATTCATGATCCTTCTTCTTTTTAAGTTCTTCAGAACTAGGAAGACTAACCTATTGATTCTCTCTAAGGAATCATCAAAATGAATTGCACTTCTCAATACAATTAGCTAAGCATCCACATATCTTGACAACACAAAGTAAAGATTTCCAAAATTTGATTCGTTGATGATAATACTACTATTCAAAACTTGACCAATGCCTAACTCCAGGCCATAGAGTCACAATGAAAACATACATTCATCAAAGATAATTAATTTAACACAACAAGATCTCAGATAATATGCCTTGCAGATTATCCTTTCACTCTATATCCCTGTATCAAATTCTTGCACAAACCCTGACCCCTAGAACTATTAGTAAGATTTAAATCAACCTTGTACATTAAACATACAAAAGCTGAATAAAATGAAAGAAGACATCATCAATTTGACACTAGAAATTCCATTGTATTTTATTAATAACCTTCTAATTTCAATACATTGAAACTGACTATAAACTTGAAAAAATAGACACCATTCAAAAGCCTGCTTTGAAGTTTTGATTTTACCATCCTTTTCAATATAATACAACTTTCTACTTATAGATAGCCTTAGTCATCTTGGAATCCTTTATAAAATAAGGATGCAACAAGGTTCAGATGACTAGGCTATAGGACAAAATTTACACTTCACAGATAAGATAAAAATTAGGTCGAGAGAATAACAGTTCTTTGTTACAAGTTATATAGTAATTTGTCTCATGACTATCTGAATTCTTGAAATTTCCTTGAGGTTGTTAGGTCCTTATCATCTAGGATTTTTTTATCTTGATTGATGCAAAAACCTATACTTGCCTTTTTTCAGACTTCTAGGCATCACTGGTGCTTGTTGTCACTCCTACAACACTACTTTCGGCTATTGGGGTGACTATACCATATTTGCTTACCCAGGTGGTAAAAACCTCATCATTCAGCCAATTGAAGCTGAGAACCTCATCCTTTTAGCTGTTGAACTCCTCCCAATCAACACTAGCTTTCTCAATCTCTGATTCCCAAGATTCAAAAAATACCTTGGCCTTGTTGAGAATGTCAATGGTTAACATAAACCAACCTATGTTTTCCAATGTAACAATACTGTTTGTCCTGTTGGTTAGTGTTTCATTCAGCTTCCTTAGCCATAGGGCTTCATTCTTTATGTCTCCATCTTTCTTGAACATGTTAGGGAACATGTCATACCTATCTCTAGAGAATTCTCCTCTCAAGGTCTCTATCCTTTTGATAACCATATTTTTCTTGGTGTCT